>JBBPBO010000005.1:53387290-53470641 GCA_037974295.1 Cicer cuneatum | reverse complement strand
TTATAGTATTTTATAGTTTTTTTGTATTATATTTTGTAGTTATTTTTTTATAAGATAATTATTTTTTTATTAGGTTGTTATATTTTTATTTAGTCAAAATAAAATATAGTTACATTTATTTTTTATAGTTATTTATTTACTTCATATATTTACTTATTTACCTTAAATAATGATGTGGTAAAAAATTAAATAAAGATATATTTGTATTTTTGACAGCTTATTCTTTTTTTTATATTAACAATACCTTGTATCTTTTAAATTATTTTACATACATCATTATCAGTTTATTATTCTTCAATTTATATTAATGACAACAATGAATATAATATACTAGTAGTATACAATGTTCTTATTCTGGAAAATATTACTGGGTTTTTGATTTTGGAATGGAAGGAATAACTTTTATGGGTCTTATTGATAAATAACTTATGTAAAAAAATTTACATTATCAAGCAATCATAATTATAAGATCATTAAAAATATTTGATTTTATCATAAATATTTTTAAACTCGTACACATGATTAGTTGCGATATAAATTTAAATTGACAGCGAAAATTAAACTCTAAAATAATTCAATGTTGTGTTTTTACCTCTTGAAGTTTTATGAATAAAATAAACAAATTTTAAACTTTCAAGAGATTGAAAACAACTTTAAAAAAAAAATATATTTTTTTATGTTAAAAATTTATTAAAAAATAAAATAAAAACTAGAGGACATAAACATAACCCAAGAAAAGGAAAGAAAGTGTTAAAAAAAAATCTCCAAATCATACATATATTATGGCCCTTAAGCGAAAATAATATAATATAATATAGTTTCCTTTTGCATATTATTTTCTCTTACATTAGAAATTACCTCTATTAAAGAATCTTTACCATAGTAGAACAACTACTAGTTTTCATCTCTTCATCAAACTTCCTATGATTTATTTCACTACCATCTTTATCTTTTAAAAATTCATCAATGTCTCCAAAGTCATGAACAATTGTGAGATGTAAATTATCGTTGATAATAATAACATGTGAGTCTGTAATACCCGACATCATAGTCTTTGGATTGACTTCCAAATTAGCATAGATCTAATGGTTGTGAATATTGTTCTCCTCTGACATTACATCACTCAAAGTACCAATAATTTGTATATCTAGATATACACTAGTGTAATTTAATGTTATTACATCTGTGATATTAGATCAGTTTTATTAAACCGTTCTAATAAGCAAGTTAAAGAAATTTTTGTATGATTTGTTAGATATGTTATATTAAACCATTCTAACAAGTATTGTTTTAAAAAAAATTGAATGATTTGTTGGATCGGTTATATTAAACCGTTCTAACAAACATCTTAAAAAAAATTGAATGATTTGTTATATCTGTTATATTAAACCGTTCTAACAAGCATTAAAAAAATGATATGATTTGTTAGATCTTTTATATTAAACCGATCTAACAAGCATATTAAAATAAATCTAATGATTTGTTAGATCTGTTTTATTAAACCAATCTAACAAACATATTAAAAAAAATCTAATGATTTGTTAGATCTGTTTTATTAAACCGATCTAACAAATATATTAAAAAAAATCTAATAATTTGTTAAATTTGTTTTATTAATCCGATCCGCCGCATCCAAAGTTCAATTGAAAAAGAATAAGGTCAACTACCAATAATGAATGGTTTCAATGGAGCATTATCCCTTGCCAGAGCCTTAAGAGGCAACTCCACCGCCGTTGCCATCTTCCTCCGACCTTCGCGAACAGCTCCCTACGGCGCCACCTGTTGGACTTCTTCTAATCTTCTTGATCGCTCTAGCCTATCAACCGTCCCTGTTGTTCGCAGCGACGATTTAGGGTTTAGGTATTATGGTTCTCCTGCTACTGCTACGTCTAGCAATACTAACAACGTCGAAAAACTCTAGCAATACGCCACCGTGCTTCACTTCAATTTCACCAAGTCTCCGATCAAAAACTCTACCAATACTAACAACGTCGAAAAACCTAAAAGTTTCGATAATATCAATTTCTTTCACCAACGCGAACCTGTTGCACGGTTCGGATCTGGTGAAGGTAGAGCTCAATCATCTTGAGAATGAAGTTCGAGGTGCGTAAATGCTGCTCGATCCGAAGAGTTCTAGAGCTAATTTTTATTTTATTTTTTAAAATTGTTGATTTCGTGTTTATTGTTTTGTGTGCAGACAAGGACTGGGAATTATCAGATGCACATGCTGAGATCAAAGCGCTCAGGCACTCTGAACGATTAAGAGAAAAGGCCGTTGAAGAGGACGATGATGCTTCCATTGAGAAATTGCTTAAAGAAATTGAGGTAAATCAGGATAATGCATTGAGTCTATGCACTGAGAAGGTTTTGTTGGCGCGACAAGCATATGATCTGGTTAGCTTTTTTTCTTTTTCAGTTGCGTCTTTAACTATAGCATTTATGATTTGGACATTAGGGCTTCATATGTAGCATTTATAAGGTAGGCATGTGTGAATTTTTAAAATCAAATGATGAAGTTTATCAGAGTTGTTGCAGCAAGGTGTTAAGGTATTTACATTTCTGGACCAAAAAAACCTATTAATGATATCTAAAGGGTAGAGGAATGCCTTAATTTGTAATGTGATTATTAACTTGTTATCTGTAACACCCCGAGTTTAAAACACAGCGCGAGTGTATTTTTTTTTTAAAATAATTAATTAAAATAATTTTCCAATTCATCACTTCAAAAGAATCGAAATAAAAAGTTTCCTTTAATCTGTTTCTTAAAATAGTACGTCGTGGATTAATCGATGAACGTAATTAAATAACTTCATTGTAATATCACTAAGTACTTAATTCTGGAAATTTAATATTAAACATTAATACATTCCAAAATATCAGTGTCATATCATACCAACAGAAAATATCAAAGTGCATGGTTTAGCGGAAAAGTAGTACAAATATTTCCAAAATAAAACAAATTACATTTCCAGCTCAAACCCTATACATCAAGTCTAACTGATCATGCACTAAAGCTACAGTAGCACGGATTTCCTCTGCATCCCAAACAAGTCTCATCCGACTCCGCCGCTCGCCTCGATGTGACCTCCTCCTCCTCCTCCTCATCATACAGAGAGGGATCAGTCTCTTCCGAAGTCAGATCAATGCATAGTCTCGGTCACTTCGGCGGTGCCGGAATCTCATAACAATCATCGGATATCCTAGACGGACCCAAAATATCAGCTGCTACTGGCTTCGGCTCTTTGTTCTTCTCTTTAGTCTCAGAATCATGTACATCTCCTCCAATCACTGGGTTAGGAGTCACCATTCCTACGGTGGCCTCCGTCTCAACCCCTCTAGCTGGCTCCTCAACATCATCAAAAATTCCGTGCGCCTCCAATATCAAACAGAAGGCACAGGAAAGTCAATCCTCGCATAGCTGTGCTCCACGTAGTGCACCACTCCATTGGTCCTACAAGTCCTCTTCAATCTCCCCGTGTATGTAGCCCTGCTTGAGGTGGGGTCGTAAACCCAAGCAGTAGGCACGACACGATCAATGAAGTCGAGCGACGTTTCCGTCGTCTTGGGACCCACGGGTGTCATGGGTTTGGGGGGCATCTGAGGGCAAAGCCCAATTTCCACAATATAATAGCAAGGGGCACCGACCGAAATTAACAAATAATCACATAGCATATATGCCTTTTCAAAAACAACAGCCAATTATTATGAAAATATGTGGTAAGTACAACCAACACTTCAGCAATTACAATCATTAATCAGAAATTCAGATTCTATAAAGTACTCACACACATCAATTTTCAACCATCATCATATAACCAAATCGTGACCCACCGGTCAATCACCCCGATGCAATATGTATATGCTCATGTATATAATTTCTTGGAATCACCAAGGTGCAGTCGCTCAGTAGACCAGTACAATTTAAATATGTATGACTTTAACAGCCCTCAAGACCAGGGTGCAATCGCTCAACAGATCAGCACCAGTGCAGTCACTCAACAGACCAGCACTCGTGCAGTCGCTCAACAGACCAACACTCGTGCAATCGCTCAACAGATCAGCACGTGGTTGCGCATTTCAGGGTACAAACGCTCAACAGTCCAGTACCAGTGCAGTCGCTCAACAGACCAGCACCTATATACCAAGGTACAATCGCTCAACAGATCAGTACCTAGTGCAGTCGCTCAACAGACCAGCACTCGTGCAATCGCTCAACAGATCAGCACGTGGTCGCGCATTTTAGGGTACAGTCGCTCAACAGTCCAGTATCAGTGCAGTCGCTCAACAGACATGCACCTATATACCAATGTACAATCGCTCAACAGATCAGTACCTAGTGCAGTCGCTCAACAGACCAGCACTCGTGCAATCGCTCAACAGATCAGCACGTGGTCGCGCATTTTAGGGTACAAACGCTCAACAGTCCAGTACCAGTGCAGTCGCTTAACAGACCAACACCTATATACCAAGGTACAATCGCTCAACAGATCAGTACCTAGTGCAGTCGCTCAACATACCAGCACTCGTGCAATCGCTCAACAGATCAGCACGTGGTTGCACATTACTTTGTGGCCCATCGCGGGTACCACTTGACTATGCAATGTATGAATATGCAGTGTTTTCTGTTCACTGAAACAGTATGCATTATCAGGAAAATTCAACCTTTCCATCATTTTTCAAAATATCTCAACATAATCAATATCATCATCATCACAATCATGATTAACAGTCAAGTAATCATTAACACTTTGCATTATCTTAAAATTCAATTCTTACTTATCTTAAGTCTTTCCAATGTTTCCCAAATTCTTAAAATTCATAAAACAGTGTTTAAAACTGAGTTTTCTGGAAAATACGAATCTGTATTCAAATATAGCTTCTCTGTATTCGAATATAGCTTCTCTGTATTCGAATACAGAAGCCAAAAACAGTGCAGAATTACACTCTGTATTCGAATACAACCTTCTTGTTTTCGAATACAGAGGTTGTCATAGTGTAAAAATAAGTATCTTTGATTATAACAGTAGAGTCTCAAAAACTTCATCACCCACACTTCAAACTATCACAAAAGTTCCATTTTAAATCATTTTAACCCTTCTCAATATTTCCCAACACTTTAAAATTCACATGACAGTGTTTAAAACTTGATTTTCTGGAAAACACGAATCTGTATTCGAATACAACTTCCTTGTATTCGAATACAGAAGCTAAAAACTGAGTTTCTGGAAAAACCCGAATATGTATTCGAATACAGCTCCCTTGTATTCGATTACAGAAGCAAAAACTAGTGAAAACCAGCATTCTGTATTCGAATATAGGATGCCTGTACTCGAATACAGATGCGAATACAGTGTTAAAATTTCACTTATGTATTCGAATACGACAGAGTCGTAGTCGAATACAGATGTTAAGTCAGAAGCAAAAATCCTTCCTCTGTATTCGAATACAGGAGCCTGTATTCGAATACAAGTTTGAAAACTTGAGTAAAACAGAAGCTTGGCAGGTTGTATTCGAATACACACATGTTGTATTCGAATACACCTTCGAAAACCAGTGAAATTTTTTTCTTGAGACTTCAACACATTTCAAACTATTTCTTTAAAAAAACAACCAAACATTAAAACAGATTCAACACTTTTCCAGAAAACACTTTCATCATTTAAAATCCCTTTTCTTTTAAAAACATCAACATCACAAGAATCACTCAAAACAGAAACAGAAGCAGAATCATCAACACCAGAACATCCAGAAACAGAAACAGAATAGTCACCACCAGAATCATCAGAAACAGAAACAAAATGATCAACATCAGAATCATCCAGAAACAGAAACAGAATGATCAACATCAGACTCATCCAGAACCAGAAACATGCACCTCCAAAACAACATGCAGGGTATTCTCCAGTATGCTTACACAACCAACACAACATTCAAAGCATTTTTAGCTTTCTCACACATGCAGAACAACAATGTTGTATTTCACAGATCATCAAACACCACAGAATGAAATTTTCAGGTTTTAAAACAACATGCACACAATTTTCTCAACATGTATTTTGATCAACTTCAAAATAACATGCAAGACATTTTTCAGCTTTTCCACACAACCAAAACAGACATGTTGTATCAGCAAAACAGCAACATCACAGATTATTCAAAACCTCAACAAAATGCATTTTCTTTCATCTTAAAAATGTCATGCAAAACACACCTCAAACATACATTTATAGTCCTAGAATGCAACTAGAAAGTGGAAGGTGCCCTTACCCTTGTTGCGTTATTGCTACTGGTCACGTGTATGCGTCAAAAACGGCGAAACTCCCGTCTTGCGTTTGCTGCTACGAAAGTGGGTTCTCTAGCTCCGTAATGATGTGAGGAACAACTTTTGTACTGAGGGTTTGGTGTTTCGGTGCTTGGATTTCCAAGTAATGGCACTTTTGAGGAACTCCCTCTTTTCTCTTTTAAATCGTGAACTGGAAACCAGAAAACAGAAAACAGAATGGGAGGGAAAGGGGTACTGTTACATGCAGTATGGGAAGTGAGGGAGGAGGAATGGTGTTCTGATTCACCATCCTTCTCACTCCTATTTATAGGCTTGTGTGGTGCCACCTCGCCCGACACTTGTCTGATCCTCAGCACTTAACCAATCTCGTCGCAATTAGCCGCTAATCCCTTAATTAATTGTCCGTTAATTTAATTACTCATAATTAAATTAATTTATTCTTAATCCAATAATCTTAATTCATCTTCCAAAATAAATATATATATATATATATATATATATTCACTCCAAACAAAGATATATTAAATATTTTACAAATATCCCCAAAATACACTTAAAATTAATTCCATAATTTTAATTAAAAATTAAGGGTCTTACATTATCAAAATAAGCACTGAGCATATCATGTAGATTAAAATATGTATAACCATTACTATAAATAAATTATGTATAACCATTACTATTAATAAACTTTGCTCAATGATCACAGCTCTTATCTTGGAAGTCATGAATTTTTTGCATTTTGATTATGTTTATGCATACAAGGAAAAGTGTATAGTTTAAGTTTCAAGTTTCAAACTTGTATGTATTTGCTTCAGATAGATAGCCATGTAAAACGACTTGATGAAGATTTAAACAACTTCGTTGAAGATTTAAAGCAAGGTAAATAACCATTTAATTTGCGTTCGGATTTATTGTGTGTCAAGTATGCATAAATTAAATTTTCACAATTAACCTATATAATTAGTATGATCTGCAATGCTTACTGTTATCTTTATTTTGGTCGCCCACCCCTGAAAATTCCCTTTTTGCATTATTATTGAAATTGATTTGTTGGTACATTATCAATTTATATCTTATTTTCTTTTTTCATTCACATTTGATTTATCAGAGGGGAAAATACCACAAGATGAACCAGCCATTCTTCCCCCACTTCCTATTGTCCCTAAACTTGAAAAGCGCAAGCATGGACATGGCACACCTCAATCTAAGAGACTTGATTACAGGGATATAGACTTTGAGCTAATGCTTCCACCAGGAGGCCATAGGAAGGAATATGTGACCCCTATGGATGTCGATCAACCAATTGATCCAAATGAACCTACATATTGTGTTTGTCATCAGGTTGTGATATGTTTCATAACACACACACACACACATATATATATATATATATATATATATATATTGTATAGTTCCAAGTCTCCTTGTGGGCAATTATGCCACATATATTGTCTTTTGTTTTTTCTTAAACTGAACCAGTTTAATATTATCTGATACTTCAGGTATCTTTTGGAGACATGATTTCTTGTGACAACGAAAATGTGAGTTTGTTGTATTTTGCTCTATCTTGTGTTGGTTCTGTTTCACATCTTTCTCTTTGTCTGAAGAAATTGGTTTGGCAAAATGAAGATAGTGTTTGAACTTCTAAATTAAATTTAATTAGTATATGGTGTTCATAAATTTTATCTTTTTATGAAAGCTATAGGCAAAACAAAATTCTACATAGATTATTTACAATGCTTAAAGATATATAATGTTTGTTGGATCACATAAAAATTTAACATAACTTAAACTCTGACTATCCTACCTGGAGGCATGTAACTTATTGTTTTGGGGTTGCTTTTGTTAGAAATTTTCTATTTGATCTTCAGCATTTTTAGATTTAGGGGTATATTTTAGGAGTTGTTTCTTCTGTACCCCCAAAAAAGAAAAAATTTAAAATTGGTAAGTGTTTTCCCACCATACTCACCTGAGTTGTGTTCCTATTTATCCAGTATCTCTTTCCTACAAAATTACTGATGAGTGTTTGATATTTTTCATGGTATAATTTAGTGATTGACTTTTGTATTCACTCCTAGTTTATTTTGACTCTTGAGTTTCTTATGTTATTCTTGATAGTGCTGAGAAGGTGAATGGTTCCACTATTCATGTGTTGGCCTAACACAGGAGACAAGGTTCAAGGGAAAGTGGTATTGTCCAACTTGCAGATTACTACCACAATGTCAATGATAACTATTTGCTCCACTCAAACTAAGTTCGTGACTAGTCATTGTTGTTTTAATAGAATTTTTACTATTTAGTGAATGCATAATTTTGGGGCTGTGTTATAATAATTAGTGGGGTAAAATTTTGATGCAAATCCCCCTTATAACCCTTTCCCCCCTCTCCTACCTACCTTGACCAGAAAATACATGTGGGATTTGAATTATTTGTCTAAAGGGTAGAGGATTTGAGTCACAAATCTAGTCTAGCATCTAGATATTTAAATGGTGGGGATTTGAGTCACAAATCTCCTCTTGAGGCATATACTTATCTTGATAAGGACATATGGAAGGCGTTTGTTCAGAAACGATATGATCCTTCCTTTGTGGTTAGCTAGATTTATAATTTAGTTTCTCTTAATAAATTTAACCAATCTAATAAATCAATTTTGAATTTGACTTGTTAGATTGGTTCATTTTAGCCAATTTAATAGTTAACTATTTATTACAACGCTTGATGTTAGATCGGGCAAGTAACCAATCTAACATGTACATAGGAACCGATGTAACAAGGTTAAATTGCACTAGTGATAGATGATTCTCTCGATGATCTGTGTTAGCCGAATTAGATAAGCTGGAACCAAATACCTCATGAATAACATTTGTAGGATATTTTGTAGCTTGGACCTTAGATTATGGAATGGTTTATGATTCTTCAAAATCATCTAACTCTGAGTTAGAAACTTCTTCTCGATTCTTGTTAATATTTTTCTTATCGGAGTGAAATTTTTTTTTGAATAAAAGTGGTGTCTCTTAGTTGAATGTTAGAGGGATGATTATTCCATAAATAATATTTTTATATTTGATTTCTTAACATAGCATTAAGGACATTTTTTTTAATTATTTTTACGGTAAATTTAAATAAGAAAGTGAGATCGGGATATTGTTATCTTTGTATAAAAAAATTCTATTAAAGTTTAATTGTCATATATTATCAATATAAAAAGGTTTACATTGTCAACACATCACAACTATTCATGAACATAATTTTTGAAGTAGTTATTGTAAAAGACAAACATTTTTAATGATGTAACGGTTCTGATTGATTGACAATGTAAAAACTCTTTACACTAACGATGTACATAAATTAAATCCTTTTTGTTTTTATTTTCTAAAATTTGTATTAATTTTACTCGTTAATAAAGAAGTAAAATTTTTTTAAATTAATATTTATCTCCATTTATAGAAACAATGAAAATGTCAAAAAAATATTTTTATTATTTTTAGAAATTCATTTTTATTACCTAGCATTTTCATTACCTATATGAAAAATGAACATAAATTTTAAATAATAAAAGAACCATTATTTAAAGATTAGTAAGAAGTTATTCTTTCGAGTCAAAAAGTTGTAATTGAGATCACTTTACACAATTAGAGATAATAATTTTGTAAAATTAATTTTTATTTCTACTTTTTCGCACTCGAAGTGTAGGAAAAAAATTTCTGAGATATATATTATTTAATAGAGTTCTTTACTAAAAAAGAAGTCTATGTAGTTAATCATATTATAGTAGTTAGGTGTGACTACATTTATTATTACATTTCAAATTTGTAATGTTATTATTTTTGTTTCGACTGCAATTTGGACTTAAATGTGAATCATCCTCTATTTTTATCAATATTTCAGCCTAATAATTTAAACAAATTTACATTTTCTTTTTACAAAGAGGAGATTCATTAGTCAGCAAAATCAACAGCAATAACAGTGTGAATACAAGGCAGACATTCTTCAACCTAGAAATTAAAGTAAATTTGAGGCATTTTCATATCTCTTTACATGAGCCACTCCATATGAAGGAAATAAGGAAAAAAAATTGCCATGATCCACAACAGTGGAGCCCAAATGGGAATTGTTCAAAGAAGAGGCATTTATAGCTTTGACAACATTGATCGAATCTCCTTCAATCACGATGCGACGAAAACCCAAATTAAAAACAAATTGAAGCATTAGTCGCTAGTCTGATGGGATAACAATTAAAAATAGCTAAACGACTGAGGACAAACACCTTTTATTAGACTTTATAAAATGGCGCAATCCATCACATACCATTCAACTACAAAAGCCCAACAAATAATTCATACTTAATACTAATTAACCATAATTAATTGATAATGATTTTAAATAATTGATTATTGTCAATCCATAATTGATTAGTTAAATAATTAATCTAATAATCTCCCACTTTGATGACAATAATAAATTATTAAATGAATATGATTTTCAATACTAGAATTTCAATTATGGTCAAAACACTTGTCATCCAAGAAAAATAAGCATTAGCGATGCAAAAATTCAATTCGATAAAGAAAACAAATCATACATGTAAAATACTTAAATTTAATATAAGAATGATGACTTTAGAATGACCAAAACATTTGAAAATGCTATAATAAACCCCCACTAACTCAAAATACCAACAGACTTTACTCAAAATGATATGATTTACGGAGCTTATAAGTCTTTGGTTAGTGGTTTTACCAATGAGTTTTTAATTTTCATAAATGTCATAGAATATCCACGTAGGTGTAATAATATTATGTCAATAAGTAACTTCATAACACAAAATCATAGTGATAGGAGTGTTGATATTATACGTGTATTTGTATTTGGTAACCTCACAAAATATGTAATGTTGGTACATAATTAAAGAGAAACACGATATAGTTGCTTGCTAAAGAATTCTTGTGCATTTTCTAGTGACCTAAGCACCAAATTATGGTGCTTACTGAGATAAAAAGATATATATATATATATATATATTATATAATGAGACTTCATTTCAATGTCTCGTAGAATATGTCATATATCATAAGTCATAATGCGCACAAGAGTATATGACAATGTAAAAATGATAATTTTTAAGAATTTATAACTTGTGTACACATGCAATTCCACTAATATGATTTATATACAAGAGATTTAGATTCTCATTGGAACCCAATAATTTAAAAAATATTAGAACACACAAAGAATTAGTTTTTGGCAAGACTAGTTGAGCCATTCCGGTTCTATTATGATGCAAAATAATATTAGGAAATCGACAATTAGAAAGAATAAGTCTATCATATTTCTAGAATGTATATGGGGTGATATTTGTGAATATTAATACACGATTATGTTGACCATGTGGATCAACATACATATCATAGATTAAACTGTCACATGTATGTTTGTTGTCAACTCAACCAAAAGTTTGTGAGATTGTTGTGTCAACTAATTTGACTAAGAGATCTCTTTTATAAATATCTAGAAAGAATTTGGAAAATATTGAATGTTTATTAGATTTAATGTTGAACATCATATAGCATATGTTCATATGTAAAAATGGATTTGAAGATCCATATTTTAGACGTCTAAAGTAAATGGTTTATCAATACTTATGAGATCATATATTTTAAATTCTACTTTGGATACATGCAATTATGTATATTGCATCACATCATGCATCACATCAAGCCAACAAGTTATTATATGTAAATCATCCCCTTAACTTACAATTAATTTTTGGGTTGATAGCCTAATATTCTCATCTAAGATATTTTTGGTGTGTTGTTTATGTCCTAATTACTCCAATGTAATGCACTAAGATGAGTCACAAAAGAATATTGAAAATACATACTGATTATGAAAGCTCCATTATAATAGAGTATACTGAGTCAAGAAATTGGAGATTTGTTTACATATGAGTTTGTTGATTATCATTTGATGGATTAATATTTCCCATATTATTATCTCATCTTGATTCTTATAGAAACTAAATTGAACTAAAAGTTCAAAAGATAATTCATTTGCAGAGTTTATGAAATCAATTATCAATTGTTAATGCTTCATTCAAAATAAACGTCTCTATTGGGAATATAGTGTTGCAAATGAGTCTTAAATGCGTCTGAAGCATGGTAGACAGGTCGATTCCAAGGACAAAAATCCTCAAACAAAGAAAATGAGTTAAAAAGAAAGATGACCCAAGTGAGGATATGAAAATTTCAAAAAAGTACTTTGACATAATTTTTCAGTTCCAGAAGAACTGATCAGGTACTTGAAATTTGTTGAAATAAAGGGATCTCAATAAATTATGTCCAGAATAGAATATGATGGAATCGAAACGAAGTCAACATTGACAACAATTTTGCATATAATTTAGCAATATATGTAAAAAGTAATAATAATGATAATGAATTAAAGTCTATTAAATATTATAGACAAATATTTTTTTACGAAAAGTAAAATGCAACATATAATTCTCATTTATGATATCACGTATCAAAGCAGAACTGATAAATGCAGGACTAAACCAGTCAAACATAAACTATGAAAAAGGTGAGTTTCGAAATCATATTGATAATATAATATAAGTAACAATAACTAAAGCTCATGGTATATCTTCAAGGAGATAATATCACATTATAACATCAAAATCACTCAAGGAAAATTAATATCTCATTATAACATTAAATCACCTAGGAGAAATTAAAATCAATTTTGTAACAACCCGATTTTTTAAAAACGTGAACATATTTTTTTTAAACAACTATCACTTCTCGATAAAATATTCATAATCGTCTTTTAATTTAAATTTATATTAAAATATTTAATTATAAAATTATTTTCCAAACACGAAGATTAAAATCACTGTTGCATTATATAAAATAATTTCGACACAACTGACATACTCAGACCCGAACGATTCACATTGACAAAAAAATAGTCACAATTATTTTAGATAAATAAGTTTCATTCCAACAACAAAATTCCAAAAGGAATAGAATAAATAAAACACTAAGTTGATCTTGAATTCTAATAGAGGAAAATTGGATATTGAGGAATCACAAGTGGCATTAAGCTTTGCTGCTTCGTTCGCCATTCCAAATCATCGCTTTGCCACTTCGACGTCATTGCAATTCCCGCTTAACTCAAAACTCTAAAAACCTCGGACATAAGTGTAAGACCCTTAAATTTAAAATTAAATTCAGATTTAATTTTAAGTGTATTTGGGAATATTTGTAAAAATATTCAATATATGTATGTTTTGTGTAAATATATATATATATATATATTTGTTTTGAAGGTGGAATTAAAATTATTGAATAATGGATGAATTAATTTAATTTCGAGTAATTAAATTATCGGGCCGTTAATTAAGATATTCTCTGCTAATTGCGATGAGACGGGTTAAGTGCCGGAGGATCAAAAGATATTTTAATGCAAGTGTTGGGTGTGGTGGCGTAGATATTTATTAAGAAAGAAACAAATCCTTCTCTCCTCTGACTGTGTCAGTTTGCATTTATGTAGATATTTAAGTGAGAAGCTCTTTCTTCTTTCCTCTACGCGCCAGTTTCTGCTTTATCATTTTCTTCTCCTTTTGATATTTCTGAGTGTTGGTGAAGAAAAATAGTTTACTCAAAAGTCATCTTTCTGGAAAATCTGAGTGTCGAATCAGAAAGTTTCGAGTATGAAAGTTATTCCTCTGATCATTACGGAGCTAAAGAACTAACTTTCGTAGCGGCGAACGCGAAACGGGAGTATCGTCGACTTTTGTCGCAGAAGTGTACGAGTTAAGGGAACGTAACTAAGGTAAGGGCACCTTCCAACTTTCTAGATTTGCATTTAGGGCTGTAAATGCATGTGTGATGAATGATTATTGGGTTATGTTGTGAAAAACATTGTGTTATGTTTTGGAAATCAAACTGTTTTGATGTTCCTGCTGTTTTCAGTGAAGGAACTTATTGTGTTGCTTTGTTGATGAAGTATTGTTTGTTGTGTTGAGTAAGAAATCATTCTGTTGTGTTTGAATGATGACTTGGTTGGTGTTGTATTGGAGATGATCCAAATGCTTGAGTTAGTTTGTGTGGGACTGTTTTGTGGTTGACTTTCTGGTTTTAGTGATTCTGTGTTTTTGCTGTGTTTTGTTAAACAATCTGGTGTTGATGATGGTTTCAAAAGAAAAGGGATTTAAAATGGTGGAAGTGTTATTTCTGAAAAATCTGTTGTTGTTGTTTAATGAAAATGTTCTGAGTTTTGAGGTTTCTAAAGAGGGGTAATTATGATTCTGGTGTTAGGTTGGTTTTTCAAAAGAAAACAGTTTGAAATGTGTTGAAGTCTTAGGAAAATTTTACTGTTTTCGAAGGTGTATTCGAATACAACATGAGTGTATTTGAATACAACCTGTCAAACTTCTGTTTTACTCAAGTTTTCAAACTTGTATTCGACTACGAGCCCCTGTAGTCGAATATAGAGGAAGGATTTCTGTTTTCTGATTTTGATGTTAATCATTCTGATTCTGGTTCTGTTTTCTGATTCTGGTATTAATCATTGTGATTCTGGTTCTGTTTTCTGATTCTGATTCTGTTTTGCTTCTGATGATTCTGATAATCATCATGTTTCCTGTTTCTGATGATCCTGATAATCATCATGTTTTCTGCTTCTGATGATTCTGATAATCATCATGTTTCCTGCTTCTGATGATCTTGATAATCATCATGTTTTTTGCTTCTGATGATTCTGTTAATCATCATGTTTTCTGCTTCTGATGATTCTAATAATCATCATGTTTCCTGCTTCTGATGATCCTGATAATCATCATGTTTTCTGCTTCTGATGATTTTGATAATCATCATGTTTCCTGCTTCTGATGATTCTGATAATCATCATGTTTTCTGCTTCTGATGATTCTGATAATCATCATGTTTTTTGCTTCTGGTGATTCTGGCATGAATCATTATGTGTTTCTTCTGATCAATTCTGGATGAAGTCTGGGCGAAGTCTGGGTTATTCAAAATTCGACTGTCATGCCATGTTCTGGTCAAATTATCTCATGGATTACTTCTTGCTTTTGACAACTTATCGCCTGGAACAACTCTACACATGGCAGGCTTCACATTAGTATGGTCCAAAGAATCTTTTGATATTTATTCTCTCTGATATAGTCCATCAAAGATATCTTCTGGTCACTTCTGGACAAGTCTGGACTGTGTTGAAATTCCACTGCCAGGCTATGTTCTGATCAGTATAACTTCTTGATTGCTTCTGATATTTGAATCATTCTTGTTTGGAGCAATTCATATTATGGCAGGCTTCCCTCTAGTGTTTTCCAGATGTTCTTCTGATTTTGTTTCTGTTTGATATAAGCCTCCAAAGTTATCTTCTGGTCGGTTTTGGACATTCTGGTTTATCTTATGATAATTCCAGAAATGCATCTTCTGAAAATTCAGAATGTATCCTCTGATACATTCATCTTCTGATGGTTTTTACTGTAGTAATTCAAGTTCAAAATAAGATTCCATCAAGTGTATTTGTACACATTAAAATCCAGATTATTTAGAACCAACTTGGTTCCAACATCATTCTGTGTTGTTTATGATGATTCTGGATGAATCATTCTGTGTTGTTTCTGATGATTCTGGTATGAATCATGCTGTTGTTTCTGCTTCTAATGATTCTGGTATGAATCATTCTGTTGTTTCTGCTTCTGATGATTCTGGTGTGAATCATTCTGTTTTGCTTCTGATGATCCTCATTCTGGTTCGGTTTCTGATGTTCTAAGGCTGATCATTCTGGTTCTGTTTTTGGCTTATGTATTCGAATACAGAGAAGCTGTATTCGAATACAGATTCGTAAATTCCATAAAATTCAGTTTTTAACACTGTGTTTGAAATTTTCAAGAGGTTGGGAAAACATTTCAAATGTTGATGATTACTTGGCTATTTGGTCATGTTTGTGATGATGATAATTTTGACTGTGCTGAATTATTTTAAATATGATTGAAAGACATGAATTTCCTGATTTTGCATACTGTTTCCAGAGAAGTGAAACACTGCATATTCATGCATTGCATAGTCAAGTGGTACCCGCGATGGGCCACATAGTAATGCGCAACCACGTGCTGATCTGTTGAGCGATTGCACGAGTGCTGGACTGTTGAGCGTCTGCACTAGGTACTGATCTGTTGAGCGATTGTACCTTGGTAAATAAGTGCTGGTCTGTTGAGCGACTGCACTGGTACTGGACTGTTGAGCATCTGTACCCTGAAATGCGCAGCCACGTGCTGATCTGTTGAGCGATTGCACGAGTGCTGGTCTGTTGAGCAACTGCACTAGGTACTGATCTGTTGAGCGATTGTACCTTGGTTTATGTCAAACGTGCTGGTCTGTAGAGCGACTGCACGAGTGCTGGACTGTTGAGCGTCTGCACTGGTGCTGATCTGTTGAGCGATTGCACCCTGGTCTTGAGGGCCGTTAAATTGTGCTGGCCTGTTGAGCGACTGCACCTTGGTAATTTCAAGAAAATTGTATATATGAGCATATACATATTGCATTGGGTGATTGACCGGTGGAAAATTGGGCTTTGCCCTCAGATGTGAATCAAACCCGTACCCCCGACGGTCACACTAACGACAAGGAACATCGTTAATGTTCCTTGATCTTTACATTGTGGGCTACGTAAGGGATGGATAGCCAGGTGATGATAAGACTTGTGGATGAGGCGGTGGAGACCGTGCTACATTAGCTTAGTGTATGATCAGAGTAGACTTATGTATAGGATTTTGAGCTCAGTGGTTGTAAATATTTATTTTGGGAATTATTGTAAAACTTTTCCGCACTCTGATGAATATTTTGGTGGATTGAGAATCCAGTTTGATGTATCTTTATTTTAGCATATTATAAAGATCAATTTCTCCCAAATATCTCATTCGATTTAATGGTGATGTTGTTGTTCTAATTACCTTACTATTTTTGATTACGAAGTCGAATGATATTTAATTTGAATTGATTTTAATTTCCTTGAAACGTAATTCTGAAAACTCTTTTATTTATGTATTCGTTTTTTTTAAAAAAAAAATACACTCGCGCTGTGTTTTAAACTTGGGGTGTTACAATAAGCCTGATCCACAATATTAGTAGAGGGCCACAATCTAAAAACCATATATATACAAAAATAAAAGCACGAAAGCATAACATGACTTGATATCAAGGGATAATTAATCATGCATGTAAATATAATCAATGGTAATGATGAAAAAAGAAAAGAAAAGGAAGTTGTTATCATTATGAAAACCAGGACACTTTAAAAATGAGTGCAAGTTCTTGAAAAGGAAGAATAAAGAGAAGAATTCAAATGCAACAAAAGACAATCTTGTTGTTGTCATTTCTAAACTCAACATGAAGATGTTGAATGTTGGTGGATAAACTCTGGTGCTAATTGCCATGTGTGCAAAAACAAAAAACTATTCAAAACCATTGATGAAGAAGATGGAAGTGCTTTGTACATGGGAAATGCCTCAATTGTCCAAGTCCAAAGAAAAGGAATGGTAGAGATTGAATTCACTTATGGAAAGACACTTACTCTTAAAGATGTATTTTATGTGTATTTGAGGGAGGTAAATTTATTCTCTCTAAAGAGGGTTTGTTTGTAGGGAAGGGTTACCTTTGTGAGAGTATGTTCAAATGTAATGTTATTAGTAATAATAATAATAATAATAATAATAATAATAATAATATGATTTCTACTTATATCGTTGAGTCTTGTGATTTTTGGCAAATGCGACTAGGACATGTTAACTTTAGAAAATTGAATGATATGATGAAATCAAATTTAATTCCGACTTTTGACAAAAATTCAAATTCATGTACTACTTGCATGTTAACTAAAATCACAAGACAACATTTTAAAAGAGTTGAAAGAAATATTTTGCCACTTTTATTGATGGCTATACTAGATTCTGTTATGTTTATTTAATGCACTATAAGGATGAAGTTTTAGATAAATTTAAATATTTAAAGCACAAGTAGAACTTCAACATGAAACTTTTATTAAGTGTTTTAGAAGTGATAGGGGAGGAGAATTATATCATCTTGATTATTTTGAGTCCACGGGTGTTGTGCATCAAACAATTGCACCATATTCCCCACGACAAAATGGAATTGCAAAAATGAAAAATAGAGTATTAGAAGAAATTGTGAATGTCACGTTATCCTACTCTAGTTTATCAAAATATTATTGGGGTGAAGTCTAGGGGTGTACATGGGTTGGGTTTGGCGGGTTTTGACAAAATCCAATACCTGACCTGATCGATTATCTTTGGGTTGGGTTAAGTTCTAAACCCGCATTTTTTCATTTAACCCGACTCGACCCGATCAAGAACGGATTGGGTTGGATGAGCGGGTTGGCGGGTCAACCCGCGCCCGTGTACACCCCTACTTGTTATATATCAATTCTTATTTAAAAAATTATAACTCAAATGTCACGACCACCCCTATATCCCAAAGAAGCTCCACCACTTAACCTATCATAATTTTTTAATAGTAGTGCTTTATTTATTTATTTTCAAAATAATTACTATTTCCAAATAAAATACAAAAAAAAAGTGTAATAGATTTAAATGTAAAAAATTTAAACTAAATTCATCATAAGCATAAGCTTTTGCATAAGCATCATTTTTGCTCACAAATAGTATTTAACTCAAATGAATAGTATTTAATTCAAAAATTTTGTATTTAACAAATGTAAAAAATTTAAACTAAATTCATCGTAAACATAAGCTTTGAATTCATACATTCATTATGCAAAACTATAACAAAATATATTATTTAAATAAATAGTATTTAACTCAAAAACAATATTGCTTTTTTGAAAGAGACAGTTTAAAAATTAGATACGAATTTTATGAGTAGGCATACACGAGATTATAAGACCAAAACAAATTATCAGTTATGAACACCTGCAATTGGGCTACTGGGCTGCCAAACAATTTAAAAAAAAAATATAACTAGTTAAAATTGTTGAACCCATTACCTGAACCAAATATATGCGGGTTTCAACGAGTTGGGTCGGGTTAGACCTAAAAGTGACCTGGTATGGGTAAAAATCGGGTTGGGTTGGGTGATCGGGTTGGCAGGTCGACTGTCACACATGTACACCCCTACCAGGTGAAGTCATGATAACTACATGTTATTTAATAAATAGAGTTCTTAATGAAAGGAACAAGATAACCCCATATGAACTCCGGAAGAAAAGAAAATTCAATCTCAACTAAATAAAAGTTTGGGGTTGTAGATCAATTGTTTGGGAGAAAGAGGAATTGAAAGTGTATTTCTGGGCTATGCTGAAAATAGAAAGGCATATAGATTCATAGTTATTGAATATAATGACCTATATCTTATTAACACATGGATTGAGTGAAGAGGTGTAATTTTTCAAGAAAATAGATTTAACTCAATTCCACATCCCAAGGAAATTATCCGTTCTAATGTATAAAGTCTAAAAAATAATGTATCTAATAATGATACTTTGACAAGTTCAAAACCTAGATGAAGTAAAAAAGTCAAAAAGAGAGAAAAGTTATGGACTAGACTTCTTTATGTTCCTTGTAGAAGGTACAAATGATTCCATCAACACTTATGGATCATTTTGCTATAATTAAGATATTGATCCAGACACATATGAAGAGGTAATAAACTCTCAAGACTCTACTTTTTAGAAAGAAGTCATTTAAGAGGAAATGGAATAAATTATGCGAAATAAAACTCGAAAATTAGCATATCTGCCACCAGGATCCAAACCAATAGGCATTAAATGGATCTTTAAGAGGAAAATGAAAGTTGATGATACCATTGATAAATCTAAGGCTAGACTATTTTGAAAATTATGCACCTGTTACAAGAATTGTATTCATAAGAGTACTTTTGGCACTAGCTTCCATCTATAAGTTTGTAATCATTAAATGAATGTTAAAATTGTTTTCCTAAATGGAGAGTTAGATGAAGAGTTGTATATGAAACAACTTGATGGATTTGTCATCGAAGGACAAGAACAAAAAGTGTGTAAGTTGACTAAGTCTTTATATGGGTTAAAACAAGCACTCAAACAATGGCATTGAAAGTTTGATCAAGTTGTGTTTTCTAATGGATATACAATAAATGAATCTGACAAGTGTATTTATAGTAAATTTCACAATGGAAATGGTGTTATGATTTGTTTATATGTGGATGATGTTAAGTAAAGAACATTGGCATGTTGTTAATAAAGTATTAAAATATTTGAAAGGAACAATTAACTAAAGTTTAATCTAGAGTGGACATCCTTCAATTTTGGAAGGATATACATATGTTAGTTGGGTAACTTAATCATGCTTTCACAAATGGATGGATCTTCAACCTTGGTGGAGGTGCAGTTTCTTAATCTTCAAAGAAACAAACTTGCATTGTCGACTCCACCATGGATGCATAATTTATTGCTCGTGCTGCAGGTAGTAAAGAGGCTGAATGGCTAAGAAATTTGTTGTATGAGATACCAATTTAGCCAAAGCCAAAGGCACTAGTATCCTTACATTGTGATAGTCAATCCATACTATCAAAAGCATATAGCAAAGTATATAATGGAAAATCAGGACATATTGTTTTAAGACATAACTATGTAAAGGATTTAATGTTAAATGGAGTGATATCTATAGTTTTTGTAAGAACTAAAAGAATCTTGTAGATTCTTTGACGAAAGGTCCGACAAAGGACATGGTATTGAAGACATCATTGGAGATGGGACTCAAGCCCATATCTAATTAATCATCAATGGTGGAAAATCAACTCACACTAGAGTAACATCAAGTCTTGAGTTCAACGATGAAAGTACACTATTAGAGTGATTGCAAGTACTTGAATATAGATACATCCCAAAGGGTAAAAGTACTTGGACCATAAGTATAAATTTGGAAGGTTTAGTTTTACTTTTAATGGACATATAGCATGAATTTGCTGAAATACATATTACAGGTGTATTTCTGGTATAGTCTACCTATGTGAGGATGAAGTGAGCTATTTTCAAAGAGTTAAATAGCTTGACTCTTAAATTCTCATCAAAAGGGTACATGACACAAGGCCTTATCAAATGTGTCATCTTTATAATTCTTTTGATAATATCGAGATTTTATGTGTAAGTTATGCACACTTGTCCTAATGAATTATTGGTTCAAAGCTTGTCTACAAATATCTATTCCGAATTAGTAAAACCCATAAATTACTAAGTAGTGGTTCAAATCGCAAGATACCATTATCTAAAATCATGATATTTCCAAAATTATGGGATTTAGTATATTTTGAAAATGGTGGGGGATTGTGAGGTATTTCCAAAATATTATGGATATGTATGTGTAAACAGTTTTTATTGACATGGTTATGTTGTTGGACTAGTGGTTGCGCACGACCTCTAGGATACGAAACTAGACCATGTGTGAAAAGGGATGACATATCTACATCACACGACACATTTCAGTTAATATTGTAACATTATATGTATATAAGTGCTTGAAATTAACATGACAGACACTAAAAGTTGCATCTCTTCCTCAAGTGACATGTAATTTTCTATAAATTTTGTCATTTTGTAAGCAGTAAGGACACAAAAATTTCGTCATTATTATCCACAATTTTCTCATTCATTTTCTATATTCTAAGTCATTCTAACCTTATCTATTTCATGAGTGGAACATAGGAAATATTCTTTTGTAACATAGTATTGAAAGATACTCTTGGTGTTTTAGTGCAAATCATATCAAGGTTTTCCAAAGTACCCTAAAGGGGATTCGCTGTTCATCCCATTTGCACCTGATTGGTGGGAGCGAATCGAACATAAAGGCTAGTGTAACAACATTCAAATTCTCTACATACAATCTTCATCAAGAACTTCATTGTGAAAGTTTTACAACAATTGTCACCATTAGACTCCATCACTTCATACCCTCGTTAGCTTAGGACATTCCATTAAAAGCATTATCTTTAACACGAGTTGGAATCACAACTATTTCATCAACTATGGGGTGAGGCCAATATGATGGAACCAAGTTGGTTCTTACACTTAAAGTTTTGATGTTAACAAAAGTATTTTATCAAAATAACATAATTGACTTCAAAGAAGAATGCAAAAATCAGAGGTTGACGTCACCAGAGGATACCACAAGAGGATGACGTCACCAGAGGATACCACCAAAGGATGACGTCACCAGAGAATACCACCAAAGGATGACGTCACCAGAGAATGTAACCAGAGGATGACGTCACCATAAGATATCTCCAGAAGACACAACCAGAAGATATCACCAGAGGATACCTCCAGAGGATACCAGAAGATATCACTAGAGGATACCAGAAGATATCACTAGAGGATACCAGAGGATATCACCAGAGGATACCTCCATAGGACATAACCAGAAGATATCACCAGAGATTCCCATCAGAAGCAAGAATCAGAGGATGTCATCAGAGGCAAAAATAAGAGGATATCATCAGAAGAAAAAAATAAGAGGATATCATCAGATGCAAGAATTAGATGACATCATTAGAGGATATCATTCATGGTCCAGATCAGAAGGAAACATGGTCCAGAAGAAGACATGGTCCAGATCAGAAGCAAACATGGTCCAGAAGAAGACATGGTCCAGATCAGAAGCAAACATGGTCCAGAAGAAGACATGGTCCAAATCAGAAGGAAACATGGTCTAGATAAGAAGCAAACATGGACCAGAAGAAGACATGGTCCAGACTTGGTCTAGATCAGAAGAACACACGATCCATATTTAAAACGTGATTCAGATTTGTAGAAGACTTGATTCAAATTCGGAGAAAACTTGATTGAAATATGAAAGAGATGTGATCAAAGTTTTAAGAAGATTTGATTCAAAAATCAAAGAAGACCTGATGAAGAATTGAAGGAGATCTGATCAAAGGTTAAAGAAGATTTGGTTCGAAATTAAAAAGAAACAAAATCTGGCTGAAGAGTTTTCAAAAGAAATCTGAGCAGGATACAATTCGAAATTAAGCTTGGACAAAGCCCATATCGCAACTATAAAAGGAGGCTTCAGGCCGTAGAAGAAATCATCGAAAAACACAAGAACTCAAGCTTAAAGTTCAAAGTCATCCGAGAGTTCAAAAGAGAGAAACACTTGTGCGAGAGAGAAATATTTTTTAAGTGTTTTTTCTAGTGTGAGAGTCACTATAACAATCAGCTTTCCAGAAGCAACTTAGCAATTCCAAATCCTTGTATCAAACCCGATAGTGGTGTAAGTTCCTTCTTCAATTTGGGGTTGTCAGATTGGCAGGAGAAAACTTGGCTTGTAGGGTCAAGGTGGTGAAAGGTCCTTTTTCAATTTGGGGTTGTCAGATTGGTAGGAGAAGACTTGGCTTGTAGGGTCAATGTGTTGTTGTTCCTGAAAAGTCTGGGGTTGTCAGGCTGTTCTGGAAGACTGACTTGGAGGGTCAGGTGCTGTGTAATTCGAAGCATTTGAATTAGTAGATTAAAGCCTTATGAATGAAGAGACTGGATGTGGCCAAGTTAATGGTGAACCAGGATAAATCTTTGCGTTCAAATACTTATGCTGTTATTATCCGCTGCTGAGTCTGATTGTTCTATCTCCAAGTAATTTACATCAACATTCATCAAAACAACAAAAGAATTCAATTTTGGCAAACACAATTCAACCCCCCTTCTCATGTTTGTGCCTTCAATTGGCATCAAAGCTCGGCCTCAAGGCTAAGACTTTACAATGTTTGAGGAAAGATCCAAGGGTTCAACATGTCTGGATTAAATGAAGAAGCTACCGGAGGAAACATCAACAAACCACCTCTATTAGATGGAGAACGTTTTGAGTATTGGAAAGACAGGCTGAGAAGTTTCTTTATTTCACAAGATCCTGAACTTTGGGACTTGGTGGAAGATGGCTATACTGCTCCAGAGGATGCTGATGGTGTTGAAATTCCCAGAAAGGATATGGATACTGACCAGAATAAGATGTAGAAGATGCATCATAAATCCAAAACGTTCATGATAAATGCAATCACCTTCAAGGAATTCGACAAGTGCACCAACAAAGAGACAACAATGAGTATCTATGATAGTCTGACTATGACTTATGAAGGAAGCAAGTAAGTTCAAGAAGCAAATGCCAATATCATAGTCAAAAAGTACGAGCTGTTCAAGATGGAAGAAGATGAAGACATTGAAACAATGTTTTCCAGATTCCAGATTCCAGACTCTGGTATCAGGATTAAAGGTACTTAAGAAGAGTTACACTACTGATGATCACGTGAAGAAAATTCTTAGGAGCCTGCCATTCAAATGGAGACCAAAGATCACTGCCATTCAGGAAGCAAAGGATCTGAATACTCTAAAGCTGGAGGAATTAATTAGCTCCCTCAAATCACATGAAATTGAGCTTGAAGAAGATGAGCCCAAGAAGAAGAACAAAACCCTAGCTTTGGAATCCAAGCAGAAAAAGGTTCTAAATGCAACAGCAGAATCAGAAGATAGTGATTCAGATAATCAAATCTGAAACCAGAGGAAGAGGAGATTGCTTTCCTAACCAGAAAGGTTCTAAAGATGTGGCACAACAGAAAGAAGAAGTTTCCCCAAAGGTATTCCAAGCATTCTAACAGAGGAAAGGATGAATCTGAAAGGAAAAGTATCATCTGCTATAGATGCAATGAACCTGGACATAACAAGTCAGAATGTACAAACATGGAGAAAGGGAAACACCAGAAGAAAGATTCCAGACTTAAGAAGAAGAATATGATGGCTACATGGGATGATTATGATGAATCTTATGATGATGAAGAAGCAAAATTGGCTATGATGGCTCACATCAACTTTGCCTTTGGATCCAACACAAATTCTGACTCTGGAAGTGTGAATCAGAAGATGAAGAAGCAAAATTGGCTATGATGGCTCACACCAACACTGCCTTTGGATCCAACACATATTCTGACTCTGGAAGTGAATCAGAAGATGAAGAAAAAGAGGTATTTTCTGAATTCACCCGATCTGATTTAATTACTGCAATGAATGATATTTTAAATGTCAATAACAAATTGTCTTTAAAACTAAAATTGCTGAACTTAAGGCTGAGAATCTAACTCTAAAACATAATCATTGTTCAACATCAAGTGAAAATACTATATGTAATTCTAATATGCATGAACAAGTATTACAAGACTTTATTGCTAATGGTATGGAAAGAAGCAAATATGCTTCTATGATTTATGGAGTTAGTAACAATGGTAAAAGAGGTATAGGATTTGAAGAATCTGTAACTGAAGCTAAACCTATTTCCTCTGATGTTTTGTGTTCTATTTGCACTAAGAAAGGTCACTCCAAATTGTCTTGTCCCATGATAAATACAAGGAAAGACAAGAAACCTTTCAAGACTAACAAACCAGGACCCAACCAAATTTGGGTACCTAAAAACAAAATTATCTTTGTTGCAAATGTCCTCAACAATCAAGTTGCAACACCAATCATGGTACTTGGATAGTGGATGCTCGCGAAATATGAAAGGTGAAAAGTCTATGTTCCAAGAACTAACCTTGAGCAAAGGAGGCACAATGACTTTTGGAGGAAAACAAAAAGGCCAGATCATTGGTCAAGGCAGAATTGGTAATGGTACTTCGTCTTCTATTAAAGATGTCTTGTTAGTTAAGGGTCTTAAGCATAACTTATTAAGTATTAGTCAATTAAGTGATAATAATTTTGATATTATATTTAATCAAAAAACATGTAAACAATTAGTCAAAAGGATGGTTCTGTACTCTTTACAGGTCAGAGAGAAAACAACATTTATAAGATAAATCTGTTTAGTCTAGAGAAACCAAAGGTTAAGTGTCTTATGTCAGTAAATGAAGAGAAACTAATTTGGCACAAAAGATTAGGTCATGCAAACCTTAGATTAGTTTCAAAACTGAATAAACTTCAACTGGTGAGAGGTCTACCTAAGCTTAGTTACAAAACTGAAATTAGGTGTGAAGCTTGTCAAAAGGGAAAACAAACAAAAAACTCTTTTAATCCTAAAAACTCTATCTCTACCTCAAAGCCCTTGAGCTCTTACATATAGATCTATTTGGGCCAGTGAAAATAGCTTCTCTAAGTGGAAAGAAATATGGTTTTGTTATAGTAGATGATTACACTAGGTGGACATGGGTAAAATTTTTAAGAAGTAAGGAGGAATCCCACAAAGTGTTTATCACATTTTGCAAACAAATCATGAATGAAAAAGGTCTTAAAATTATAACAAATCATGGAGGAGAATTTGAGAACAAATTCTTTGAAAGTTTTTGTGATGAGAATGGAATCTCTCACAACTTTTCCTCTCCTAGAAGACCCCAACAAAATGGAGTTGTAGAAAGAAAGAACAGATCACTCCAAGAATTGGCCAGAACCATGATAAATGATATGAATGTTGCAAAACACTTTTGGGCTGAAGCAATTAATACTGCATGTTACATTCAAAATAGAGCCTATATCAGATCCATATTGGATAAAACACCATATGAATTGTGGAAAGGTAAAAAGCCTAACATCTCTTATTTTAAACAATTTGGCTGTACTTGTTATATGTTTGACACCAAAGATAACCTTGGAAAATTTGATTCTCGATCTCAAAAGTGTACCTTCATTGGCTACTCTGAAAGATCCAAGGCTTATAGAGTGTTTAATAAGGAAACTAATATTGTGGAAGAATCCATACATGTTAAATTTGATGACAAACAGCTTGACCAAAAAGTCAAAGCAAGATGATGATAGTGCAGGTTTACCAGAACCAAAGGAAGCTGATGCAGACAAACCAAAAGAACTTGAAAAAGTAGAGGATGCAAGCAAATTTGAAGAACGCGACAAAGTTTCAAAGGATGAATCTGAAGATAAGTCAGAAGGAAGATGTGGATGGAAGTACAAGTCATCTCATCTTGAAACTCTAATCATTGGAAGTGCAAGTGATCCTTTAAGGACACGATCATCAATTAAAGACATCAGTCTGTTTGGGTTACTGTAAGACCCTTAATTTTAAATTATTTTATGGATTAATTATCAAAAATATACTTTGAGATGTTTGTAATATGATTAATATTTGTATATTTGTATATATATATATATTTATTTTTTGAGAACGACTAAAATTATTTGTCGAAGAATAATTTAATTATATTACGAGGAATTTAATACCGGGAAGTTTATCAAGAATTTATCTGTCAACAAAGTTGTGACGAGAGTATATATTTAATCAAAATAGTTTGAGATGTGAGTGAAGTGATGTGTGTAAGAGTATTTAGATATTTATGGGTTAATTTTAATTATAATATGTACTTATTAAGTAAGGAAGTCTTATATATATATATATACATATGAGAAGGAAGGAAGCAAGACAGAAGAAAGGAAAGAAAAGATCCTACCTGCCGTGACTTCTTCTTCTTCTTTTTTGTTTGTGTTTGTAGGAACAAACCGCAAACACAAAACCTCCATTACTTGCTAGATCTAAGCTTCCATTCGAGAAGTGGCAAGAGGGAAAGTTACTCCTCTCCATACTACGGTGCTAGTGAGCTAACTTTTGTGGCGTCGACGCGAGCGAGAGTTTCGCCGTATTTGTTCGTAGTAGCGGAAAATGGTTGAGATAGCATTAACGAAGGTAAGGGGCTCCTTCGAAATTTTTATTTTGCATATAGGAACTCTAAATGTGTGATTGATGGATGATTTACGTGGTTCATTAAACCCAGTACGAACCGTGTTGCGGCCGGTCTGATTCAGATCGTTCTGCACGCACTTAGGATTGGATTAGCTTATATGGTTATGTTGCCACTCATGTCTTTCAATGGAGCTGTGTTTTTGCTTGCTATTCTTGGCCATGCTCTTGGATTCTTCCTTTGTAGCAGTCCCTTCAAAAAATCGCATCAGCGTGATGAACCTTATGATCTTCCTCCAATGGCTTGTTGATTATTTTCAATTATAATTTTGACTGATGTTATATTTTATTATTTTTTAATAATTATGTGAATTTTACGGTTCATTTGTTTTTGTTTTTATTTATTTTTTATTTTATGATTATGTGCGATATACAACAGCTCAATATACATTTTACAATTATGTGTAATATGCAGCTCATATGTAATGTGTAATATACAACTCAAGCAAATGGTGAACCCCTTATTTTTTTTATGATTGCGTGATGATAAATTTCGATGTGTTAATATATACATTTGGAGTTCTTAACCGACTCATTGTTGTTGTGTTGTCGTTGTTGAAAATGTTATTGTTGTGTTGAAGATGTTATTGTTGTGTTGAGGTCGTTATCGACGTTGTTAGTAATGGTTGGGTTAAAGAGATTGATTGTTGTTGTGTTGGAGTTATATAATGAGTTATTCTCAAATAAAAGAGTTTGAGCTGAAGTTGAAATTTACTAGAAAAATTGCATTGTTTTCCAAGATGTATTCGAATACACTTCTGCAACGTTAAGCTCTTATTTAAATTTTGAACCTCGTATTCAAATACGATACCTCATATTCGAATACAATTACGGGATTTTTGCTATTGACTTATCATATGTATTCGGCTACGACACTTTATATTCGAATACAGAACTGAAGATTTTGCTACTAACTTATCACCTGTTTTCGGCTACGACTCTTCGTATTCGAATACAACCTGGATTTTTGTCAAAAATTCTATTTTTAAATATACCTTTATGCACTTAATTACTTGGAAAGTATTTTTAATGCATATGCTAAATTATATAAGGTTCTCCTAATATTGTTCCCTTAATGGTTATGAAGTATCCGGGTTTCATAGTTGCATTTAAGTACTAATTACAGAGAAAAGAGTCAGAGTACGCTCATGTATTTCATAGTTTGTGGTGACCGCGATGGGCCACAGTGTCAGTGGTGACCGTGATAGGCCATAAAGTTAAGTAGTGACCGTGATGGGCTACGGGGTGGTTCCTCGTGATTAGATGGTCAATCTTATCCTTACGAGAATTTAACTTATGTGTAAGGCCTGTGATAGGCTACACTTTAAGTAAATCGTGCTAGTTTGTGATGCAAATTCACCATGATAATTAGTACTAAGGCCTGTGATAGGGGGTACAATTATTATTTACGTTCCTCGAGGAGGGTTTTGTCGTTAAGTGGTGACCGTGATGGGCCACGAAGTTCAGTAGTGACCATGATGGGCTACGGGGTTGTTCCACGTGATTAGATGATCCATCTTATCCTTACGAGGATTTAACTTATGTGTATGGCCTGTGATAGGCTGCACCCTGAGTAAATCGTGCTAGTCTGTGATGCAACTGCACCACGATAATTTGTACTAAGGCCTGTTGATAGGCGGTTTTGTTTTGAGAATTCCGGGATCATATGCATTGGCATATACGCATTGCATTAGGGTATTTGATATGCGTGTCATGATTTTTATGATCTGTTATGTGGAAATGATATGTGCAAGTACCTTCAATTCTATGTTCCTAATAAGTTGTTGTGATTGTTGATTGTACTTGGGGCTTGTAACATGATCTGTATTCTTAATCTCTTGTTTCATCAAAAACATAGATATTGTACATTTTCAATAAGTGGTTGTGGCTGTAGTTATCTTACTGGAACTGCTAAGTGGTTATTGTTGTTGTTTTTTTTTGACATAATTGTTAACTGTTATTTTTGGTTGGTGACCCTTTACATTATTTTGGAAAATTGGGCTTTGCCCTCAAATGATACCCGAGTTCATTCCACCGACGATTACCCTGACGACGGAGACGCGTTAGACTTCCCTAATCGACATACGCCGAATGCTTGGGTATACGACCCCATCTTAAGAAGGGCTACTTATACGGGGAGGGTGGTGAGAAACAATAGGAGTGTCGGGGTAGTGTCGTATGTGGAATACACCCACAGGCGGATTGACTTTCCTGTACCTTTAGGATTGGTACTCAAGGCGAATGGGGTATACATAGATGTAGAGAGTCCTGTAGTTGGAGGTGAGACGGAGGCCACCGTAGGTGTGGTGAGTCCTACTGTAGTAGCAGAGGATGTGGTGCTTAGACCAGGAACGGGTGAGAAGCTTAAGGGGCTGATGCCAGCGGGGAAAGACATTCCAGGTCCGTCTAGGCCAGTCGGGGACCTGTGCTTTGTTTAGGAACCACCAGTGCCTTGGTTGGTTCACCGAGGATTGAGTTTGAGCTTCCACTTTCGGTGAACGATCCCCTACCGATGGTCACTGAAGTAGAGGACTGTTATGAGATTCCAGCGCCACCAAAGCCACCTATATCGTTGGTGGATCTGACTTCTGAGGAGACTGATCCTCCTATGGCTGATGAGGAAGAGGAAGTAACTTCGAGGAGAGATACTGTGTCAGATGGGACTTGCGTAGAGTGCAGAGGTCACCCTTGTTATTGTAATTATTAGAGGATGATCAGATTAGTTTTTTGTTGTATAGGGCCTTTTGACATACTTTGACGTTTGACTTTTGTTGGTGGGTCCATGTTCCCTTTTTTTTACGTGACCATGGGGGGAGATAACATTCTTGGAGCAGCACTTCTGTGCAAGTGTCTACCGAGAATACCCCAGGGGGTAAGAGCGATGTCTGATAGGTCTCATAGCTCCGGTGTATATTCTATTTGTATATTTTGGATTATTGTCCCAAAAACTATTTTAACTTGTTTGTTCATATGATGTAATTATTTATTCCTTTTATCGTTTTGTGTTACAACGTATTATTTTTAGTAAGTGGTGTTTTAAATTTAGAAAGAAAAAATACACTCGTGCTGTTAAAAATCAGGGTGTTACAATTGTGGTATCAGAGCTTTGGTTAGATTGTAGGTCGACTTGTAGGTTGGGAGTCATAATTTGATCATGCATCTGGGTAAGTGGTTAGAGTTTCAAGTCTTGTGTAGTTGTGGTGTGCTGAAGTGATGATGCTGTTAAAGGTATATTTTGGAATTATTCTAAGTGGTGTGAGATTTCTACTTAATGATGGTTTTGTAGGGAACAATGCCTCCAAGAAGGGATGACACTGCAAGAGCCGACGTCAACCGGGATGATCGGATGGCTGAAGCAATGAATAACATGGCTGCTTCTGTTGCTGCACAGACGGCTGCAAAGACTTTACGGGATCTAGAGAAGAGAGAAAGAGAGATTCGTTCTGTTGAATCAACGGGACTAGAGGATTTCCGTCGTCATAATCCTCCAAAGTTCAAGGGTGATGAGGGTCTAGAAAAAGCCGACCAATGGATTTAGGAAATGGAAAAGATCTTCAAAATGATTAATTGCCAGGCAATGGTGAAGGTCAACAGTGCTACGTATCTGCTACTAAGGGATGCTGAATATTGGTGGAGAAGTACAAGGCTTCTGATGGGATCAGCTCATGAGGAGGTGAACTGGGAGTCATTCAAAAGGATGTTTTTAGACAAATACTTTCCGATGAGTACCAGGAATAAGTTTGGTGATGATTTTCTTAAATTGTACCAAGGAAATATGACGGTGGGTGAATATGCTGCTAAGTTTGAGTCCTTGTCAAGGCATTTTAGATTTTTCCGTGAAGAGGTTGATGAACAATTTATGTGTCACCGTTTCCAAAATGGACTGAAGTACAAGATTCAAGACTCGGTCTTGCCATTGGGAATTCAACGTTTCCAAGCCTTAATGGAGAAATGTAGAGAGGTTGAAGACATGAAGAACAAGAAGGTCAACCGAGGAGGGAACTTTAGTTCAGGGGGCCTAGTTGGGTGAACTATCAGAACAAAAAATGAAAACAAGTTGTTAAGCCATATAACCGACCACAAAACAACAGCAACAGTTAGAATCGCCCGAGGAACTGGAGCTTTGGAAGATAATTGGGACAAGTGACTCGATGTTTCCGATATGGGGAAGAGGGACATTATGCTAATGCTTGTACCACTAAGAGTCCTCCATGCTACAATTTCCAGAAGCCAGGACACTTTGCAAGGGATTGCAAGGCTCCGAAGGTGGAACCAACAATGAATGCAACTAGGGCTACTCGTCCTACTGCTAGGGGACACTAAGAGTCCTCTATGCTACAATTTCCAAAAGCCAGGATACTTTGCAAGGGATTGCAAGGCTCCGAAGGTGGAACCAAAAATGAATGCAACTAGGGCTACTCGTCCTACTGCTAGGGGACACGTTTATAGCATGAGTGCTAAAGTTGGAAATCAACCCCACAATTTGATCCAACGAGACTGCGAGATTGCAGGTAACACACTAACTGCACTTTTTGATTCGGGGGCAACCAATTCCTTCATTGCTATAGATTGTGTGAATCGTTTGACGCTATCTATGTCTTCCCTACCTTTTGATTTGGTTGTTTCCACACCTGCTAAGACTCTAACCGTAAATACTGCATGTTTACATTATCATGTAACTATTCAGAATAGAGATTTCTTGATTAATTTGATTTGTTTACCCCTACAATCACTCGAGATCATTCTCGACATGGATTGGATGTCGTATCATTATGTAATCTTGGATTGTGCTCACAAATTAGTTCTTTTCCCCGAGCCTGGAGTCGTTCGGTATTTAGCTGCTAACAAACTCGGAGTGTCGCTGAGAGAAGGAACTCAAGAATTTCTATCATTGGCTAACATGGAGACAAAGATAGATGTGAGCATAGAAAACGTAGTGCTTGTCAAAGAGTACCCAGATGTATTTCCAACAGAAATTCCAAGATTACCCCCAGTAAGAGAGGTGGAGTTCTTCATTGATCTACACCCAGGAACCAGACCTATTTCGATTGTGCCGTATCGGATGTCGCCATTGGAATTGAACGAGCTCAAGGGTCAAATTGAAGATTTGTTACAGAAAGGATTTATCAGACCAAGTGTGTCACCATGGGGAGCTCTGGTGTTGTTGGTTAAGAAGAAGGACGGAAGGCCGCGCTTATGTGTGGATTATAGACAACTTAACAAGGAAACTATTAAGAATCATTATCCTTTACCACGTATCGATGATTTGATGGATCAATTGAAAGGAGCCGCGACGTTCTCGAAGATTGATTTGAAGTCAAGTTACCATTTGATTCGGGTAAGAGAAAGAGATATTCAAAAGACTGCTTTCGAAACCCGTTACGGACATTATGAATATCTTGTTATGCCATTTGGAATTACAAATGCACCCGCAATTTTTATGGATTACACGAATAGAATTTTTAGCCCATTAATGGATAAATTCGTTGTGGTGTTCATCGATGATATATTAATTTATTCAAGGAAGGAGGAAGAACATGGAGGGCATTTACGTCAAGTTCTTGAAGTTTTACGCGAGAAGCAATTTTATGCCAATCTGTCGAAGTGTGAGTTTTGGCCTTAAAAGTGAACTTCTTAGGACATGTGATAGCCAAAGAAGGAATCACTGTGGATCCGACAAAGATTGAGATAGTCCTCGCATGGAAACAGCCTCAGACTATCACAGACATACGAAGTTTTGTCGGACTGGCAGGATACTACAGGAGGTTTATTGAAGGATTTGCTAAGATTGTGGCTCCATTGACACAACTCACTAGAAAGAATCAGCCGTTCGCATGGACAAAGAAATGTGAGGAAAATTTTCAATTACTTATGGAAAAGCTAACAACCTCACTAGTATTTGTCTTACCACAACCAGAAGAACCATATGAGGTTTACTGTGATGCATCTCACCAAAGTTTGGGATGTGTTCTAATGCAACACAAGAAGGCTGTAGCCTACGCCTCAAGACAATTGAAAACTCATGAAAGAAACTATCCTACTCATGATTTAGAGCTTGCTGCTGTAGTTTTTGCATTAAAGATCTGGAGGCATTAGTTATATGGATGCACGTTCACAGTGTTCAGTGACCATAAGAGTTTGAAATATTTGTTTGATTAGAAAGAATTGAACATGCGCCAGAGGAGATGGATGGAGACTCTCAAGGATTTTGATTTCACATTGCAATACCACCCTGGAAAAGCCAATGTGGTGGCTGATGTGTTGAGTAGAAGGAGTGTGTCAGTATTTTCAACAATAATGGCTAGAAAACAAGACTTATGGGAAGCATTTAGAGATCTATGTTTGGACGTAGAGTTTGCACCTGGAATTTTAAAATGTGGGATGATAAAAATTACGAGTGGTTTACTTGAGAACAGTGAATCTTCAAGATGACACATTAATCTAAGAGAAGAGGAATCTAATAGTGCAAGGAAAGACAACTGAGTTCAGGATTGGGCTAGATAATATTTTGAGATGTAATGAGAGGATTTGTGTACCGGCAGTTGCAGATCTGAGGAGAACAATTTTAGAAGAGGCTCATATGAGCAAATTGAGTATCTATCACGGAGCGACAAAGATGTATCAGGACTTGAGGCAAAAATTTTGGTGGCCAGGAATGAAGAGGCATGTAGTGGAGTTTGTATCAACTTGTTTAACTTGCCAGAAAGCGAAAGTGGAACATCAGCGACCTGCTGGAATGTTACAACCTTTAGATATACCTGAATGGAAGTGGGACAACATTTCCATGGATTTTATAACTGGCTTTCCGAAAACAAGGAGAAAGAATGATTCTATTTGGGTGATAGTGGATCGATTAACTAAATGCGCACATATTTTGCTAGTAAAGACCATCTATGAGGTAGATAAGCTGACAGAGATCTACATTGCTGAAATTGTCAGATTACACGGAGTACTGTCGAGTATCGTATCGGACTGTGACCTGAAATTCACGTCTCACTTTTGGGGAGCGTTGGGAACGAAACTGAAATTGAATTCAGCATACCATCCACAAACAGACGGACAAACCGAGAGAACGAATCAGTCCTTGGAAGATTTATTAAGGACATGTTTATTGGATGATAGAGATAGTTGGGATGATGTATTGCCGTTGATTGACTTTACTTACAAAAATAGTTTCCACACAAGTATTGGAATGGCACCATATGAGGCTTTGTGTGGACGCAAGTTCCAAACGCCTTTATGCTGGTATAAGGACGGAGAAAGTATGATTGTAGGACTTGAGATGGTGCAACAGATTACAGAGAAGGTCAAGAGGATAAAAGAGAAAATGAAGATCTCGCAGGACCGTCAGAGGTGTTATGCGGACAAGCGTCACAGACCTTTAGAATTCGAACAAGGTGATCATGTGTTTCTAAGAGTCACGCCTACAACTGGAGTTGGCAGAGCCATTAACTCGAGGAAATTAAATCCAAAATTTATTGGATTATACTAAATTAGTACACTTGGCCAAGCGCTTGGATTTTTCCTTTGTAGCAGTGCGTTCAAAAAATCGCATCAGCGTGATGAACCTTATGATCTTCCTCCAATGGCTTGTTGATTATTTTCAATTTTAATTTGCTAGTTTGTGTTTTCCATTTTATTTAATCAGTTTTAGTGATTACAAATTATTATACTGTGTTTCTTGTAATTGTTTAATTAATCACTATGTTTCTAATTCCAAATTGGTTATCTAATTGTTTAGAATTCTTTGAATTTATTAATGTGTGCAACTTAAATTTGAATATGTCGGTCAATTTTGTACCAAATCATCATATGAAAAAAAAATGTTTGATTATTGATTACTATAGTAAATCACAGATTCCGACAATTTTAATGTGATATTTGCAATAGTTAAATATAATTTGCCTGCACTTTAGTCTCTCAAATTTTAAAAATTTAATGATCGTGACTTCTCTTTTAAAAATTAGAATTTTAATTTATTTTGTAAATATTTCATCCTTTAATTTTGATTGACGTTATATTATATTATTTTTTTTATAATTATGTAAAATATACGGTTCATTTGTTTTTGTTTTTATTTATTTTTTATTTTATGATTATGTGCGATATACAACAGCTCAATATACATTTTATAATTATGTGTAATATGCAGCTCATATGTAATGTGTAATATACAACTCAAGCAAATGGTGAACCCCTTATTATTATTTTTTATGATTGCGTGATAATAAATTTCGACGTGTAAATATATACATTTGAAGTTCTTAACCGACTCATTGTTGTTGCGTTTTCGTTGTTGAAAACGTTATTGTTGTGTGGTTGTGTTGAAGATGTTATTATTGTGTTGTGGTCATTATCGAAGTTGTTAGTAATGGTTGGGTTTAAGAGATTGATTATTGTTGTGTTGGAGTTATATAATGAGTTGTTCTCAAATAAAAGAGTTTGAGTTGAAGTTGAAATTTACTAGAAAAATTGCATTGTTTTCGAAGATGTATTCGAATACAGCCTCAACGTATTCGAATACACTTCTGCAACGTTCAACTCTTATTTAAATTTTGAACCTCGTATTCGAATACGATACCTCGTATTCAAATACAATTACAGGATTTTTGCTATTGACTTATCATCTGTATTCGGCTACAACTCTTCGTATTCGAATACATAACTGAAGATTTTGCTATTGACGTATCATCTATATTCGGCTATGACTCTTCGTATTCGAATACAACCTGGATTTTTGTCAAAAATTCTATTTTTAAATATTCCTTTATGCACTTAATTACTTGGAAAGTATTTTTAAGGCATATGCTAAATTATATGAGGTTCTCGTAATGTTGTTCCCTTAATGGTTATGAAGTATCTAGGTTTCATAGTTGCATTTACGTACGGATTACAGTGAAAATAGTTAGAGTACGCTCATGCATTTCATAGTTTGTGGTGACCGCATTGGGCCACAGTGTCAGCGGTGACCGTGATGGGCCCTAAAGTTAAGTAGGGACCGTGATGGGCTACAGGGTGGTTCCACGTGATTATATGGTCCATCTTATCCTTACAAGGATTTAACTTATGTGTAAGACCTGTGATAGGCTACACTCTAAGTAAATCGTGCTAGTCTGTGATGCGACTGCACCATGATAATTAGTACGAAGGCCTGTTGTTAGGCGGTACAATTATGATTTATGTCCCTCGAGGAGGGTTTTGTCATTAAGCAGTGACCGTGATGGGCCACGAAGTTAAGTAGTGACCGTGATGGGCTACGGGGTGGTTCCACGTGATTTGATGGTCCATCTTATCCTTACGAGGATTTAACTTATGTGTAAGGCCTGTGATAGGCTACACTTTAAGTAAATCGTGCTAGTCTGTGATGCGACTGCACCATGATAGTTAGTACTAAGGCCTGTGATAGGCGGTACAATTATGATTTACATCCCCTAAGAAGGGTTTTGTCGTTAAGTGGTGACCATGATAGGCTACAAAGTTAAGTAGTGACCGTGATGGGCTACGGGGTGGTTCCACGTGATTAGATGGTCCATCTTATCCTTACAAGGATTTAACTTATGTGTAAGGCCTCTGATAGGCTGCACTATGAGTAAATCGTGCTAGTCTGTGATGAGACTGCACCACGGTAATTAGTATAAAGGCGTGCGATAGGTGGTACAATTATGATTTACGCCCCTCGAGGAGGGTTTTGTTTTGAGAATTCCAGGATCATGTGCACTGGCATATACGCATGACATTAGGGTGTTTGATATGCGAGTCATGATTGTTATGATGTGTTAAATGGAAATGATATGTGCAAGTACCTTAAATTCTAAGCTCCTAATAAGTTGTTGTGATTGTTGATTGTACTTGGGGCCTGCAACATGATCTGTATTCTTAATCTCTTGTTTCATAAAAAACTTAGATATTGTACATTTTCAATAAGTGGGTATACTTATTTTGTCGTTGCTGTTATCTTACTGGAACTGCTAAGTGGTTGTTGTTGGTTTTTTTTAACATAATTGTTAACTACTAATTGTTATTTTTGGTTGGTGACCATTTACATTATTGTGGAAAATTGGGTTTTGCCCTAAGATGATACCCGAGTTCGTTCCATCGACGGTTACCCTGACGACGGAGACGTCGTTAGACTTCCCTGATCGACATACGCTGACTGCTTGGGTATACGATCCCATCTCAAGCAGGGCTACTTATACGGGGAGGGTGGTGAGAACCAGTAGGAGTGCCGGGGCAGTGTCGTATATGGAATACACTCACGAGCGGATCGACTTTCCTGTACCTTCAGAATTGGTATTCGAGGCGAATGGGGTATATACAGATTCAGATAGTCCTGTAGTTGGAGGTGAGACGGAGGCCACCGTAGGTGTGGTGACTCCTACAGTAGTAGCAGAGGATGTGATGCTTGGACCAGGAACGTGTGAGAAGGGTAAGGGGCTGATGCCACCAGGGAAAGACATTCCAGGTCCGTCTAGGCCAGTCTGGGACCAGGGCTTTATTGAGGAACCACCAGTGCCTTGGTTGGTGTCACCGAGGATTGAGTCTGAGCTTCCACTTTCGGCGAACAATCCCTTACCGACGGTCACTGAAGTAGAGGATTGTTATGAGATTCCAGCGCCGCCAAAGCCACCTATATCGTTGGTGGATCTGACTTCTGAGGAGACTGATCCTCCTATGGCTGATGAGGAGGAGGAAATCTCTTCGAGGAGAGATACTACATCAAATGGGACTTGCGTAGAGTGCGGAGGTCACCCTTGTTATTGTAGTTATTAGTGGATGATCAAATTAGTTGTTTGTTGTATAGGGCTTTAGTGTCTCTTTGGTGGTTGTACTTATTTTGTTTTGGGATGACTGTACTTATGAAGTTTGACTTTTGACTTTTGTTGGTGGGTCTATGTTCCATTTTTTTTACGTGACCATGGGGGGAGATAGCATTCTTGGAGCAGCACTTATGTGCAGGTGTCTGCTGAGAATACCCCAGAGGTATGAGTGATGTCTGATAGGTCTCATAGCCCCGATGTATTTTCTATTTGTATATTTTGGATTATTGTCCCAAAAACTATTTTAACTTGTTTGTTCATATGATGTAATTATTTATTACTTTTGTCATTTTGTGTTACGATGTATTATTTTAGTAAGTGGTGTTTTAGATTTAAAAAAAAAAATACACTCGCGCTATTAAAAATCGGGGTGTTATAGTTATTCTCGTCTATTGAGCATACCTCTGTTGATGAAGCATTGCCAGAAGATGGATGGATTCTTGCAATGCAAGAAGAGTTAAATGAATTTGAGAGGCATGATGTTTGGGATCAAGTACTAAGACTAGAAAAGAACATTATTGGAACCAAGTGGGTTTTCAGAAACAAGCTAAATGAAAAGGTGAAGTGGTCAGAAACAAGGCAAGACTTGTTGCAGAAGGCTACAGTCAGCAAGAAGGCATTGACTACACTGAGACATTTGCTCCAGTGGCCAGGTTAGAAGCTATTCGTATCCTATTTTCCTTTGCTGCTAATAATAACATTACATTATTTCAAATGGATGTTAAAAGCACTTTTTTAAATGGTTATATAAGTGAGGATGTCTATGTTAAACAACCCCCAGGTTTTTAAAGTTCTGAATTTCCAAATCATGTTTTTAAACTTAAAAAAGCTTTGTGTGGTTTGATACAAGCACCTATGGCATGGTATGATAGACTTAGTAACTTCTTGCTTTAAAATAACTTTGAAAGAGGACAAGTAGAAAATACACTTTTTAGAAAATCAATAGAAGCTGATATTCTTATTATTCAAGTTTATGTTGATTATATTGTTTTTGGATCTACTAATGACACTCTTTGTCAAGAATTTTTTAAATTAATGCAGCATGAATTTCAAATGAGTATGATGGGAGAACTTAAGTTCTTCCTAGGGATACAAATTTAGCAAAGTCAAAAAGGTATATACATTCATCAAACGAAATATACCAAAGAGCTTCTCAAGAAGTTTAAGATGAGTGATTGCAAACCTATGGCTACCCCAATGCACCCTACCACTTGAAAAGGATGATTCAGGCCAACAAGTTGATCAAAAAACCTATAGAGGTATGATAGGATCTTTACTTTACCTTACTACTTCTAGACCTGACATCATGTTTAGTGTATGTGTATATGCAAGATTTCAATCTGACCATAGGGAATCCCATTTAACTACTATTAAGAGAATCCTTGGATACCTAAAAGGCACTACCAACCTTACCTTGTTCTACAAGAAAATTCCTACATATCAACTTTGTGGATATTGTGACGCTGACTTTGCTGGAGATAAACGTGAGAGAAAGAGCACAAGTGGAAACTGCATCTTCTTGGGAGACAGCTTAATATCCTGGTCAAGTAAGAGACAAAGCACAATTGCCGTGTCAACAGCAGAGGCTGAATACATTTCAGCAGCTGCATGTAGTTCTCAACTAATTTGGATGAAACATCTGCTGGAAGACTATAAAATCATGGAAACCAACATTCCCTTATATTGTGACAACACTCCGGCCATCAATCTAACCAAAAACCCTATACTTCATTCTAGAGCCAAAATCATAGAGATCAAACATCACTTCATCAGAGACTTTGTGCAAAAAGGGGTACTCATTATTCAGTTTGTAGACACTGACCACCAATGGGCTGACATTTTCACCAAACCACTACCTGAAGATAGGTTTGACTTCATCAAGAAAAACCTAAACCTTACCTTCATCTCTGACTGCCAGCTTAGTTAGATTTTTTTTTCTTGTAATATGTTCATTTTATTCAAAATAAAAAAGGACTAGAAGATAAAAGAAAAAAAAAGAGAAGATACGAGGTGGAGCAAGATCACGTTTCAGCCTTTTTGTCTTATGACAAAAAGGGGAGAAGATATATTTGATAAAGAGAAGATAAACTGAGGCATTAGAGTTAGGGGGAGAAAAATATAAAGTGAAGCTTAGTCTTAGGGGGAGTCAAAGAAAAATTGTTATAAAAAATACAACTTTTGTCATCATCAAAAAAGGGGAGATTGTTGGAACCAAGTTGGTTCTTACACTTAAAGTTTTGATGTTAACAAAAGTATTTTATCAAAATAACATAATTGACTTCGAAAAAGAATGCAAAAATCAGAGGACGACGTCACTAGAGGATACCACTAGAGGATGACGTCATCAGAGGATACCACTAGAGGATGTCACCAGAAGATACTGTTGGAACCAAGTTGGTTCTAAGTACTTAGGACTTTGATGCTTACAAATGTACTCAATGTAAATTTGTTTTGTACTTTGAATTATTAAGTTAAATGCCCAGAAACTGAATGAAACAGAAGCAGAGATCAAAGGATTCCAGAAAAATGAATTCTAGATTGACCAGAAGATATCCATGAATGTCAAAAATATCACCAGAAGATATCTTTGCTGGCCCAGAACAGAAGGAAGAAAAATCAGAAGGAAACCTGGACCATACAAGAGGAAAGCCTGCGAGAAGGAGAGTTGTTCCAGACCAACAGGAATCAAATATCAAATTTATTCCAGAAGTTATTCTGACCAGAAAATGGCCTGGCAGTGAAAAATTAAACAGCCCAGACTTGTTCCAGACTCAACCAGAAGCTAAGTTTATGAGTCCAGAACAAGAGAATCAATCCAGATTTGACCCAGACAATAAGAGAGCATGATTCAGGGCATGAAACTAAGTCAAGACAAGAAGAAATGATTTCCAGAATGATCTAGACCTAATCGAAAATCACAAAAGAGTCATACACTTCCAAAGCAAACGCTCCCAAATTTTCATATAAGTCAATTGTGAGTTTCAGCTTTCAAGAAGCAAGTACTCGTGTTATTTTCTTTCCACTGTGTCAAATCTAAGTTGTTGAAGTAGAGTCTACAAACTGAGGGAGTCAGTAGGAGGTAGCAATTAGATTCATAGTGTTGTGAATTCTTCTACAATCTGGGGTGTCAGACTGACTTGGAGGGTCAGTAGCATGATTGTAATTCAATGTTTGAATTAGTGAAATCCTTCAAGGCGAAGGGACTGGATGTAGCCTCGTTAACGGTGAACCAGTATAAAATCTGTGAGTTTTATTTTTATTTTTATTTTTATCCGCTGCTAACTCTGTTTTAATTATACATCAAGTTTTGTTTTGAAAGTATTAAAACAGGAAAAGTATTCAAGTTAAGTCAAACACAATTCAACCCCCCTTTCTCGTGTTTGCACCTTCAGATACCTCCAACATATATATCCAGAAGATATCACCAGAGGATACCTTCAGAGGATACCAGAAGATACCACTAGAGGATACCTCCAGAGGGTACCAGAAGATATCACCATAGAATCCCATCAGAAGCAAGAATTAGAGGATATCCTCAGAAGCAAAAATCAGAGGATATCATTTATGGTCCAGATTAGAAGGAAAGATGGTCCAGAAGAAGACATGGTCCAGATCAGAAGGAAACATGGTCCAAATTAGAAGCAAACATGGTCCAGAAGAAGACGTGGTCCAGATCAGAAGGAAACATGGTCTAGAAGATAACATGGTCCAGATCAGAAGATAACATGGTCTAGATCAGAAGACATGGTCCAGACTTGGTCTAGATCAGAAGAACACACGGTCCAGATTTAAAACGTGATTTAGATTCGTAGAAGACTTGATTCAAATTCGAAGAAGACTTGATTCAAATTCGAAGAAGACTTGGTTCGAAATAAAAAAGAAACAAAATCAAAGTGAAGAGTTTTCCAAAGAAATCTGAGCAAGATACAATTCGAAATTAAGCTTGGACAAAACCCATATCGCATCTATAAAAGAAGGCTTCAGGCCGTAGAAGAAATCATGGAAAAACACAAGAACTCAAGCTTAAAGTTCAAAGTCATCTGAGAGTTCAAAAGAGAGAAACACTTGTGCGAGAGAGAAATATTTTCTAAGTGTTTTTTCGAGTGTGAGAGTCACTGTTACAATCAACTTTCCAGAAGCAACTTTGCAAGTTCCAAACCCTTGTATCAAAACCGATAGTGGTGTAAGTTCCTTCTTCAATCTGGGGTTGTCAGATTGGTAGAAGAAGACTTGGCTTGTAGGGTCAAGGTGGTGAAAGTTCCTTTTTCAATCTGGGGTTATCAGATTGGTATGATAAGACTTGGCTTGTAGGGTCAAGGTGTTGCTGTTCCTCAAAAGTCTGGGGTTGTCAGGCTATTTGGGAAGACTGACTTGGAGGGTCAGGTGCTGTGTAATTCAAAGCGTTTGAATTAGTGGATTAAAGTCTTCTGAATTAAGGGACTCGATGTAGCCAAGTTAATGGTGAACCAGGATAAATCTTTGTGTTCAAATACTTATGCTGTTATTATCCGCTGCTGAGTCTGATTGTTTCTATCTCCAAGTAATTTACATCAACATTCATCAAAATAGAAAAATAATTCAATTTTGGCAAACACAATTCAACCCCCTTCTCGTGTTTTCACCTTCACAATATACTCATCACAAACTTATAACATCACAATCATCAATCATACATCATAACATCAACTTTTTTCACACGATACATCCATGTTTTATCATTCAACGTCGAATATCACAATAATACCAAATATCATACATTCATAGAAAATTAAATCAATCTACATCTTATAAACATTTCTATTCTACATTTTAATCTCACAATTCCCAATTTTTACAATAATAAATTTATCTCTCAAAGGTCTATAGTCATACGTAGCAAGCCCCAAAAGAATCATTGAGAAATATTTTTTTTCTGTTCATCTAACTTTATAATATACTCATGAATTCAAACGATCTCTCACCCCTTACCTTATTTTGACGCTTTCGCATGCTAATCCGATTCCACAAGCAAAAGGCCTATGTTCCTTTGTCTCTTTGTCCTCCATTTGATCCAACTCAATAGTTTATGGGTATATGTTAAAAATAAAATACGAGAAAACACATTCTAAACGGCCAATTTCAAAATTAGGTCAAAGAAACTTATTGCAAATCAAAAAATTAACTAGTGGATAATGTAGCCATATTTTACAAGGTTGTTTAGTTTCGCTCAAATCAAACTTGCGGTGAAAAAGAACAGTGCAAAATAGTTAAAGATTTTATAGAGAAATTTTGATGGCTAAAATAATGTAAAAAGGCATTAAAATAATTAACTCAACAAGTGAAAGAACGTTGTGAAATTTGATTAAAAACAACAATTATTGATCAATGAAACCATTTTTTCTTCTCTCTCGGGCAGTGCCCCTAGTTTTGTTTATGTGTGTGCAATTTCTTCCTATTTATTTACTAAATATGTCACATTCACTTGGATCATTACTCTACTACATTATACTTATTTCTACTCTTTTTTTAAAATTACCACAATCACAAATACACACACTCATTTATTTTAATTTACTTACTTACCATTAACTTATTATTTTTCAAAATATTCACATTAAAATACTACCCTATTTAGAGAATAGTTATAGCGATAAAATAAATAAATATAACAATAAATATGTATAAGACTACCGTTCTTAGCATATATATAAAATTAAAGAAAATTAATCACAATATATTTTAAAGTACAAATAATTACAACATTGGGGTGTTACAGAGGAAAAGTGCAGGAGTTTCTTAAATTTGGTTTTGACTTTTTGTAGAATTTTCAATAAAAGCCTCAATCTTTGCAACTCATTTGTCAAACTCTTCCTTAGTTACAAACTATTCTGGAGCAATAGATGAAGATGGAGCATCACCAATAACAACATCAACAATAGAATATCAGAGCCTAATGCAAGAGTTGTTTGAGGAACATCCGGATGAGGTATCTCAATCATAGGAATAACCAAAGGAAATTGCAATGTTTTATGTGAAACAATCATAGGAACTACCCGAGGTTCAAACATAGAGGGAGATGCAGTCTCACAAGATGAACCATCAACAAATGCAATAAACAACCTAATATTTTGTGAATCTTGTGCTTTCTTAAAATGTAGAACCCAGATAAACAAGATTTCAACTGTATTTTGAAAAGCCACAATATTTTTTGGGGCTAGATATTGTGCATACTCCATGTTATTCCAAATCCAGCTTGGTACAAAGGAAAGACAATATTCCCATTGAGAGGAAATTCCATTAAGATTGAAATTGTTCGGGTTAATACTCTGAATTCTATTGACTTTGTTGATGAAAATAATAATGAATTCATCTAAGTCTGGGAATCCATAAGGTAGTGCGGGTATGATGGGGGTTAGGTAAGAGGGAATGGATGTAGTGGTGTTGGGTTGAGGATCAAAAGATGAAGGTTTTTCTATATGAGGAATAGGATTTGTATCATCAAAAGATGTTTCTGATTCTAGATTTTGAATGACTTCATCTACTATATTAGATGTTAAAGTAAAAGGGTTATCAAAAGATGGTGAGTTTGAGTCATATGCAGGAGTGTGATAGGGTAATTGTATATGTGAGCTAGAGATTGGGTTAGTTGGTTGAGAGGTAGGTAGTGCATTGTTTGATTTAAGTCGAGGTAAGTCTTCAATGGCAAAAATTGTTGTGGTTTCTGGGACTTCAATGTTTAAGGGTTGGGGGTTTGTGAAGTTAATTTTCAGTTTCTAGGGTTGCACTTAGTTTATCTAGAAATTCACCATTTGAAATTTCAGATAAAGATTCAAAAGATACAAGTATTGTTTCAACAATAGGTTCATAAGTTGAAATTTTGCTACTTGAGATTTCAACAAAAGGAATAGTAACAAGTTCAAAAGATGGAGAAGGTTTTGTCTCAATACGTTCAAATGATACAATAGATTGCATTTATTTTACCAGAGGCAGGAAATTCAGAGTTTATGCAATCATTCCTTTATAAATTAAATATTTCAATTCTTATTTATAAAGCTAAATCTATTTTCAATTAGAGGTTTTGTAAAGGTATTTATTGATGGTCAAAGTCAACAAATTTTATGTCAAGAGTCCCCTTTTAAACATAGTCTCTAATAAAATGATGTTTAATCTCAATATATTTGGCTCTAGAATGTCAAATTGGATTTTTAGCTAAACATATGCCATAAGTACTATCAAAGAAGATAGGAATGTTGCTCTCATTCATATAATAATCTTCAAGTTGACGTTTCATCCAAAGTAGTTGTGTGCTATAGTTTGGTGCTAAAATATAATATGCTTTTGCAGTTGATAGAGCAATTGTGCTTTGTCTTTTTCTTGACCAAAAGATGATATTATCACTAATGAATGTACAACTTCCACTAGTGCTTTGCTTAACTCTATCTCCAGCATAATCTAACATCACACAAATCTACTAACTTTTATGCAATTGACTTCTTATACAACAAACCAAGATCAGTAGTACCATTTAGATATCTAAAAAATCCTTTTAACAGTAGTTAAGTGAGAATCTTTTGGGTCTAATTGAAATAAGGCTCATAAACACACACTAAATAAAATAGCAAGCCTTGATCCAACCAAGAACCTATCATACCTCTGCATACCTTTTGATCTACCTTTTTGCTTGTATCATCTTTACTAAGTGAGCAGGTAGGATGCATAAGAGTAAAGATGGGTTTACAATCATCAATTTTAAACTTTTTAAATAGTTCTTTTGTATATTTGAATTCTAAACTTTTTAAATAGTTCTATTTTGAATTTGAATTCTAAGAAATAATTTGAGTTCTCTCATCGTGCTCATTTCAAACTCATTCTTTATTAACTTAAAAAATTATTGGCACAAATTTGCATTATAAAAACAAAAAATAATATCATCTAAATAAACTTAAACAATAAGAAGATCATTTTTAGATTATTTTCTAAATAAAGTAGTGTCCACTTGGCATATGATAAAAGCATTTTCTAATTGAAAATTGTTTAGTCTATCATACGAAGCTCTTGGAGCTTGCTTAATACCATACAATGATTTCTTAAGTTTATAGACATATACTAGAATGTTAGAATCTTCAAAACCAAGTGGTTGTTTAACATACACTTCTTCATTCATATAACAATTTTAAATTGTGCTTTTCACGTCCTTTTAATAAAGAGTAATATCATTATTGACTACAAATGATAGTAAAGTTATAATTGCTTCTAACCTTGCTGCAAGAGCAATGGTTTTAGTTTCGTTATTATGTAAAAGCCCTATAACATTGTTACTCGTGATCTTCTCGCCCTTTTCCTACCATTGAAATTTATCTAGATTTTGTCTTCTGAGGGAATCGAACTCGGTACCTAGGGAATAAGTACCCCTATTCATTCATTCCCACAACCAATGAAGCTAAAACTCAATTGGTAGTGGGAATGAATGAAACAATGGTAGCTCAATTGGTATTGGGGATGAATGAATACTTGTACTACTCCCTAGGTATTGGGTTTGACTCCCACAGAAGACAAAAACTTGCTAATTTTCAATGGTGGGAAGACCATGAATAATAATGTCAATCAGAGGGGTCAGGCTGTTACATGTTGATTGTAACCTTGAGATAAAGTCTAGTTTTTTTTCTTCTGTACCTTCTAAAAACCCACTTGGTTCCCGTGGGATGCTTTACTTCAGGTCTTGATATTAGTTCTTATACATCATTCTTCTTGAATTGATTAAGTTCTTCTTGAAATATGTCCAACAATATATTGTTCTTTGAGTGTTGATCTTATTTTAGAGAATATTTCAGATCTCCAATGATTAGAGTATCTAGATGAGATGACTTTTATTTTCATCCTTGTCTTGGTTCTGGTTGACTTTAACTACCAAAGGCAGAGCCATCATTTGCTTCATCATCTACTTTGTCAGATTCATCTGCACCATTATTTGTTCCACTAGAGAATAGTTTTTCTATTTCATCTTACATCTGAATGTCTGCAAAATGAACAACTTGCTTTGAGTTTTTATGGTCAAGCTTTTTGTCATTAACTATGAAATATATTGATTCTCCAACAATCATTGTTTCTTTGTTGTACACATTGTATTATTTAGATTGTTCAATGGATCCTAAAAAAAATACACTTTTTGAGATCTTGAATCAAACATTCCCAGATTTTCTTTGGTGTTTAAGATATAAAATGCACAACAAAATTGATGAGCGTTAGAAATTTTTTGTTTTCATCCTTTCCTCAATTCATAAAGAGTCTTATTTAGAATACGTCTAATATAAACTCTATTATGAATATAACATTTAGTAATGACTGTTGTTGCCCAAAAGTGATTTGTAATGTTTGATTCATGAATCATGGTGCGTGTCATTTCTTTAAGGGATATATTTTCCTTTATACAACACCATTTTGTTGGGGTGTTCTAGAAGAGGAGAAAGTATGTAAAATATTGTTCTCTTCATAGAAGGTTTCAAAATATTTATTTTCAAATTCACCACCATAGTCACTACGAATAGCTTTAATACAAAAACATTTCTCATTTTCCAGTTGTTTATAGAAGATATAAAATACTTTATTTAACTCATGTGCATCTGGAATTGTCATCAACATCCCTCTATACTGTGACAACACTTCAGCCATCAACCTTACCAAAAATCCTATCCCATATTCTAGAGCCAAACACTTAGAGATCAAACACCACTTCATCAGAGATTATGTTAAAAAGGGGTACTTAACATTCAATTTGTAGACACTGACCATCAATGGGCTGACATATTCACCAAACATTACCTGAAGATATGTTTGACTTCATCAAGAAAAACCTTAACCTTACCTTCATCCCTGACTAGTTGCTTAGTAAGTTTGTATTTTATTTTAATTTATTGCTATATGTATTTTCGTGTACTGTTATTAAAAAAAAGTTAGAAGATGAAGAAAAAAAATCAGATGATCTCCTTTCTTCCTTCAATCCTTTTTTTCTGATGACAAAGGGGGAGAAGATGTATTTGATAAAGTATCTGGGGCATTAGACTTAGGGGGATTCAAAGTCAGAAGAAAGAAAAATAGTTATAAAAAATACAAAGTTTTGTCATCATAAAAAAGGGGGAGATTGTTGGAACCAAGTTGGTTCTTGCAATTAAAGTTTTGATGTTAACAAAAGTGTTTTATGAAAATCGTATTTTGACTTAGAAGAAAAAAATCAAAGGCTATGCAAAATCAGAGGATGACACCACCAGAAGATAAAAAGGCGACTAGAAGTTTCGGCTAGAGGAAACATCCAGAGGATATTAGAGGATACCAGAGAATGTCACCAGAGGGTACCAGAAGATACTTCGAGAGAATACCAGAGGATGTCATCAAAGGCAAACATCAGAGGATATCATCATTCAGAGGATATCTTCAAAGAGAAGGAAAAATAACCTCATCAGAGGATATCTTTCTTGGCCCAGATCAGAAGGATGCAGAGTCCAGAATGAGACTTGGTCCAGACCAGAAGGAAGCTTGACAGAGGGAGACTTGTTCTAGAACAGAAGGAAACATATGTCAGACTTGGTCCAAACTTAGTCCAGACTAGAAGATAGCGTGGTCGTGAACATAAGACTTAGTCCAGACTTAATCCAGACTTGGTCCATACCAGAAGATAGCATGGTCCAGAACATAAAACTTGGTCCAGACTTGGTCCATATCAGAAGATATAATTGTCCAGAACATAAGACATAGTCCAGACTTAATCCAGACTTGGTCCAGATCAGAAGATATAATTGTCCAGAACATAAGACTTAGTCCAGACTTAACCAAGACTTGGTCCAGACTTGGTCCAAATCAGAGGATAAATGTTCAGATTAAAAGATCAATGGTCCAAATTAGAAGATCAATGGTCCAGATCAGAGGATCACAGGATGGTACAAATCAAATACATGGTCCAGAGTTGGTCAAGATATGAGGATCACAAAATGGTACAGATTAGATCACATGGTCCAGAGTTGGTCAAGATCAGATGATCATACGGTCCAAAATTTAAATTATGATGCAAATAAGTGAAGACTTGATTAAAATTCGAAGAAGACTTTGATAGAATCATTGGGCCTAAGACTAGTGAAAGGCCCAAACCTGCTGTGTGGAGAACGTATGTCCACAAGGGTAAAAAAGAGAAAACTCATTCTATTAATAACAGGGCATAATAACTCTCTGAATGCTAGGAATTTCAGTTACACATGGGGGAATAAATTGAGAAGGGTAGTGGAGCATTACTAGGAATAATTATTGTTATCATTGTAATAGGAGAATAATATTTTCTCTGGAGGAGCTACGCTCTGGTTTATACGTTGTATCTGAACATTCCCTTATTTCATAAATCAATAAATCCCCATTTCGCCTATCATTTTACTGTTTTCGATTCTTGTTTTCTTGTGAATCTATCATTGGTCCGACCTGCCGGATACTCGAGAAGTACCTGTGATTTTGTACACTGTACATGCCACCTAAGTTGTCAAATCGAATGGAAGCAGTTGAAGCAAGACTCTTAGTGGTGGAAGACTCTGTTCACCAGGAGTTGAGGGAATTTCGTGAAAGTATTATGAGCGACTTCACGAGGTTGCTACAACAACGACCAATTGGAATGGTAGAACAATATGCGCAGTCTGAGGAATCAGTGACATAATATAAGATGGCAGTTAAGAAAGTTGAGTTACCATCATTTGATGGTGACGATCCTGTGGCCTAGATCACACGAACTGTAACGTATTTTGAAGTCCAAGGGACGTCGGAGGAGGTGAAGGTTAGATTGGCGAAGCTAAGCATGGAGGGAGCAACAATTCACTAGTTTAATTTGTTGCGTGAGACAGCGAACAATTTGAATTGGTTGAAGTTGAAACGAGCTTTAATTGAAAGGTATGGTGGAAGACGAAGTGATAACCCCTTTGAAGAGATGAAAGATTTGCAACAAACGGGAATGGTTGATGAATACATTACCACCTTTGAGTATGTGTCGTCACAAGTAGCAAGGCTACCAGAGGAGCAGTACCTTGGATACTTCATAAGAGGACTCGAGAATGACATTTGCCTGAAGGTGCGTACGTTGAATCCACAAACCAGAATGCAAGTGATGAAGATTACTCGTGATGTCGAAACAAAATTACGTGGGTCCCTGATTTCAATAGGAGGTAGTGTAGGTGGGCTTCGCAATTGGAAAGGAAGCGGACCAAGTGCATCGGGGTGTAATTGGAAGAAAGGATCTGGATTTCATTATAACCCAGGTTCAACCAGACCTGGAAGTGGATTTAATAATAACTTAACCGGGCCAGTGCACACCAAAACCAGTTCGGCTCAATCTACCTCAAATGCGAATCGAGCGTTTCTCAAAATACAATGAGGTCTGGAAACGATGAAGGGAGAAGAGTCAGCGGCGACCGCAGCGTGGCCTCAAGCATCTGCCGTATTTGAAACTAATGGAGCGGCGGACACGAGGGTTGTGTTTTTGTTGTGGGGAAAAATACCATCCTCTTCACCAATGTACTGAAAAGCAGCTCCGATTGGTGATTTTGGGAGACGAAGAGACGGTTAACGAAGAAGGTGTAGTGATGCCATAGAAGCCATGGAGGATGAGGATGAAGTTCTTGATTGCAATTCGATGGGATTGTTTGATATTATTGAAGCAAATAAAAGAGAAGATAATATTCCTCCAACCACTTTGTGTCTCAAGGGAAGTCTAAAAGGGGTTTCCATCGTGGTTTTAATCGATAGCGGCGCCAGTCACAATTTCATTTCACCTCGTGTTGCTACTGCGTTGGGGTTAACAGTGGAACAAGGAAGATCGATGGGAGTAAGGTTGGGAGACGACCACCGTGGGTCCACTAGGGGGAAATGTAGAAAATTGCAAGTACAATTAGATGATTTCACCACTAATGTTGATGCCTTTGTTTTTGAATTGGGTGATTTAGACATGATTTTTGGGGTGGCTTGGTTGCAAAGATATGGGAAGGTGACTTTTGATTGGGAGAAAATGACCATCAATTTTCAATGGGAAGGAAAAATGGTGGAACTACAGGGTCACTTCTTTACCACAAAAGAATCGGCCGATTCTAAAGCACTTCAAGCACAAACTGAAACACTGCATAGCTTATTGGAAGAAGAATTGGTTCAAACATCAAATGAAGAATTATAGGAGCTAACTCAAGACCAACAACAAGAGCTTCAAGACTTGATGGAGAATTTTAAGGGAGTTTTTGAAGAGAATACAGGGCTGCCTCCGGAACGAGATATAACTCATGCGAATGAATTGAAGAATGATGCAGGTCCTGTGACTGTTAGGCCATATCGTTATCCTCACCATCATAAGGAAAAGATTGAAAACAAGTTCAGAGCATGCTGACCCAAAGTATAATTTGAAACAGTTCTAGCGCCTTTTCCAGTCTTGTCATTTTAGTTAAAAAGAAAGATGCGTCATGGAGGATGTGTGTTGATTATAGAGAATTAAATAAGGTTACAATGCCGGATAAATATCCAATTCCTGTAGTTGACAAATTACTAGATGAACTACATGGCACGAAGTATTTCTCAAAACTTGATTTGAAATCCGGTTATCATCAAATAAGGGTGAAAGAAGGTGATGTGCATAAGACGACATTTCGAACTCATGAAGGGTGCTATGAGTTTCTAGTGATGTCGTTTGGATTGACAAACGCACCAGCCACTTTCCAATCCACAATCAACCAGATTTTCAAGCCGCACCTTTGTAAGTTTGTCTTGGTATTTTTTGATGATATCCTAGTATATAGTAAGGGATGGAAAGAACACTTAGCACATTTATGTCAAGTGATGGAGATTTTACAGCACCACTGTTTTGTCGTTAATAGAAAAAAAATGCAATTTTGCTAGTAGAAAAGTGGAATATTTGGGTCATGTAATATCAGAACAGGGTGTGGCTGTGGATCCAGCTAAGATTAATAGCATTTTGGAGTGGCCAATCCCTCATAATGTCAAAGGAGTGAAGGGATTTTTGGGGCTGACCGGTTATTACCAAAAATTCATTGTTGGCTATGGAAAGATAGCTAAGCCATTGACAGAATTAACAAAGAAGGAAGGGTTTTATTGGGGATTAGAACAGTTGAAGGCTTTTGAGAATCTGAAAAGGGTTATGGTGCAAGCCCTAGTTTTAACACTACCAGATTTTTCACAACCTTTTGAGATCGAATGCGATGCATCCGGACGAGGAATAGGTGCAGTTTTAATGCAGAAAAAGAAGCCTATAGCCTATTTCAGCAAAGCTTTATCCAAGAATAATTTAAGCAAGTCTGCGTATGAGAAAGAATTAATGGCATTGGTATTGGCCGTTCAGCATCGGCGCCGTATTTGTTGGGAAGAAGATTTGTGGTGTACTCCGAGCAAAAGATCTTACGACACTTGCTCGATAATAAAGTTACTGACGCTATTTCAAGAATGCACGAGGAAGGGGAGTTGAAAGGGATGACTTCTTTTCCCATATGTATGCAAGAGCAACAAATTCAGTAGGAAGTTATGAATGATCCCCAATTGCAAAAGGTGATAACAAAGCTACAACATGACCCTGCATCCCAGCCAGACTTCTAATTAATCAAAGGGAGACATTTCTACCGCAGCAGACTAGTGTTATCCTCAAATTCAGGTTGTATACCTTTATTGTTGAAGGAATTTCACTCATCTCCAACCGGTGGACATTCAGTATTTCTGCACACGTATCGAAGGATGGCAGGAAATCTTTATTGGGTAGGAATGAGAAAGTTGTAACACCCCGACCCTTCAGCGTTATCGGTGGTGCTACTGAGTCTTCTCACTCCCCCTAACCACCTAGTGGAAATAGTGAGTTTTTGCCTTCCGTGGGAATCGAACCCGGTACCTCGGGGATAAGTGTAAGACCCTTAATTTTTAATTAAAATTATGGAATTAATTTTAATTGTATTTTTGGGGATATTTGTAAAATATTTAATATATGTATGTTTGAGTGAATATATATATATATATATATAAATATTTATTTTGGAAGAAGAATTAAAATTATTGGATTAAGAATAAATTAATTTAATTACGAGTAATTAAATTAACGGACAGTTAATTAAGGGATTAGCGGCTAATTGGGACGAGACGGGTAAAGTGCTGAAAATCAGACAAGTGTCGGGTGAGGTGGCACCACAAAAGCCTATAAATAGGAGTGGGAAGGATGGTGAAATTAGAACACCATTCCTCCTTCCTCACTGCCCATACTGCATGTAACAGTACCCCATTTTTCCCTCCCATTCTGTTTCTGTTTTTTGTTCGAGTTCACGATTTCAAAGAGGAAAAAGAGAGTTCCTCAAAAGTGCCATTACTTGGACATCCAAGCACCGAAACACCAAAACCCCAGTACAAAAGTTATTCCCCGCACCATTACGGAGCTAAAGAACCCAGTTTCGTAGCAGCAAACGCAGGCTGTAGTTTCACCAGGTTTTTGGCGCGAAAACGGGAACGACAGCAGAAACGAGAGAAGTAGCAGAACACGCAACAAGGGTAAGGGCACCTTCCACTTTCTAGTTGCATTTTAGGACTTGTAAACGTATGTTTGAAGTGTGATCATATTTAAGTTTCTGTTTTGAAAAAGAAACTGTTTTACATGACATTTTGAAAGATGAAAGAAAATGCATTCTATTGAGGTTTTAAAAATCTACAACATGCTGTTTTGGGGTGATTATTCCAATACTGTTTTGTTTATGGGGAAAGCTGAGAAATGCATTGTATGTTATTTTGAAGAGGAGTAAAAAGCATATTCATAAAACTGTTTTGAATATTGCAAAAATGCATTCTGTTGGTATTTTGCTGCTATGTGATGCTTGCTGTTTGACTGAATCTGTTAATATTGTTCTGATGTTTGAGAAAGCTGAATGCTTTGCATGTTGTTCTGATGTTTGAGAAAGCTGAAATGCTTTGCATGTTGTTATGATGTTTTGAGAAAACTGAAATGCTTTGCATGTTGTTCTGATGTGTGAGAAAGCTGAAATGCTTTGCATATTGATTCTGTTTGTGTGAGAAAGCTGGAATATGCTTTGCATGTTGTGTTGGTTGTGTAACCATACTGGAGAATACCATGCATGTTTTTTGGAGATGCATGTTCTAGATGATTCTAATGTTGATCATTTTATTTCTGCTTCTGATGAATCTGGTGTTGATGATTCTGCTTCTGTTTCTGTTTTGAGTGATTCTGGTGTTGTTGATGTGTTCAAAAGAAAATGGATTTTAAAATGATGAAAGTGTTTCCGTCTGGAAAATTTGTATTGATGTAAAAGTCTGAGTTTTGTGGTTTAAAAGAGTGATAAAACTGTTTTGGGGTTGGGCTGACTTTTCAAAAGAAACAGTTTGAAATGTGTTGAAATCTCAGGAAAATTTCACTGATTTCGAAGGTGTATTCGAATACAACATGAGTGTATTTGTAAACAACCTATCAAGCTTCTGTTTTACTTAAGTTTTCAAACTTGTATTCGAATACGAGCCCATGTATTCGAATACCGAGAAAGGATTTTTACTTCTGACTTAGCATCTGTATTCGACTACGACCATGTCGTATTCGAATACATAAGTGAAATTTTAACACTGTATTCGCATCTGTATTCGACTACAGGCATGCTGTATTCGAATACAGAATGCAGATTTTCACCAGTTTCAGCTTATGTATTCGAATACAAGGGATCTGTATTCGAGTTTTTCCAGAAACTCAGTTTTTAGCTTCTGTATTCGAATACAAGGAAGCTGTATTCGAATACAGATTCGTGTTTTCCAGAAAATCAAGTTTTAAACACTGCCTTGTGAATTTTAAAGTGTTGGGAAACTTTGAGAAGGGTTAAAGTGAATTAAAATGGAACTTTTGGTGAGATTGTGAAGTGGTGGTGATGAAGTTTTGAGACTTTACTGATGTAGTGAAAAATGTTGAGTTGTGCAGTGAGACTGCCTTTGTATTCGAATACCAGAGGGCTGTATTCGAATACATAGTGTAATTCTGCACTGTTTTTGGCTTCTGTATTCGAATACAGATTCGTATTTTCCAGAAAACTCAGTTTTAAATACTGTGTTATGAGTTTAAGAGTTTCGGAAAATATTGCAAAGTGTTAATGATTACTTGACTGTTTAGTCATGTTTGTGATAATGATAATCTTGATCGTGCTGAGATATTTTAAATATGATGGAAAGGTATGAATTTTCTGATTTTGCATACTGTTTCCAGAGAAGTGAAACACTGCATATTCATGCATTGCATAGTCAAGTGGTACCTGCGATGGGCCACAGAGTAATGCGCAACCACGTGCTGATCTGTTGAGCGATTGCACGAGTGCTGGTCTGTTGAGCGACTGCACTAGGTATTGATCTGTTGAGCGATTGTACCTTGGTATATAGGTGTTGGTCTGTTGAGCGACTGCACTGGTACTGGACTGTTGAGCGTCTGTACCCTGAAATGCACAACCACGTGCTGATCTGTTGAGCGATTGCACGAGTGCTGGTCTGTTGAGCTACTGCACTAGGTACTGATCTGTTGAGCGATTGTACCTTGGTATATGTCAAACATGCTGGTCTGTTGAGCGACTGCACCTTGGTGATTCCAAGAAATTGTATATATGAGCATATACATATTGCATCAAGGGATTGACCGGTGGGTCACGATTGGATTGTATGATCATGTTTGGAAATTGATGTGTGTGAGTACTTTATGAAATCTGAATTTCTGATGAATGATTGTGAATGCTGAAGTGTTGGCTGTACTTACAACTTATTTTCCATCTTAATTGGTTGCTGTTTTGAAAAATACATGTCATGAAATTTCAAATGAGCATCATTATTTTCATCATTGTTATATGATATGCCATGCATATATTTGTTGTTGTGAAATATATGCTATGTGATTATTTGTTAATTTCGGTCGGTGACCCTTGCTATTATATTGTGGAAATTGGGCTTTGCCCTCAGATGTTACCCGAACCCGTCCTACCGACGGATACACTAACGACAAAAACGTCGTTAGTTTCCCCTGATCTTTACGTACGGAGTATCCGTGGACAACGCAGAAGGACGGACGGTTGGCTGAAGACGAGACTTATAGAGGATACGGTGGAGATCGTGCTACTGTAGCTTAGTGCATGATCAGACTAGACTTTTGTATAGGGTCTTGAGTTTTGGGAAATGTAATTTATTTTGGGAATTAATGTATGACTTTTCCGCTGTATTTTCCGCACTCTGATACTGTTTAGTGGCCACAGGCCGGGTGTTCTCTTTTGGAATGAACTGATGAAAATTTTATTTTAATTCCCTTGACATTAATTTTGGAAAAATCATTTTAATTATTTATTGAAAAAAAAATACACTCGCGCTGTGTTTTAATCTCGGGGTGTTACAATAAGTAACCGCTCCTCACATTCCCACTACCAATTGATCTGCGGATCAATTGAAGGAGAATTTCTTTTTTTGAGAAGAAAGAAAAAAAATCAATCAGTATTAAAAGATACCAAATAATCAATGCAAAATGTTAATTTTCCCTATATGAATATATATAACCAAATTAGTAATAAATCATAGAATAAAATATACCAAGGTCAAACATCACACATAAATCAAGGCATGTGTCATACATAATCGTCCCCCCCAAAAATTTTCCGAGGATTATTGCTTTGATACGATAACGCCCTGGATTTTTGGTCCAAAACGTTACTTAAAAAAATACTTTTAGAAAAATTTACGATAATCTTTTTGTTGGTAAGAATAAGAACATCTAACATTTATCCATTTAAATAATTAGTAACAATCACGTTTATTTAATATTATTAAAACTGTTTATTCAAAAACTAAAACAAAAAAAAAAGCTTACTAAAGTTTAGTGACAAAGATTTAAAAATAAAAAAATAGACATAGAAATGTTGCGGCAATATTTATTATTACAAAAATTGTCTTGAAAACCCCATTTTTACCCCACGTTCGCCACACATTAATACTCATCAACTACTCTTGAATCTCCTCGAACTCATTAGTACCTAAAATGTTGTTGTAAGGGTCAGATTTTTCCATCATCCACATCAAACCAAAGCTAAACATATAGAAGAATAACACAAAACATATAAAGGTAAAAACTTCTAATTTAAAAGAAAAAATGCGCAAACAGTAAATCGTATATAAATAATATATGTATAATGCATGCTCCTAAAACTATATGATCCGGATATAAACCTGCCACTAAGGCAACTTCCACACAGAAAGATCACCCATACCAATGGGGGAAATAAACCTGCCACTAAGACAACTCCCACGAAGATGCATATGCCATGACATGACCATATATTATCACAATTATACTCGCACACAGCCCACTAAGAATCATGTCATATGCAATAAAAAAAAATCACCTTTTTTAAAACAATCATCTTATTCACATCACAAAGATCACATATCACACATCCTTATCATGAGAATCATATATTCGTAGACAAATAATCATTAGATAATAATTTTCACCACGTACGCATAAAAATCGGGACTTGATTTCATTTACACCATAAAGATTAAAACTTTATATATAACCAGAAACATCAAACTCCAACTCATAATACATCATCAAAATCAAAACTTTATCATATATATAACATAAGAAAAATCATATTTCACTTCATATCGAACTCAACGTAAAGGATTTCACGTTCCATTATTTTATTTTGTTAGTCTACATTTATTTCTTTCAAAAGCAAGCAATTACAATTATTAGTTCCATGTCATCCAACTAACAGTCTAACTCAAATTTGTGTGGGGAAAAGCCCTTACCTTGGCCGCTTTTCTTCCTAGTACGATGCTCTAAGCCCAAATTTCTATTATGGGTTGGGTCACACCTAGCCACAAACCCTTAGCTCAAATTCTTCTTGTACAAAAAAAAATACACACACACACATATATATATATATAATTATATAAAACTTCTCCATTGATTAAATAATTCTTACTAATAATTTTATCAACTACAATAAGTCGAACAAGGAAAATAATTATCACACCTAAATTAATAATAAAATATATATATTTATAAGTCTTAATTATTTTAAATAATAAATTTAGAGGATGTTACAAAAGTCAATTATGGAATTTGTGCAGAGTTGCGACGTATGTCAACGTCAAAAGTACGCTGCATCATCTCCTATGGGTTTGTTACAGCCCCTCTCAATTGCGGAGAAAATTTGGGATGATATCTCCTATGGGTTTGTTACAGCCCCTCTCAGAATTATCAACATCACCAGAACCACACAAAACAACCAGAATCAAAATCATCAACATCACCAGAACCACACAAAACAACCAGAATCAGAATCATCAACATCACCAGAACCACACAAAACCAGAATCAGTCATTTTCATCACCAGAATCCCACAACATAAAATAGAATCAGAACTATTACACCAATTTATCCAAAACAAAGACAGATGATCCATCATCAGAACATCATGCAACATTTCAGTGTTCTCACTCAACAGAACAAACATGCATGCATTCAGTTTTTCCAAAACACTAGAACAAACATGCATGCATTCAGTTTTCTCAAAAACACGACAGAATAACAAGCAAGCATCATAGAACAACAAACCTCAACAGAATGCATTTTTGCATTTTAAGACTATTTTCAAAACAGTGTTATGACATGCATTTTAATCATCATTAAAATAACATGTAAACATTTTCCAGTTTTCACCCATAAGTAAAACAACATGTTTTATTAGAAAAACAGCCAGCAACAACCATCAGGATAATCACATATCAACAAGAATGCATTTTCTTTCAAAATGTCATTTTTCGAAAATAGTTTTTCTTTTAAAACAGAACTGAAATAACACTCATTCATGGCCCTAATGCAGCTAAAAATGGAAGGTGCCCTTACCCTTGTTGCGTGTTCTGCTTCTGCTCAAGTCTCTGTTTTCGTTTTCGTTTCTGCGCCAAAATCCGGTGAAACTGCTGCCTGAGTTTGCTGCTTCGAAACTGGGTTCTTTAGCTCCGTAATTGGGTGGGGATTAACTTTTGTACTGAGGTTTTGGTGTTTCAGTGCTTGGATGTTTCCGTAGTGATACTTTGAAGTGTTCCCTCTCTTCCTCTTTTATAACCGTGACTGGAAATGGGAAGGCAGAAAACAGGGGCAGAATGGGAGGAAAAAAGAGTTACTATTACATGCAGTATGGCAGCAAGGAAAGGAGGGATGGTGTTCTGGTCTTTGCTCAGTCCCCCTGCCGTGTACTCATAGAACTACTTGAGTGTATTCCTTCTTAAAATACTAATAAAATAATGCTGTATCATTTCACCACTTAATCCTTTAATTAACCACTAATCCTTAATTAATGGTCCAATTAATTTAATTACATGAAATTAAATTAATTTAATTCTTCATCCAATAATTTTAATTCATACTTCAAATAAATATTTATATATATATATATATATATATATTTTCTCACAACATACATATATTAAATATTTACAAAAATTCCCAAAATACCCTTGACAATAATTCCAAAAATTAATATTTAAAATTAAGGGTCTTACAATGAACATTTACTTCAATTTGTGCATCCAAAAGCTTATTTTAATCACTTTTAGTACTTCAGGAAAGTAGTTCATCCAATAAGTGCGTTTGTGTCAATGGAAGAACATTTACTTCATTTTGTGCATCCAAAGATTATTCTAATTACTTTTCGTTCTTAAGGAATGTTGTTCATCCGATAAGTGCGTTTGTGTCATTGGATAAACATTTACGTCATTTTGTGCATCCCAAGGTTTATATTAATCACTTTTCGTCCTTAAGCAATGTAGTTCATCCAATAAGTGCGTTTGTGTCATTGGATGAAAATTTACGTCATTTTGTGCATCCAAAGGCTTATTCGAATCACTTTTTCGTTCTTAAGGAATGTAGTTCATCCAATTAGTGCGTTCGTGTCATTGGTTGAACATTTACGTCATTTTGTGCATCCCAAAGCTTATTCTAATTATTTTTCGTTCTTAAGGAATGTTGTTCATCCAATAAGTGCGTTTGAGTCATTGGGTAAACATTTACGTCATGTTGTGCATCCCAAGGCTCATATTAATCAATTTTAGTACTTAAGGAAAGTAGTTCTTCCAATAAGTAAGTTTGTGTCACTGGAAGAACATTTACTTCATTTTGTGCATCCCAAAGCTTATTCTAATTACTTTTCGTTCTCAAGGAATGTTGTTCATCCGATAAGTGCATTTGTGTCATTGGATAAACATTTACGTCATTTTGTGCATCCCAAGGCTTATATTAATCACTTTTCGTTCTTAAGGAATGTAGTTCATCCAATAACTGCGTTTGTGTCATTGGATGAACATTTACGTCATTTTTTGCATCCAAAGACTTATTCTAATCACTTTTTCGTTCTTAAGGAATGTAGTTCATCCAATAAGTGCGGTCGTGTCATTGGTTGAACATTTACGTCATTTTTTGCATCCCAAAGCTTATTCTAATTATTTTTCGTTCTTAAGAAATGTAGTTCATCCAATAAGTGCGTTTGAGTCATTGGATAAACATTTCTACATTTTGTGCATCCCAAGGCTCATATTAATCAGTTTTAGTACTTAAGGAAAGTAGTTCATCCAATAAGTACGTTTGTTTCATAGGAAGAACATTTACGTCTTTTTCTGTATATCAAGGCTTAATCTAATTACTTTTCGTTCTTAAGGAATCTTGTTCATCCATTAATTGTGTTTGTCTCATTGGATGAACATTTACGTCATTTTGTTCATCCCAACACTTATTCTAACCACTTTTCGTTCTTAAGGAATGTAGTTCATCCAATAAGTGCGTTTGTGTCATTGGATGAACATTTACGTCATTTTTTGCATCCAAAGACTTATTCTAATCACTTTTTCGTTTTTAAGGAATGTAGTGAATGTGAAAACACGAGAAAGGGCGGTTGAATTGTGTTTGTCAAACTTAATTACTTTTGCTGTTTTGTTAAATATTGATTTGAATTATTCGATAAATAACTAATCATATTCAGCAGCGGATAATAATAACATAATAACACAGCAATTTATACTGGTTCACCGTTAACTAGGCTACGTCCAGTCCCTTCCTCCAGAAGGCCTTTTTATCTAATTAAAACTCCTTTGAATTACAACACCACTGACCCTTCAAGTCAGTCTTCCCAAACAGCCTGACAACCCCAGACTTTTGAGGAACAACAACACCTTAACTAAACCAGCTAAGTCTTCTCGAACAGCCTGACAACCCCAGACTTTTGAGGAATAACAACACCTTGACTAAACCAGCGAAGTCTTCTCCTACCAATCTGACAGCCCCATATTGAAGAAGGAATCTACACCACTATAATAAAGGTTTGGAACTTTGCAACGTTGCTTCTGAAAAGCTGTTTGTTTCACTTATTCTTACACTCTTTTATTGCTTCTAGAAAGCTGATTGTTGCACTGTATTTCTCTCTCAAAAACACTTAGAAAATATTGCTCTTGCTCATTTGTGTTTCTCTCTTTTAAACTCTCAGATAACTTTGAATTGAAGTTTGAGTTCTTGTGTTTTTTGATACTTTATTCTTCAGCATTAAGTCTCTATTTATAGTTGAACTTTAGAACTTCACTGATGCTTTACTTCTGCAGTATATTTCGATTAATCTGTTTTGAGAATATTTTGGAGTAGTTTGCTCAGATTCTGTTTTGAGCCTTTTGCTCACTGATTTGTTATGAAGATTTTGCTCCGCTTTTGTTTTGAGCATTTTTCTCAGATTCTGTTTTGAGCCTTTCTCTCCAATTCTGTTTTGAGCATTTTTCTCAGATTCTGTTTTGAGCATTTTTCTCAGATTCAGTTTTGAACATTTTTCTCTGACAGATTCATCTGACGATATCCTCTGGTGACGTCATCCTCTGATTTCTGCTTCTGATGACGTCATCTTCTGATCTATTATTCTGATGACATTTTTCATTCTTCTTCTAAGTCAAATATGTTATTTTCATAAAATACATTTGTTAACATCAAAACTTTAATTGCATGAACCAACTTGGTTCCAACAATCTCCCGCTTTTTGATGATGACAAACAATGTATTTTTGACAATAGTTTTTCTTTCTTTTGACTTTGACTCCCCCTAAGACTAAGCTTCATTTTATATTTTCTCCCCCTAAGTCTAATGCCCAGATATCAAATACATCATACATCATCTTCTCCTCCTTTCAAATACATCATCTTCTCCCTCGGATATTTTATGAAATATTACATCTTCTCCCCCTTTGTCATCAGACAAAAAGGATTGAATGAAGAAAAGAGATCATCTGTTTTTTTTGTTTTTTTGTTTTTTTTTTATTTTTTATAAAAGTACATGAAAAATAAAATACATAAAAATTAAACTAAGCTATTAGATTAGGGATGAAGATAAGATTAAGGTTTTTCTTGATGAATTCAAACCTATCTTCAGGTAGTGATTTAGTGAATATGTCAGCCCATTGATGATCAGTGTCTACAAATTGAATGTTAAGTGTCCTTTTTTGAACATAATCTCTGATGAAGTGGTGTTTGATCTCTATGTGTTTGGCTCGAGAATGTAGGATAGGGTGTTTGGTTAGGCAAATTGCAGAGGTGTTATCACAATAGATGGGTGTTATCACAATAGATGGGTATGTTTGGTTATCACAAATTGCAGAGGTGTTATCACAGTATCCACTCAGTTTGTATGTAGGAGTTTTCTTGTAAAACAAGGTGAGGTTGGTAGTGCCTTTTAGGTATCTAAGGATTCTCTTAACAGCAGTTAGATGAGATTCTCTAGGATCAGATTGAAATTGAGCACATACACAAACACTAAATATGATATCAGGTCTAGAAGCAGTAAGGTAGAGTAATGATCCTATCATTCCTCTGTAGATTTTCTGGTCAACTTTTGTTCCTGATTCATCTTTATCAAGTGAAAAAGTAGGATGCATTGGTGTAGTCATAGGTTTGCAATCACTCATCTTAAACTTCTTGAGAAGTTCCTTTGTATATTTAGTTTGGTGAATGTAAATACCTTCTGCATTAATTCTGAAAATTCTTGACAAAGAATGCCATTAGTAGATCCAAAAATAATATCATCAACATAAATTTGAATGATCAAAATATCATTTTCTATTGATCTGCTAAACAAAGTATTGTCTATCTGTCCTCTTTCAAAGTTATATTTAAGTAAGAAATTACTGAGTCTATCATACCATGCTCTAGGTGCTTGTTTTAACCCATACAAGGATTTTCTCAGTTTAAAGACATGGTTTGGAAATTCAGAATTTTCAAAACCTGGAGGTTGTTTAACATATACCTCTTCACTCAAATAACCATTGAGAAAAGCACTTTTAACATCCATTTGAAATAATTTGATATTATTATTGGCAGCAAAGGACAATTAGATACGAATAGCTTCTAACCTGGCCACTGGAGCAAATGTCTCAGTGTAATCAATACCCTCTTGTTGACTGTAACCTTGTGCCATAAGCCTTGCCTTGTTTCTGACTACTTCACCCTTTTCATTTAGCTTATTTCTGAAGACCCACTTGGTTCCCACAATGTTCTTCTCTGGTCTTGGAACTAGATCCCAAACATCATTCCTCTTAAATTCATTTAACTCTTCCTGCATTGCAATAATCCATCCATCATCTGCCAATGCTTCACTAACAGATGTAGGCTCAATCGATGAGATTAAACCAAACAGACTTATATCTTTTAATGATGATCTGGTTCTTAAAGAATCACTTCCACTTCCAATGATCAGATTTTCAGGATGAGATGACTGGTATTTCCATCCAGATTTCTCTTCTGACTTCTCATGATTGGTTCTGATTTGATCAGGTTCATCCTTTGAAGATGTGTCACATGCTTCTGATTTATTTGTATCCTTCACTTCTCCAAATTCTGCTGGTTTATCTGCTTCTGCTGGTTTGTCTGTTTCTGCTTCCTCTGGTGTTGTTAAATCTGTAATATCAACATCTTGCTTTGACTTTGCAGTGTCAAGCTGTTTGTCGTTAAACTTAACATGTATAGATTCCTCTACAATATGAGTTTCAGTATTAAACACCCTATAAGCTTTAGATCTTTCAGAGTATCCAATGAAGATACACTTTTGAGATCGAGAATCAAACTTACCAAGGATATCTTTAGTATTTAGCATATAACAGATACAGCCAAATTTTTTAAAGTAAGAAATGTTAGGTTTTTTACCTTTCCATAATTCATATGGTGTTTTATTCAACATAGACCTAATAAAGACTCTATTCTGAATATAACATGCAGTGTTGATTGCTTCAGCCCAAAAATGTTTTGCAGCATTTAAATCATTTAACATAGTTCTGGCCATGTCTTGGAGTGATCTATTCTTCCTTTCTACAACTCCATTCTGTTGAGGTGTTCTAGGAGAAGAAAAGTTGTGAGAAATTCCATTCTCATCACAAAAACTTTCAAAGAATTTGTTTTCAAATTCTCCTCCATGATCACTTCTAATTGATACTATCTTAAAACCTTTTTCATTCATGACTTGTTTACAGAATGTCATAAATACAGTATGGGATTCATCTTTACTTCTTAGAAATTTTACCCATGTCCACCTAGAGTAATCGTCTACTATAACAAAGCCATATTTCTTTCCATTTAGAGATGCTACTTTCACTGGTCCAAAAAGATCCATATGCAGAAGTTCAAGAGGCTTTGATGTAGTTACTGATTTCTTAGGAGTAAAGGAACTTTTGGTTTGTTTTCCCTTTTGACAGCCTTCACACAAGATTTCAGTTTTGAAACTAAGATTAGGTAGACCTCTTACTAACTTAAGTTTGTTCAATTCTGAAATTGATCTAAAATTAGCATGACCTAATCTTTTGTGCCACATTAAATTCTCTTCATTCACTAACATAAGACATTTAACCTCTTGCTTTCCTAGACTAAACAGATTTATTTTATACATATTATTTTGCCTCTGACCTGTGAAAAGCACAGATCCATCCTTCTGACTGATTGCCTTGCATGTCTTTTGATTGAATATAATATCATAATTGCTATCACTTAACTGACTTATACTCAACAAGTTATGTTTAAGACCTTTAACAAATAAGACATCTTTAATAGAAGGAGAGTTACCATTACCAACTGTTCCTTGACCAATTATCTGGCCTTTTTGCTTTCCTCCAAAAGTTACTGTGCCTCCTTTATTTAATGTCAATTCTTGGAACATAAACCTTTTTCCCGTCATATGTCACGAGCATCCACTGTCCAGGTACCATGACTGGTGTTTTAACTTGTTTGCTAAGGACATCTGCAACAAAAACAATTTTGCTTTTAGGTACCCAAATCTGGTTGGGTCCAGGTTTGTTAGTTTTGATAAATTTCTTGTTTTTTCTTGTATTTAGCATAGGACAAGACACTTTGGAATGATCTTTCTTGTAACAACCAGTACACACTATATCAGAGGAAACAGGTTTAAATATAGGTTTAGATTTAATTATTGTTTCTTCAAATCCTATACCTCTATTTCCGTTTCTACTGACTCCATAAATCATATAAGCATATTTGCTTCTTTCCATACCACTATCAAGAAATTCTTGAAGAACTTGTTCATGCATATCAGAATTACTTGTGGTATTTTCAATTGCTATTGAATTATGATTATTTTTCAGATTTAAACTTTCATCTTTAATTTCAACAAAACTATTTTTCAAGCATACATTCTCTGTTTTCAATTTTGCAATATCAGTTTCAAGAATGACACTTCCTGTTTTAAATTCTGCAATCTGATTCTTTAAAACATTAACTTCTTCTGTTAGATTTGTATTTTCTTTCTTAAGAGTTTTCAGTTTTAAAGATAATTTGTAATTACTATTTAAAAAATCATTCAGAGCAGTAATCAAATCAGATCAAGTGAATTCAGAATATACCTCAGTTTCATCATCTTCGGATTCTCTTTCAGAATCAGATTCTGTGTTGGATCCAGAGTTGGTGTGAGCCATCATAGCCAAATCTGCATGTTCATCTTCAGAAGATTCATTAGAATCATCCCATGTAGCCATCATGCTTTTCTTCTTAGTTCTGAAATCTTTCCTCTGGTACTTCCCTTTCTCCATATTTGGACATTCTGACTTGATATGTCCAAATTCATTGCATCCGTAGCAGATGATACCTTTCTTGTCATTTGTATCATCACTTCCTTTGTTGGACTGATTGGAATATCTCTGGGGAAATTTATTCCTTCTGTTATGCCACATCTTTCTGAACTTCCTGGATAAGAAAGCAATTTCTTCTTCCTCTGAGTTCACACTTTGATCGTCTGAATCACTATTTTCTGATGTTACTTTCAGAGCCTTTTTCTGCTTGGATTTTAGGGCTAGAGTTTTGTTCTTCTTCTTGGGTTCATCTTCTTCCAACTCAATTTCATGTGATCTGAGAGAGCTGATTAATTCTTCCAGCTTTAGAGTATTCAGATCTTTAGCTTCCTGAATAGCAGTAATCTTTGGTCTCCACTTGATTGTTAGACTTCTAAGTATTTTCTTTACATGATCAGCAGTAGTGTAGCTCTTTTCTAGTACCCTTAATCCTGATACTAGAGTCTGGAATCTGGAAAACATAGTTTCAATGTCTTCATCTTCTTCCATCTTGAATAACTCGTACTTTTTGACTAGAATGTTAGCCTTTGCTTCTTGGACTTGCTTACTGCCTTCGTAAGTCAGAATCACACTATCATAGATGCTCTTCGCTGTTTCTCTGTTAGTGCATTTGTAGAACTCCTTGAACGAGATTGCATTGATCATGAACGTTCTGGATTTGTGATGCAACTTGAACATCTTCTTCTGATCAGCATCCATATCTCTTTTGGAAATTTTAATACCATCAGCATCTTCTGGAGCAGTATAACCATCTTCCACTAAGTCCCAAAGTTCAAGATCTTGTTAAATAAAAAAACTTCTCAGCCTGTCCTTCCAGTATTCAAATCGTTCTCCATCAAACAGAGGTGGTCTATTGATGTTTCCTCCAGTAGCTTCATCATTGAATCCGAACATATTGATCCCTTGGATCTTTCCTCAAACACTGTAAAGTGCTCAGCCTTGAGACCGAGCTCTGATGCCAATTGAAGGTGCAAACACGAGAAGGGGGGGTTGAATTGTGTTTGTCAAACTTAATTACTTTTGCTGTTTTGTTAAATATTGATTTGAATTATTCGATAAATAACTAATCAGATTCAGTAGCGGATAATAATAACATAATAACACAGCAATTTATACTGGTTCACCGTTAACTAGGCTACGTCCAGTCCCTTCCTCCAGAAGGCCTTTTTGCACTCTTTGCTGTACTTCTTCTTGCACTCTTTTATTGCTTCTGGAAAGCTGATTGTTGCACTGTATTTCTCTCTCAAAAACACTTAGAAAATATTGCTCTTGCTCATTTGTGGTTCTCTCTTTTGAACTCTCAGATAACTTTGAATTGAAGTTTTAGTTCTTGTGTTTTTCGATACTTTATTCTTCAGCATTAAGTCTCTATTTATAGTTGAAATTTAGAATTTCACTGATGCTTTAGTTCTGCAGTATATTTCGATTAATCTGTTTTGAGAATATTTTGGAGTAGTTTGCTCAGATTCTGTTTTGAGCCTTTTGCACACTCATCTGTTTTGAACATTTTGCTCCGCTTCTGTTTTGAGCATTTTTCTCAGATTCTGTTTTGAGCCTTTTTCTCGAATTCTGTTTTGAGCATTTTTCTCAGATTCTGTTTTGAGCATTTTTCTCAGATTCGGTTTTGAACATTTTTCTCTGACAGATTCTTCTGACGACATCATCTGGTGACGTCATCCTCTGATTTCTGCTTCTGGTGACATCATCTTCTGATCTATTGTTCTGATGACATTTTTCATTCTTCTTCTAAGACAAATATGTTATTTTCATAAAATACATTTGTTAACATCAAAACTTTCCTTGCAAGAACCAACTTGGTTCCAACATGTAGTTCATCCAATAAGTGCGTTCGTGTCATTGGTTGAACAGTTACGATATTTTGTGCATCCCAAAGCTTATTCTAATTATTTTTCGTTCTTAAGTAATGTAGTTCATCCAATAAGTGCGTTTGAGTCATTGGATAAACATTTACGTCATTTTGTGCATCCCAAGGCTTATATCAATCACTTTTAGTACTTAAGGAAAGTAGTTCATCCAATAAGTGCGTTTGTGTCATTGGAAAAACATTTACTTCATTTTGTGCATCCCAAAGCTTATTCTAATTACTTTTTGTTCTTAAGGAATGTTGTTCATCCGATAAGTGCGTTTGTGTCATTGGATAAACATTTACGTCATTTTGTGCATCCCAAGGCTTATATTAATCACTTTTCGTTCTTAAGAATGTAGTTCATCCAATAAGTGCGTTTGTGTCATTGGATGAACATTTACGTCATTTTGTGCATCCATAGGCTTATTCTAATCACTTTTTCGTTCTTAAGGAATGTAGTTCATCCAATAAGTGCGTTCTTGTCATTGGTTGAATATTTACGTCATTTTGTGCATCCCAAAGCTTATTCTAATTATTTTTAGTTCTTAAGAAATATAGTTCATCCAATAAGTGCGTTTGTGTCATTGCATGAACATTTACGTTATTTTGTGCATCCAAAGACTTATTCTAATCACTTTTACGTTTTTAAAGAATTTAGTTCATTCTTTAAGTGCGTTTGTGTGATTAATTTATTACTTACGTCATTTTGTGCATCCCAAGGTTTATTCTAATCATTTTTCGTTCTTAAGAAATGTAGTTCATCCAATAAGTGCGTTTGTGTCTATGGATGAACATTTACGTCTTTTTGTGCATCCTAAAGTTTATTCTAATTTCTTTTCGTTCTTAAGGAATGTAGTTCATCCAATAACTGTGTTTGTGTCACTGGATGAACATTTACACCTTTTTCTGCATCCCAAGGATTAATCTAATCAGTTTTCGTTCTTAAGGAATCTAGTTCATCCAATAAGTGTGTTTGTGTCATTGGTTGAACATTTCCGTCTTTTTGTGTATCCCAAAGCTTATTCTAATCACATTTCTTTCTTAAGGAATCTAGTTCATCCAATAAGTGCGTTTGTGTCATTGGATGAACATTTACGTTATTTTATGCATCCAAAGGCTTATTGTAATCACTTCTTCGTTTTAAAGGAATGTAGTTAATCCAATAAGTGCGTTTGTGTAAGTGGAAGAACATTTACTTGGTTTTGTGCATCCCAAAGCTTATTTTAATTACTTTTCATTCTTAAGGAATGTTGTTCATCAAATAAGTGCGTTTGTGTCATTGGATACACAGTTACGTCATTTTTTGCATCCCAAGGCTTATATTAATCACTTTTCGTTCTTAAGCAATGTAGTTCATCCAATAAGTGCGTTTGTATCATTGGATGAAAATTTACGTCATTTTGTGCATCCAAAGGGTTATTCTAATCACTTTTTCGTTCATAAGGAATGTAGTTCATCCAATATGAGCGTTTATGTCATTGGTTGAACATTTATGTCATTTTGTGCATCCAAAGCTTATTCTAATTATTTTTCGTTCTTAAGGAATTTAGTTCATCCAATAAGTGCGTTTGAGTCATTGGATAAACATTTACGTCATTTTGTGCATCCCAAGGCTTATATTAATGACTTTTAGTACTTAAGGAAAGTAGTTCATCCAATAAGTGTGTTTGTGTCATTGGATGAACATTTACTTCATTTTGTGCATCCCAAAGCTTATTCTAATTACATTTTGTTGTTAAGGAATGCTGTTCATTCGATAAGTGCATTTGTGTCATTGGATAAACATTTACGTCATTTTGTGCATCCGAAGGCTTATATTAATTACTTTTAGTACTTAAGGAAAGTAGTTCATCCAATAAGTGCGTTTGTGTCATTGGATGAACATTTACTTCATTTTGTGCATCCCAAAGCTTATTCTAATTACATTTCGTTCTTAAGGAATGTTGTTCATTCGATAAGTGCGTTTGAGTCATTGGATAAACATTTACGTCATTTTGTGCATCCCAAGGCTTATATTAATCACTTTCCTTCTTAAGGAATGTAGTTCATCGAATAAGTGCGTTTGTGTCATTGGATGAACATTTACGTTATTTTGTGCATCCAAAGGATTATTCTAATCACTTTTTCGTTTTTAAGGAATTTAGTTCATTCTTTAAGTGCGTTTGTGGGAATAATTTAACACTTACGTCATTTTCTGCATCCCAAGGTTTATTCTAATTACTTTTCGTTCCTAAGGAATGTTGTTCGTCAAATAAGTGCGTTTGTGTCATTGGATACACAGTTACGTCATTTTTTGCATCCCAAGGCTTATATTAATCACTTTTCGTTCTTAAGCAATGTAGTTCATCCAATAAGTGCATTTGTGTCATTGGATGAAAATTTACGTCATTTTGTGCATCCAAAGGGTTATTCTAATCACTTTTTCGTTCATAAGGAATGTAGTTCATCCAATATGAGCGTTTGTGTCATTGGTTGAACATTTATGTCATTTTGTGCATCCAAAGCTTATTCTAATTATTTTTCGTACTTAAGGAATTTAGTTCATCCAATAAGTGCGTTTGAGTCATTGGATAAACATTTACGTCATTTTGTGCATCCCAAGGCTTATATTAATGACTTTTAGTACTTAAGGAAAGTAGTTCATCCAATAAGTGGGTTTGTGTCATTGGATGAACATTTATGTTATTTTATGAATCCAAAGGCTTATTGTAATCACTTTTTCATTTTTAAGGAATGTAGTTAATCCAATAAGTGCGTTTGTGTGATTAATTTAACAGTTAATTCATTTTGGGCATCCCAAGGTTTTTTCTAATCACTTTTTGTTCTTAAGGAATGAAGTTCATCCAATAAGCGTGTTTGTGTCTTTGGATGAACATTGACGTCATTTTGTGCATGCCAAAGCTTATTCTAATTACTTTTCGTTCTAAAGGAATGTTGTTCGTCCGATAAGTGCGTTTGTGTCATTGGATAAACATTTAAGTAATTCTGTGCATCCCAAGGCTTATATTTATCACTTTTTGTTCTTAAGGAATGAAGTTCATCCAATAAGTGCCTTTGAGTCATTAGATAAACATTTACGTCATTTTGTGAATCCCGAGGCTTATAAATCACTTGTAGTACTTAAAGAAAGTAGTTCATCCAATAAGTGCGTTTGTGTCATTGGAAGAACATTTACTTCATTTTGTGCATCCCAAAGCTTATTCTAATTACTTTTCGTTCTTAAGGAATATTGTTCATCCGATAAGTGCGTTTGTGTCACTGGATAAACATTTACATCATTTTGTGCATCCCAAGGCTTATATTAATCACTTTTTGTTCTTACGGAATGTAGTTCTTCCAATAAGTGCGTTTGTGTCATTAGATGAACATTTACGTCGTTTTGTGCATCCTAAGGCTTATTCTAATCACTTTTTCGTTCTAAAGGAATGTAGTTCATCCAATAAGTGCGTTCGTGTCATTAGTTGAACATTTCCGTCATTGTGTGCATCCCAAAGCATATTCTAATGATTTTTCGTTCTTAAGGAATGTAGTTCATCCAATAAGTGTGTTTGAGTCATTGGATAAACATTTACGTCATTTTGTGCATCTCAAGGCTTATGTTAATCACGTTTCCTTCTTAAGAAATGTAGTTCATCCAATAAGTGCGTTTGTGTCATTGGATGAACATTTACGTTATTTTGTGCATCCAAATGCTTATTCTAATCACTTTTTCGTTTTTAAGGAATTTAGTTCATTCTTTAAGTGCGTTTGTGTGATTAATTTAACACTCACGTCATTTTGTGCATCCGAAGGTTTATTCTAATCACTTTTCGTTTTTAAGGAATGTAGTTCATCCAATAAATGTGTTTGGGTCATTGAATGAATATTTACGACATTTTGTGCGTCCCAAGGCGTATATTAATCACTTTTTGTTCTTAAGGAATGTAGTTTATCCAATAAGTGCGTTTGTGTCATCGGATAAACATTTACGTCATTTTGTGCATCCAAAGGCTTATCCTAACCACTTTTTTGTTCTTAAGGAATGTAGTTCATCCAATAAGTGCGTTCGTGTCATTGGTCGAACATTTACGTCATTTTGTGCATCCCAAAGCTTACTCCAATCATTTTTCGTTTTTAAGGAATGTAGTCCATCCAATAAGTGTGTTTGTGTCTTCGGATGAACATTGACGTCATTTTGTGCATCCCAAAGCTTATTCTAATTACTTTTCCTTCTTAAGGGATGTTGTTCTTCCAATAAGTGCGTTTGTGTCATTGGATAAACATTTTCGTCATTTTGTGCATCCCAAGGCTTATATTAATCACTTTTCCTTCTTAAGAAATGTAGTTCATCCAATAAGTGCGTTTTTGTCATTGGATGAACATTTACGTTATTTTGTGCATCCAAATGCTTATTCTAGTCACTTTTTCCTTTTTAAGGAATTTAGTTCATTCTTTAAGTGTGTTTGTTTGATCAATTTAACACTTACGACAATTTGTGCATCCGATGGTTTATTCTAATCACTTTTCGTTCTTAAGGAATGTAGTTCATCCAATAAGTGTTTTTGTGTCTTTGGATGAACATTTACGTCATTTTGTGCATCCCAAGGCTTATTCTAATCACTTTTCGTTCTTAAGGAATGTAGTTTATCCAATAAATGTGTTTGTGTCATTTGATGAACATTAACGTCTTTTTTTCTATATCTCAAAGTTTAATCTCATCACTTTTCGTTCTTAAGGAATCAAGTTCATCCAATAATTTTGTTTGTCTCATTGGATGAACATTTACGTCATTTTGTGCATCCCAAGGCTTATATCAATCACTTTTTGTTCTTAAGGAATGAAGTCCATCCAATAAGTGCGTTTATGTCATTGGATGAACATTTACGTCGTTTTGTGCATCCAAAGGCATATTCTAATTACTTTTTCGTTCTTAATGAATGTAGTTCATCCAATAAGTGTGTTCGTGTCATTAGTTGAACATTTCCGTCATTTTGTGCATCCCAAAGCTTATTCTAATTATTTGTCGTTCTTAAGGAATGTAGTTCATCCAATAAGTGCGTTTGAGTCATTGGACGAACATTAACGTTATTTTGTGCATCCCAAGGTTTATTCTAATCACTTTTCGTTCTTAAGGAATGTAGTTCATCCAATAAGCGTGTTTGTGTCTTTGGAAGAAAATTTACGTCATTTTGTGCATCATAAGGCTTATTCTAATCACTTTTCGTTCTTAAGGAGTGTAGTTCATCCAATAACTGCGTTTGTGCCACTGGATGAACATTTACGTCATTTTGTGCATCCCAAGGCTTATTCTAATTAGTTTTTGTTCTTAAACAATGAAGTTCATCAAATAAGTGTGTTTGTGTCATTGGATAATCATTTACGTCATTTGTGCATCCAAAGGTTTATTCAAATCACTTTTTCATTCTTATGGAATGTAGTTCATCTGATAAGTGTGTTTATGTCGTTGGTTGAACATTTACTTCTTTTTGTGTATCCCAAAGCTTATTCTAATCACTATTCGTTCTTAAGGAATCTAGTTCATCCAATAAGTGTGTTTGCTTAATTGGATGAACATTTACGCCATTTTATGCATCCCAAGGATTTTTCTAATCACTTTTTGTTCTTAAGGAATGTAGTTCATCCAACTAGTGTGTTTGTGTCATTGGATAAACATTTACGTCATTTTGTGCATCCCAAGGCTTATAGTAATCCCTTTTCGTTCTTAAAGAGTGTAGTTCATCCAATAAGTGAGTTTGTGGCATTGGATGAACATTAACGTTATTTTGTGCATCCCAAGGTTTATTCTAATCACTTTTCGTTCTTAAGGAATGTAGTTCATCCAATAAGCGTGTTTGTGTCTTTGGAAGAACATTTACGTCATTTTGTGCATCATAAGGCTTATTCTAATCATTTTTCGTTCTTAAGGAATGTAGTTCATCCAATAACTGCGTTTGTGTCACTGGATGAACATTTACATTTTTTTTGTGCATCCCAAGGCTTAATCTAATCACTTTTCGTTCTTAAGGAATCTAGTTCATCCAATAAGTGTGTTTGTGTCATTGGATGAACATTTACGTCATTTTGTGCATCCCCAGGCTTATTCTAATTAGTTTTTGTTCTTAAACAATGAAGTTCATCAAATAAGTGTGTTTGTGTCATTCGATAATCATTTACCTCATTTGTGCATCCAATGGCTTATCAAATCACTTTTTCATTCTGATGGAATGTAGTTCATCTGATAAGTGTGTTTATGTCGTTGGTTGAACATTTACTTCTTTTTGTGTATCCCATAGCTTATTCTAATCACTATTCGTTCTTAAGGAATCTAGTTCATCCAACTAGTGTGTTTGTCTCATTGGATAAACATTGACGTCATTTTGTGCATCCCAAGGATTATTCTAATCACTTTTCGTTCTTAAGGAATGTATTCATCCAATAAGTGCGTTTGTGTCATTGGATGAACATTTATGTCTTTTTGTGCATCCCAAAGCTTATTCTAATTACTTTTCGTTTTTAAGGAATGTAGTTCTTCCAATAACTGTGTTTCTGTAGCTTGATAAACATTTACGTCGTTTTATGCATCTGGCTTATATTAATCACTTTTCGTTGTTTAGGAATGTAGGTTATCCAATAAGTGCGTTTGTGCCATTAATTTAACAATACGTCATTTTGTGTATCCCAAGGCTTATTTTAATCACTTTTCTTACTTAAGGAATGTAGTTCATCTAATAAATGTGTTTGTTTCATTAATTTAACATTTACGTCATTTTGTGCATCCCAAGGCTTAATCTAATAACTTTTCTTTCTTAAGGAATGTAGTTCATCCAATAACTGCGTTTGTGTCATTCGATGGACATTTACTTCATTATGTGCATCCCAAGGCTTATTCTAATCACTTTTCGTTCTTAAGGAATGTAGTTCATCCAATAACTGTGTTTGTACCATTGGATGAACATTTTCGTCTTTTTCGGCATCCTAATGCTTAATGTAATCACTTTTCGTTCTTAAGGAATCTACTTCATCCCATAAGTGTGTTTGTATCATTGGATGAACATCTACGTCATTGTTTGCATCCCAAGGCTTATTCTAATCACTTTTCGTTCTTAAGGAACGTGGTTCATCGAGTAAGTGCACTTCGGTCATTAATTTAACATTTACGTCATTTTGTGCATCCCAAGACTTATTCATACTTAAGGAATGTAGTTAATCCAATAAGGAATGTAGTTAATCCAATAAGTGCGTTTGTGTCATTGATTAAACATTTACGTCTTTTTGTGCATCCAAAGGTTTTTCTAATCATATTTCGTTCTTAAGGAATGTAATTCATCCAATAAGTGCGTTGGTATCATTGGAGCAACATTTACCTCTTTTTGTGCATCCCAAGGCTTAGTCTAATCAATTTTCGTTCATAAGGAATGTAGTTCATCCAATAAGTGCCTTTGTGTCATTGCATGAACATTTACGTAATTTTGTGCATCCCAAGGGATATTGTAATCACTTTTCGTTCTTAAGGAAAATAGTTCATCCAAAAATGTGTTTGTGCAATAGGATGAACATTTACGTCATTGTGTGCATCCCAAGGCTTATTGTAATCACTTTTCGTTCTTAAGGAAAGTAGTTCATCCAAAAATGCATTTGGGTCATTGGATGAACATTTACTTCATTTTGTGTATCCCAAGGCTTATTTTAATCAGTTTTGGTTTTTAAGGAATGTAGTTCATCCAATAAGTGCGTTTGTGTCATTGGATGAAGATTTAGTTGATTTTGTGCATCCCAAGGCTTATTCTCATCACTTTTCGTACTTAAGGAATGTAGTTTATCCAATAAATGTGTTTGTGTCATTAATTTAACATCTACGTCATTTTATACATCCCAAGATTTATTCTAATAACTTTTCGTTCTTAATGAAAGTAGTTCATCCAATAAATTTAATTGTGTCTTTGGATGAACATATATGTCATTTTGAGCATCCCTTGGGTTATTCTAATCACTCTTCGTTCCTAAGGAATGTAGTTCATGCAATAATTGCGTCTGTGTCATTGGATGAACATTTACGTCATTTTGTGCAACCCAAGGCATATTATAATCACTTTTCGTTCTTAAGGAATGTCGTTCATCCAACAAGTTCTTTTGTGTCATTAGATATACATCTATGTGATTTTGTGCATCCCATGGTTTATTCTAGTCACTTTTGGTTCTTAAGGAATGTAGTTCATCCTATAAGTGTCTGTGTATCTTTCGATGAACATTTACGTCATTTTGTGCTTCCCAAGGCATATTCTAATCACTTTTCACTCCTAAGGAATGTAGTTCATCCAACAAGTTCGTTTGGGTCATTAGATGAACATCTACGTCATTTTATGCATCCCAAGATTTATTTTAATAACTTTTCGTTCTTAAGGAATGTCGTTCATCCAATAAGTGCGTTTGTGTCATTCGATGAACATCTAAGTCATTTTGTGCATCACATAGTTTATTCTAATCACTTTTCGTTCTTAAAGAATGTAGTTCATCCTATAAGTGTGTTTGAGTGTTTGGATGAACATTTACGTCATTTTGTGCTTCCCAAGGAATATTCTAATCACTTTTCGTTCCTAAGGAATGTAGTTCATCCAACAAGTGCGTTTGTGTCATCAGATGAACATCTACGTCATTTTATGCATCCCAAGATTTATTCTAATAACTTTTCGTTCTTAAGGAATGTTGTTCATCCAATAAATTTGTTTGTATCTTTGGATGAACATATACGTTATTTTGTGCATCCCAAGGCTTATTCTAATCACTTTTCGTTCCTAAGAAATATAGTTCATCCAATAACTGTGTTTGTGTCATTGGATGAACGTTTCCGTCTTTTTCTGCATCGCAAGGCTTAATCTTATCACTTTTCTTTCTTAAGGAATGTAGTTCATCCAATAAGTGCGTTTGTGTCATTATATGAACAGTTACGTCATTTTGTTCAACCCAAGTCCTATTCTAATCACTTTTCATTCGTAAGGAATGTAGTTCATCCAATAAGTGCCTTTGTGTCATCGGATAAACATTGAAGTCATTTTGTGCATCCAGAGGCTTATTCTAATTACTTTTCGTTCTTAAGGAATGTAGTTCATGAAATAAGTGCGTTTGTGTCAATGGATGAGCATTTAGGTCATTCTGTGCATCCCAAGGGTTATTCTAATTAATTTTCGTTCTTACGGAATGTAGTGCATCCAATAAGTGCGTTTGTGTCAATGGATGAACATTTACGTCTGTTTCTGCATCCCAAGGCTTTTCTAATCACTTTTCGTTCTTAAGAAATGTAGTTCATCCAACAAGTGCGTTTGTGTCATTTGATGAACATTTACGATATCTTGTTCAACCCAAGGCCTATTCTAATCACTTTTCGTTCTTAAGGAATGTAGTTCATCCAATAAGTGCCTTTGTGTCATTGAATAAACATTGACGTCATTTTGTGCATCCAGAGGCTTATGCTAATTACTTTTCGTTCTTAAGGAATGTAGTTCATTAAATAAGTGCGTTTGTGTCAATGGATGAACATTTAGGTCATTCTGTGCATCCCAAGGCTTATTCTAATTAATTTTCGTTCTTAAGAAATGTAGTGCATCCAATAAGTGCGTTTGTGTCAATGGATGAACATTTACGTCTTTTTCTGCATCCCAAGGCTTATTGTAATCACTTTTCGTTCATAAGGAAAGTAGTTCATCCAAAAATGCGTTTGTGTCATTGGATGAACATTTACTTCATTTTCTGCATCCCAAGGCTTATTCAAATCAGTTTTGGTTCTTAAGGAATGTAGTTCATCCAATAAGTGCGTTTGTGTCATTTGATGAACATTTAGTTGATTTTGTGCATCCCAAAGCTTATTCTCACCACTTTTCGTACTTAAGGAATGTAGTTTATCCAATAAATCTGTTTGTGTCACTAATTTAACATCTACGTCATTTTATGCATCCCAAGATTTATTCTAATAACTTTTCGTTCTTAATGAATGTAGTTCATCCAATAAATTTATTTGTGTCTTTGGATGAACATATACGTCATTTTGAGCATCCCATGGGTTATTCTAATCACTTTTCGTTCCTAAGTAATGTAGTTCATCCAATAATTGCGTTTGTGTCATTGGATTAGCATTTACGTCATTTGGTGCATCCCAAGGCTTATTATAATCACTTTTCGTTCTTAAGGAATGTCGTTCATCCAACGAGTTCTTTTGTGTCATTAGATATATATCTATGTGATTTTGTGCATCCCATGGTTTATTCGAGTCACTTTTCGTTCTTAAGGAATGTACTTCATCCAAAAAGTGTGTTTGTGTCTTTGGATGAACAATTAGGTCATTTTGTGCATCCCAAGTCTTATTCTAATCACTTTTCGTTCTTAAGGAATGTAGTTCATCAAACAAGTGCGTTTATGCATTCTAAGGCTTATTCTAATCACTTTTGGTTCCTAAGGAATGTAGTTCATCCAATAACTGCGTTTCTGTCATTTATTTAACATATACGTCGTTTTGTGCACGCTAAGGCTTAATCTAATCACTTTTCGTTCTTAAGGAATCTAGTTCATCCAATAAGTGTGTTTGTCTCATTGGAAGAATATTTACGTCATTTTATGCATCCCAAGGATTTTTCTAATCACTTTTTGTTCTTAAGGAATGTAGTCATCCAACTAGTGTGTTTGTGTCATTGGATAAACATTTACGTCATTTTGTGCATCCCAAGGATTATTCTAATCACTTTTCGTTCTTAAGGAATGTATTCATCCAATAAGTGTGTTTGTGTCATTGGATGAACATTTACGTCTTTTTGTGCATCCCAAAGCTTATTCTAATTACTTTTCGTTTTTAAGGAATGTAGTTATTCCAATTAGTGTGTTTGTGTCATTGGAAAGACATTTACGTCGTTTTGTGCATTAGGCTTATATTAATCACTTTTCGTTGTTTAGGAATGTAGTTCATCCAACAAGTGCGTTTGTGTCATTAGATGAACATCTACGTCATTTCGTGCATCAGATAGTTTATTCTAATCACTTTTTGTTCTTAAGAAATGTAGTTCATCCTTTAAGTACATTTATGTCATTAATTTCACATTTATGTCATTTTTTGCATCCCAAAGCTTTTTCTAATCACTTTTTGTACTGTAGGAATGTAGTTCATCCAATAAGTGCGTTTGTGACATTAATTTAACATTTACATCATTTTATGCATCCCAAGGCTTATTCTAATAACTTTTATTTCTTAAGGAATGTAGTTCATCCAATAGCTGCGTTTGTGTAGTTGGATGAACATTAACATCATTTTGTGCATCCCAAGGCTTATTCTAATCACTTTTCGTTCTTAAGGAATGTAGTTCATCCAAGAAGTGGGTGTGTGTAATTGGATGACCAATTACGTCTTTTTGTGCATCCCAAGGTTTATACCAATCAATGCGTTTGTGTTTTTGGATGAACATTTACGTCTTTTTCTGCATCCGAAGGCTTAATTAAATAACTTTTCTTTATTATGGTATGCAGTTCATCCAGTAAGTGCGTTTGTGTCTTTGGATGAAAGTTTACGTCAATTGGTGCATCCCAAGGTTTATTCGAATCACTTTTCATTCTTAAGGAATGTAGTTCATCCAATAGGTGCGTTTGTGTAATTGGATGAACATTTACATCATTTTGTGCATCCCAAAGCTTATTCTAATCACTTTATGTTCTTAAGGAATGTAGTTCATCCAATAAGTGCGTTTGTGTAATTGGATGAACATTTACGTCATTTTGTGCATCCCAAGGCTTATTCCAATCACATTTCGTTCTTAAGGAATGTAGTTCATCCAATAAGTGCGATTGTGTCATTGGATGAACATTTACTTCTTTTTGTGCATCCCAAGGCTGAATCTAATTACATTTCTTTATTAACGAATGTAGTTGATCCAATAAGTGTGTTTGTCTCATTGGATAAACATTTACCTCATTTTGTGCATCCCAAGGTTTATACTAATCAATGCGTTTGTGTCATTGGATGAACATTTACGTCTTTTTTCTGCATCCGAAGGCTTAATCAAATTACTTTTCTATCTTATGGAATGCAGTTCATCCAATAAGTGCGTTTGTGTCTTTGGATGAATGTTTACGTCAATTTGTGCATCTCAAGGTTTATTCGAATACTTTTCGTTCTTAAGGAATGTAGTTCATCCAATAAGTGTGTTTGTGTCATTGGTTGAACCTTTACGTCACTTTATGCATCCCAAGGCTTATTCTAATCATTTTTTGTTCTTAAGGAATGTAGTTCATGCAATAAGTACATTTATGTCATTAATTTCACATTTATCTCATTTTTTGCATCCTAAAGCTTTTTCTAATCATTTTTCATACTGTAGGAATGTAGTTCATCCAATAAGTGCGTTTGCGTCTTTGGATGAACATTAACGTCATTTTGTGCTTCCTAAGGCATATTCTAATCACTTTTCGTTCCTAAGGAATGTAGTTCATCCAACAAGTGGGTTTGTGTCATTAGATGACCATCTACGTCATTTTATGCATCCCAAGATTTATTCTAATAACTTTTCATTCTTAAGGATTGTTTTTCATCCAATAAATTTGTCTGTGTCTATGGATGAACATATACTTCATTTTGTGCATCCCAAGGCTTATTCTAATCACTTTTCGTTCCTAAGAAATGTAGTTCATCCAATAACTGCGTTTGTGTTATTGGATGAACGTTTACGTCTTTTTCTGCATCCTAAGGCTTAATCTTATCACTTTTCTTTCTTAAGCAATGTAGTTCATCCAATAAGTGTGATTGTGTCATTATATGAACAGTTACGTCATTTTGTTCAACCCAAGGCCTATTCTAATCACTTTTCGTTCGTAAGGAATGTAGTTCATCCAATAAGTGCCTTTGTGTCATTGGATAAACATTTACCTCATTTTGTGCATCCAGAGGCTTATTCTAATTACTTTTCGTTCTTAAGGAATGTAGTTCATTAAATAAGTGCGTTTGTGTCAATGGATGAACATTTAGGTCATTTTGTGCAACCCAAGGCTTATTCTAATCACTTTTCGTTCTTAAGCAATGAAGTTCATCCAATAACTGCGTTTGTGTCGTTTGATAAACATTTACGTCATTTTGTGCATCCCAATGCTTATTCTAATCACTTTTTCGTTCCTAAGGAATGTAGCTCATCCAATAAGTGTGTTTGTGTCGTTGGATAATCATTTACGTCGTTTTGTGCATCGAAAGGCTTATTCTAATCAATTTTTCGTTCTTAAGGAATGTAGTTCATCCAATAAGTGCGTTTGTGTCATTGGATGAACATTTACGTCATTTTGTGCATCCTAAGGCTTATGCTAATCACTTTTGGTTCTTCAGGAATTTATTCATCCAATAAGTGCGTTTGTATCATTGGATAAGATTTACGTCTTTTTCTGCATCCTAAGGTTTTTTCTAATCACTTTTCGTTCTTCAGGAATGTAGTTCATCCACTAAGTGCGTTTGTATCTTGGGATGAACATTTCCGTCATTTTGTGCATCCCAAGGCTTATTCTAATCTCTTTTCGTTCTTAAGGAATGTAGTTCATCCAGTAGGTGCGTTTGTGTCGTTTGATGAACATATACGTTATTTTGTTTATCCAAAGGCTTATTCTAATCTGGTTTTTGTTTTTAAGGAATCTAGTTCATCCAATAAGTGCGTTTTTGTCATTGAAGGAACATTTAAGTCATTTTCTGAATCCCAAGGCTTATTCTAATCACTTTTCGTACCTAACGAATGAAGTTCATCCAATAAGTGCGCTTGTGTCATTGGATGAACATTTAGGTCATTTTGTGCATCCCAAGGCTTATTGTAATCACTTTTCGTTCTTAAGGAATGTAGTTCATCCAACAAGTGCATTTGTGTCATTAGATGAACATCTACGTCATTTTGTGCATCCCAAGGTTTATTCCAATCACTTTTCGTTCTTAAGGCATGTAGTTCATCCAATAAGTGTGTTTTTATCTTTGGATGAACAGTTACATCATTTTATGCATTCTAAGGCTTATTCTAATCACTTTTGGTTCCTAAGGAATGTAGTTCTTCCAATAACTGCTTTTATGTCATTTATTTAACATATACGTCATTGTGTGCACCCAAGGCTTAATCTAATCACTTTTCGTTCTTAAGGAATCTAGTTCATCCAATAAGTGTGTTTGTCTCATTGGAGGAACATTTACGTCATTTTATGCATCCCAAGGATATTTCTAATCACTTTTTGTTCTTAAGGAATGTAGTTCATCCAACTAGTGTGTTTGTGTCATTGGATAAACATTTACGTCATTTTGTGCATCCCAAGGATTATTCTAATCAATTTTCGTTCTTAAGGAATGTATTCGTCCAATAAGTGTGTTTGTGTCATTGGATGAACATTTACGTCTTTTTGTGCATCCCAAAGCTTATTCTAATTACTTTTCGTTTTTAAGGAATGTAGTTATTCCAATTAGTGTGTTTGTGTCATTGGAAAGACATTTACGTCGTTTTGTGCATT
>JBBPBO010000005.1:53327712-53386665 GCA_037974295.1 Cicer cuneatum | reverse complement strand
TCCAATAAGTGTGTTTGTGTCATTGGATGAACATTTACGTCTTTTTGTGCATCCCAAAGCTTATTCTAATTACTTTTCGTTTTTAAGGAATGTAGTTATTCCAATTAGTGTGTTTGTGTCATTGGAAAGACATTTACGTCGTTTTGTGCATTTGGCTTATATTAATCACTTTTCGTTGTTTAGGAATGTAGTTCATCCAACAAGTGCATTTGTGTCATTAGATGAACATTTACGTCATTTTGTGCATCCCAAGGTTTATACAAATCAATGCGTTTGTGTCATTGGATGAACATTTACGTCTTTTTCTGCATCCGAAGGCTTGATCAAATTACTTTTCTTTTTTATGGAATGCAGTTCATCCAATAAGTGCGTTTGTTTCTTTGGATGAAAGTTTACGTCAATTTGTGCATCCCAAGGTTTATTCGAATCACGTTTCATGCTTAAGGAAAGTAGTTCATCCAATAAGTGTTTTTGTGTCATTGGATGAACCTTTACGTCACTTTGTGCATCCCAAGGCTTATTCTAATCACTTTTTGTTCTAAAGGAATGTAGTTCATCCAATAAGTACATTTATGTCATTAATTTAACATTTATGACATTTTTTGCATCCCAAAGCTTTTTCTAATCACTTTTCGTACTGTAGGAATGTAGTTGATCCAATAAGTGTGTTTGTCTCGTTGGATAAACATTTATGTCTCTTTGTGCATCCCAAGGTTTGTACTAATCAATGCGTTTGTGTCATTGGATGAACATTTACGTCTTTTTCTGCATCCGAAGGCTTAATCAAATTACTTTTCTATCTTATGGAATGCAGTTCATCCAATAAGTGTGTTTGTGTCTTTGGATGAAAGTTTACGTCAATTTGTGCATCCCAAGGTTTATTCGAATCACTTTTTTTTCTTAAGGAATATAGTTCATCCAATAAGTGTGTTTGTGTCATTGGTTTAACCTCTACGTCACTTCGTTCATCCCAAGGCTTATTCTAATCACTTTTTGTTCTTAAGAAATGTAGTTCATCCTTTAAGTACATTTATGTCATTAATTTCACATTTATGTCATTTTTTGCATCCCAAAGCTTTTTCTAATCACTTTTTGTACTGTAGGAATGTAGTTCATCCAATAAGTGCGTTTGTGACATTAATTTAACATTTACATCATTTTATGCATCCCAAGGCTTATTCTAATAACTTTTATTTCTTAAGGAATGTAGTTCATCCAATAGCTGCGTTTGTGTAGTTGGATGAACATTAACATCATTTTGTGCATCCCAAGGCTTATTCTAATCACTTTTCGTTCTTAAGGAATGTAGTTCATCCAAGAAGTGGGTGTGTGTAATTGGATGACCAATTACGTCTTTTTGTGCATCCCAAGGTTTATACCAATCAATGCGTTTGTGTTTTTGGATGAACATTTACGTCTTTTTCTGCATCCGAAGGCTTAATTAAATAACTTTTCTTTATTATGGTATGCAGTTCATCCAGTAAGTGCGTTTGTGTCTTTGGATGAAAGTTTACGTCAATTGGTGCATCCCAAGGTTTATTCGAATCACTTTTCATTCTTAAGGAATGTAGTTCATCCAATAGGTGCGTTTGTGTAATTGGATGAACATTTACATCATTTTGTGCATCCCAAAGCTTATTCTAATCACTTTATGTTCTTAAGGAATGTAGTTCATCCAATAAGTGCGTTTGTGTAATTGGATGAACATTTACGTCATTTTGTGCATCCCAAGGCTTATTCCAATCACATTTCGTTCTTAAGGAATGTAGTTCATCCAATAAGTGCGATTGTGTCATTGGATGAACATTTACTTCTTTTTGTGCATCCCAAGGCTGAATCTAATTACATTTCTTTATTAACGAATGTAGTTGATCCAATAAGTGTGTTTGTCTCATTGGATAAACATTTACCTCATTTTGTGCATCCCAAGGTTTATACTAATCAATGCGTTTGTGTCATTGGATGAACATTTACGTCTTTTTTCTGCATCCGAAGGCTTAATCAAATTACTTTTCTATCTTATGGAATGCAGTTCATCCAATAAGTGCGTTTGTGTCTTTGGATGAATGTTTACGTCAATTTGTGCATCCCAAGGTTTATTCGAATACTTTTCGTTCTTAAGGAATGTAGTTCATCCAATAAGTGTGTTTGTGTCATTGGTTGAACCTTTACGTCACTTTATGCATCCCAAGGCTTATTCTAATCATTTTTTGTTCTTAAGGAATGTAGTTCATGCAATAAGTACATTTATGTCATTAATTTCTCATTTATCTCATTTTTTGCATCCTAAAGCTTTTTCTAATCATTTTTCATACTGTAGGAATGTAGTTCATCCAATAAGTGCGTTTGTGACATTAATTTAACATTTACGTCATTTTGTGCATCCCAAGGCTTATTCTAATAACTTTTATTTCTTAAGGAATGTAGTTCATCCAATAGGTGCGTTTGTGTAATTGGATGAACATTTACATCATTTTGTGCATCCCAAGGCTTATTCTAATCACTTTTCGTTCTTAAGGAATGTAGTTCATCCAACAAGTGCGTTTGTGTAATTGGATGAACATTTACGTCATTTTGTGCATCCCAAGGCTTATTCTAATAACTTTTTTTTCCTAAGGAATGTAGTTCATCCAATAAGTGCGATTATGTCATTTGATGAACATTTACTTCTTTTTGTGCATCCGAAGGCTTAATCTAATTACTTTTCTTTATTAACGAATGTAGTTGATCCAATAAGTGTATTTGTCTCATTGGATAAACATTTACGTCATTTTGTGCATCCCAAGGTTTATACTAATTAATTCGTTTGTGTCATTGGAGGAACATTTACGTCTTTTTCTGCATCCGAAGGCTTAATCAAATTACTTTTCTATCTTATGGAATGCAGTTCATCCAAGAAGTGCGTTTGTTTCTTTGGATGAAAGTTTACGTCAATTTGTGCATCCCAAGGTTTATTCGAATCACTTTTCGTTCTTAAGGAATGTAGTTCATCCAATAAGTGTGTTTGTGTAATTGGATGAACATTTACGTCATTTTGTGCATCCCACGGCTTATTCGAATCACTTTTCGTTCTTAAGGAATGTAGTTCATCCAATAAGTGTGTTTGTGTCATTGGTTGAACCTTTACGTCACTTTGTGCATCCCAAGGCTTATTCTAATCACTTTTTGTTCTTAAGGAATGTAGTTCATCCAATAAGTACATTTATGTCATTTATTTCACATTTATGTCATTTTTTGCATCCTAAAGCGTTTTCTAATCATTTTTCATACTGTAGGAAAGTAGTTCATCCAATAAGTGCGTTTGTGACATTAATTTAACATTTACGTCATTTTGTGCATCCCAAGGCTTATTCTAATAACTTTTATTTCTTAAGGAATGTAGTTCATCCAATAGCTGCGTTTGTGTAATTGGATGAACATTTACATCATTTTGTGCATCCCAAGGCTCATTTAAATCACTTTTCGTTCTTAAGGAATGTAGTTCATCCGATAAGTGCGTTTGTGTAATTGGATGAACATTTACGTCATTTTGTGCATCCCAAGACTTATTCTAATCACTTTTCGTTCTTAAGGAATGTAGTTCATCCCATAAGTGCGATTGTGTCATTGGATGAACATTTACTTCTTTTTGTGCATCCCAAGGCTTAATCTAATTACTTTTCTTTATTAAAGAATGTAGTTGATCCAATAAGTGTGTTTGTCTCATTGGATAAACATTTACGTCATTTTGTGCATCCCAAGGTTTATACTAATCAATGCGTTTGTGTCATTGGATGAACATTTACGTCTTTTTCTGCATCCGAAGGCTTAATCAAATTACTTTTCTTTCTTATGGAATGCAGTTCATCCAATAAGTGCGTTTGTGTCGTTGGTTGAAAGTTTACGTCAATTTGTGCATCCCGACGTTTATTCGAATCACTTTTTGTTCTTAAGGAATGTAGTTCATCCAATAACTGTGTTTGTGTCATTGGATGAACCTTTACGTCAAATTGTGCATCCCAAGGCTTATTCTAATCACTTTTTGTTCTTAAGGAATGTAGTTCATCCAATAAGTACATTTATGTCATTAATTTCACATGTATGTCATTTTTTTGCATCCCAAAGCTTTTTCTAATCACTTTTCGTACTGTAGGAATGTAGTTCATCCAATAAGTGCGTTTGTGACATTAATTTAACATTTACGTCATTTTGTGCATCCCAAGCTTTATACTAATCAATGCGTTTGTGTTATTGGATGAACATTTACTTCTTTTTCTGCATCCGAAGGCTTAATCAAATTACTTTTCTATCTTATGCAATGATGTTCATCCAATAAGTGCGTTTGTGTCTTTGGATGAAAGTTTACGTCAATTTGTGCATCCGAAAGTTTATTCGAATCACTTTTCGTTCTTAAGGAATGTAGTTCATCCAATAAGTGTGGTTGTGTCATTGGTTGAACCTTTACGTCACTTTGTGCATCCCAAGGCTTATTCTAATCAGTTTTTGTTTTTAAGGAATGTAGTTCATCCAATAAGTACATTTATCTCATTTTTTGCATCCCAAAGCTTTTTCTAATCACTTTTCTTACTGTAGGAATGTCGTTCATGCAATAAGTGCGTTTGTGACATTAATTTAACATTTACGTCATTTTGTGCATCTCAAGGCTTATTCTAATAACTTTTCATTCTTAAGAAATGTAGTTCATCCAAATGGTGCGTTTGTGTAATTGGATGAACATTTACATCATTTTGTGCATCCCAAGGCTTATTCTAATCACTTTTCGTTCTTAAGGAATGTAGTTCATCCAATAAGTGCGTTTGTGTAATTGGATGAACATTTACGTCATTTTGTGCATCCCAAGGCTTATTCTAATCACTTTTCGTTCCTAAGGAATGTAGTTCATCCAATAAGTGCGATTGTGTCATTGGATGAACATTTACTTCTTTTTGTGCATCCCAAGGCTTAATCTAATTACTTTTCGTTCTTAAGGAATTTAGTTCATCCAATAAGTGTGTTTGTCTCATTGGATAAACATTTACGTCATTTTGTGCATCCCAAGGTTTATACTAATCAATGCGTTTGTGTCATTGGATCAACATTTACGTCTTTTTCTGCATCCGAAGGCTTAATCAAATTACTTTTCTATCTTATGGAATGCAGTTCATCCAAGAAGTGCGTTTGTTTCTTTGGATGAAAGTTTACGTCAATTTGTGCATCCGAAGGTTTATTCGAATCACTTTTCGTTCTTAAGGAATGTAGTTCATCCAATAAGTGTGTTTGTGTCATTGGTTGAACCTTTACATCACTTTGTGCATCCCAAGGCTTATTCTAATCACTTTTTGTTCTTAAGGAATGTAGTTCATCCAATAAGTACATTGATGTTATTGATTTCACATGTATGTCATTTTTTTGCATCCCAAAGGTTTTTCTAATCACTTTTCGTACTGTAGGAATGTAGTTCATCCAATAAGTGCGTTTGTGACATTAATTTAACATTTACGTCATTTTGTGCATCCCAAGCTTTATACTAATCAATGCGTTTGTGTTATTGGATGAACATTTACTTCTTTTTCTGCATCCGAAGGCTTAATCAAATTACTTTTCTATCTTATGCAATGATGGTCATCCAATAAGTGCGTTTGTGTCTTTGGATGAAAGTTTACGTCAATTTGTGCATCCGAAGGTTTATTCGAATCACTTTTCGTTCTTAAGGAATGTAGTTCATCCAATAAGTGTGTTTGTGTCATTGGTTGAACCTTTACGTCACTTTGTGCATCCCAAGGCTTATTCTAATCACTTTTTGTTCTTAAGGAATGTAGTTCATCCAATAAGTACATTTATGTTATTGATTTAACATTTATGACATTTTTTGCATCCCAAAGCTTTTTCTAATCACTTTTCGTACTGTAGGAATGTAGTTCATCCAATAAGTGCGTTTGTGACATTAATTTAACATTTACAACATTTTGTGCATTCCAAAGCTTATTCTAATAACTTTTATTGCTTAAGGAATGTACTTCATCCAATAGGTGCCTTTGTGTAATTGGATGAACATTTACATCATTTTGTGAATCCCAAGGCTTATTCTAATCACTTTTCGTTCTTAAGGAATGTAGTTCGTCCAATAAGTGTGTTTGTGTAATTGGATGAACATTTACGTCATTTTGTGCATCCCAAGGCTTATTCTATTCACTTTTCGTTCTTAAGGAATGTAGTTCATCCAACAAAGTGTGATTGTGTATTTGGATGAACATTTACTTCTTTCTGTGCATCCCAAGGCTTAATCTAATTACTTTTCTTTACTAAGGAATGTAGTTCATGCAATAAGTGTGTTTGTCTCATTGGATAAACATTTACGTCATTTTGTGCATCCCAAGGTTTATACTAATCAATGCGGTTGTATCATTGGAGGAACATTTACGTCTTTTTCTGCATCCGAAGGCTTAATAAAATTACTTTTCTATCTTATGGAATGAAGTTCATCCAATAAGTGCGTTTGTGTCTTTGGATGAAAGTTTACGTCAATTTGTGCATCCCAAGGTTTATTCGAATCACTTTTCGTTCTTAAGGAATGTAGTTCATCCAATAAGTGTGGTTGTGTCATTGGTTGAACCTTTACGTCACTTTGTGCATCCCAAGGCTTACTCTAATGACTTTTTGTTCTTAAGGAATGTAGTTCATCCAATAAGTACATTTATGTCATTTTTTGCATCCCAAAGCTTTTTCTAATCACTTTTCGTACTGTAGGAATGTAGTTCATCCAATAAGTGCGTTTGTGACATTAATTTAACATTTACGTCATTTTGTGCATCTCAAGGCTTATTCTAATAACTTTTCTTTCTTAAGGAATGTAGTTCATCCAATAGGCGCGTTTGTGTAATTAGATGAACATTTACATCATTTTGTGCATCCCAAGGCTTATTCTAATCACTTTTCGTTCTTAAGGAACGTAGTTCATCCAAAAAGTGCGTTTGTGTCTTTGGTTGAACATTTACGTCAATTTGTGCATCCCAAGGCTTATTGTAATCACTTTTCGTTCTTAAGGAATGTAGTTGATCCAATAAGTGCGTTTGTGTCATTGGATGAACCTTTACATCATTTTCTTCATCCCAAGGCTTATTCTAATCACTTTTCGTACTTAACGAATGTAGTTCATTCATTAATTTAACATTTTTGTTATTTTGTGCATCCCAAGGCTTATTACAATCCAATAAGTGTGTTTGTGTATTTGGATGAACATTTACGTCATTTTGAGGATCCCAAGGCTTATTCTAATCACTTTTCGTTCTTAAGGAATGTAATTCATCCAATAAGTGCGTTTGTGTCTTTGGATGAACATTTACGTAAATTTGTGCATCCCAAGGCATATTCTAATCATTTTTCGTTCTTAAGGAATGTAGTTCATCCAATAAGTGCGTTTGAGTCATTGGATGAACATTTACGTCATTTTGTCCATCCCTAGGCTTATTCTAATAAGTTTTCGTTCTTAAGAAATATAGTTCATCCAATAAGTGCATTTATGTCATTAATTTAACATTTACGTCATGTTTTGCATCCCAAGGCTTATTCTAATCACTTTTCGTACTTTAGAAATATAGTTCATCCAATAAGTACGTTTGTGTCATTAATTTTACATTTACGTCGTTTTGTGTCTCCCAAGGCTTATTCAAATAACTTTTCTTTCTTAAGGTATGTAGTTCATCCAATAGGTGCGTTTGTGTAATTGGATGAACATTTACGTCATTTTGTACATCCTAAGGCTTATTCTAATCACTTTTCGTTCTTAAGGGATGTAGTTCATCCAATATGTGTGTTTGTGTAATTGGATGAACATTTACGTCATTTTTTGCATCCCAAGGCTTATTCTAATCACTTTTTTGTTTTTAAGGAATGTAATTTATCCAATAATTGCGTTTGTTTCATTGGATGAACATTTACGTCTTTTTGTGCATCTCAAAGCCTATTCTAATTACTTTTCATTCTTAAGGAATGTAGTTCATCAAATAAGTACGTTAGAGTCATTGGATGAACATTTACGTCATTTTGTGCATCCCAACGCTTATTCTTATAACTTTTCTTTGTTAAGGAATGTAGTTCATCCTATAAGTGTGTTTGTATCATTGGATGAACATTTACGTCTTTTTGTGCATCCCAAGACTTATTCTAATCACTTTTCGTTCTTAAGGAATGTAGTTCATCCAATATGTGTGTTTGTGTCATTAAATGATTATTTACATCTTTTTGTGCATTCCAAGGTTTTTTCTAATCACTTTTCGTTCTTAATGAATGTAGTTCATCCACTAAGTGCGTTTGTGACTTTGGATAATCATTTACGTGATTTTGTGCACCCCAAGGCTTATTCTAATGACTTTTCGTTCTGAAGGAATGTAGTTCATCCAATATGTGCATTTGTGTCTTTGGATGAACTTTTACGTCAATTTGTGTATCCTAAGGCTTATTCTAATCACTTTTCGTTCTTAAGGAATGTAGTTCATGCAATAACCTTTACGTCATTTTGTGCATCCCAATGCTTATTGTTACACCCCGAGTTTAAAACACATGGCGAGTGTATTTTTGTTTTTTAACCCAAAATAAATAAAAGAATTTTTCTCAATTTTATTCAAAATGATTAAAATAAAATTTAAACTTTAATGGATTCATCAAATAATACGTCGCAATTCAAATGACGAACGTAATTAAATAATTATATCATCACTTTAACCGAGTACTTAACTTTGGGAATTAATAATAAACATTCATACGTTTCAAAAAGACAGTGTCATATCATCTCAAAAGAACACCCGGCCTGTGGCCCACTAAACAGTATCAGAGTGCGGAAGAGATCAGCGGAAAAGTTATACAATAATTCCCAAAATAAATAATTACATCCATCGAAAATCAAGACCCTGTACAAAAAGTCTAAACTGATCATGCACTAAAGCTACAGTAGCAGGGATTCCCTCCGCAGCCCATGCAAGTCTCCTCTGACTCCGCAGTTCGCCTCGACGTAACGTCCTCCTCCTCAACATATAAGGAAGGATCAGTCTCCTCCGAAGTCAGATCAATATACAATCGAGGTCGCTTCGGCGCTGCCGGAATCTCAACACAATCATTGGATATCCTAGATGGACTTGGAACATCATCTGCTACTAGCGTCGGTCTTTGATTCTCCTCTTCCACCTCGGTTTCATGTTCAGCTCCTCCAGTCACCGGGTTTGGAGTCACCACACCTACAGTGGCCTCCGTCTCAACCCCTCTCGTCGGCTCCTCTGCATCCTCAAAAACTCCGTGCGCCTCCAATACCAATTTGGAAGGCACCGGAAAGTCAATCCTCGTATGGGTGTGCTCCACATAGTCCACTACCCCGTTAGTGAAGGTGCAAACACAAGAAGGGGGGTTGAATTGTGTTTGACTTAACTTGAATACTTTTCGTGTTTTTATACTTTTAAAGCAAAACTTGATGTATAATTAAAAACAGAGTTAGCAGCGGATAAAGTAAAAATAAAACTCACAATTTTTATACTGGTTCACCGTTAACGATGCTACGTCCAGTCCTTTCATCTTGAAGGATTTCACTAATTCAAACCTTGAATTACAACCTTCATACTGACCCTCCAAGTCAGTCTTCTCAAACAGTCTAACAATCCTAGACTCTTGAGGAATACAGCTCCTGTCTTCAGCCAATCTGACAATCCCAGATTGTTGAAGAAATCACAACACTATGACTCTAATTGCCAAGTAACCTGCTACCTCTACTGACTCCCTCAGATTGTAGACTCTACTTCAACAACTTAGATTTGACACAGTGGAATGAAAATAACACGAGTACTTGCTTCTTGAAAGCTGGAACTCACAATTGACCTCTCTGAAAAATTTGAGTGTTTGCTTTGGAAGTGTATGACTCTTTTGTGATTTTCGATGATGAGTATTCTGCCTTGAGCCTCCTTTTATAGATGCAGATTAGGGCCTCTTCCAATGCTTAAATTCGAGCTGAATCTTGCTGGATTCTCTGTAGAAACATATCTTTTTTTAAGCTTCAGATTTCTTTCAAAAAATAACTGGCCAATCAAATCCTTTCATTCCTTCCCGCCAAAGCTCCTAAATTCCACAATACTTCACTTTATTTTTGTAATAAATCTTTTTAATACTTTGATCAAAATAAATTGAAATCTCCATCGTTAATCCTCATGATCAAATCTGGACCATTGGATCTTAATGCGCTAGTCCACATCTGGACCAAATAAATTGATATGCTGTGATCCTCTGAATTTGGCCATCCCTGGACCACACTTCCTAACCCTCTGATCTTCTGATTTCGGCCATTCTGGACTCGCACCTGATATGCTGTAATCCTCTGAACTCGGCCTTTGCTGGACTACACATCTTGTCCCTCTGATTTCGGCCAACACTGGGCCATGGTCTGATCTTCTGATCTGGGCCATCATTGGGCCAAATAATTTATTCTGAACCATTAAACTGAATATTTTTCCTCTGATATGGACAAATTCTGGACTTGCTCTGGAGTGAACTTAAATTAACTTGAAAAAAATATTTCAGTCTGGACATTTTACCTTTGATTTTGGACCAGGTCTGGATTGATTCTAGAATTCATTTCTTCTGGTCTAGACTTAGTTTCATGCCCTGAATCATGCTATCTTATGGTCTGGGTCAGATCTGGATTGATTCTCTTGTTCTGGACTCATTAATTTATCTTCTGGTTGAGTCTGGAACAAGTCTGGGCTGTTTTAATTTCTCACTGCCAAGCCATCTTCTGGTCAGAATAACTTCTGGAATAAATATGATATTTGATTGGTCTTGGTCTGGAACCACTCTCCTTCTGGCAGGCTTTCCTCTGGTATGGTCCAGATCTTCTTCTGACATTTCTTCCTTCTGATCTGGGCCAGCAAAGATATCTTCTGGTGATCCTGGAGTACCTTCTGGTAATTCCAGAATTCATTTTCTGGAATCCTTTGATCTTCTACTTCTGATTACTTCAGTTTCTTGTGGCATTTAATTTAATAATTCAAGGTACAAAATAAGATTACATTGAGTGCTTTTCTAAACATCAAAATCCTAAAACTTAGAACCAACTTGGTTCCAACAGTTAGTCCTGTAGGTCCTCGCTAGTCTCCCTGTGTACGTCGCCCTGCTTGAGATGGGGTCGTATACCCAAGCAGTAGGCAGGAGACGATCAATGAAATCAAGCGACGTTTCCGTCGTCTGGGGACCCACTGGTGATATGGGTTTGGGGGGCATCTGAGGGCAAAGCCCAATTTCCACAATAATAGTAAAGGGTCACCGACCGAAATTAACAAATACAACATAGCATTTATGTCAATAATAACAAGCATATTCATGGCATGTTATGTAACAATGATGATAAATAAGGATGCTCATTTTGAAATTTCATGACATGTATGCCTTTTCAAATAGCAGCCAATTTAATATAAAAATCAAGTTCTAAGTACAAATATCAAATCAGCAATCACCCCGATTCATCAGAAATTCAACATTTCATAAGGTACTTACACACATTGATTTTCACCCGTCAATATCATATCCAATCGTAATTCACCAATCAACCACCCCGATGCAATATGTGTATGCTCATGTACTCAACTTCTTAGAATTACCAAGGTGCAGTCGCTCACAGACCAGCACACGTGCAGTCGCTCAACATACTAGCACGTTTCACGTATACCAAGGTACAGCCGCTCACATACCAGTCACTCTCAGACCAGCACTCGTGCAGTCGCTCAACAGACCAGCACGTTTTGCGCATATCAAGGTACAATCACTCACAGACCAGTACCAGTGCAGTCTGTCATAGACCAGCACTCGTGTAGTCACCCAACAGACCAGCACATTTTACGCATTACTCTGTGGCCCATTGCGGTCACCACCTGACTATGCAATGCATGAACATGCAATGTTTTCTCTTCACTGAAAACAGTATGCAAACATCAGTAAAATTCAGCATTTCCATCATTTCCCCAAAACCATCTCAACCAAAATAATTTCATTACCATCATATCAATAAAAACATTACCACTTGACACTATCTCAAAAACTCCATTTTTATTTATCACAAGTCTTCCCAATGTTTCCCCCAACTCTTAAAGTTCATAAAACAGTGTTTAAAACTGAAATTTCTGGAAAAACGAATATGTATTCGAATACAGCTTCCTTGTATTCGAATACAGAAGCTCAAATAGTGAAAAATCAATACTCTGTATTCGAATACAGCTTCCTTGTATTCGAATACAGAAGTAAAAACAATGCAAAATCAGCCTTTTTCACAACATCAATAAAGATCTGAAGCACTTCATCATCACCACTTCAAAACTATCTCAAAAACTCCATTTTAATTTATCACAAACCTTTCCAATGTTTCCCCAACTCTTAAAGTTCATATGACAATGTCTAAAACTTGAATTTATGGAAAACACGAATATGTATTCGAATACAGCTCCCTTGTATTCGAATACATAAGCTAAAATAGTGAAAAATCAACATTCTGTATTTGAATACGAGGGTGTTGTATTCGAATACAGATGCGAATACAGTGGCAAAATTTCAATCCAGTATTCGAATACGATAGGGTCGTATCCAAATACAGATGCTAAGTCAGAAGAAAAAATCCCATATCTGTATTCGAATACAGAGGCCCGTATTTGAATACAAGTTCAAAATTTTGAATAAAACAGAAGCTTTGCAGGCTGTATTTGAATACACTCATTACGTATTCGAATACACCTTCGAATTCATTGAAATTTGACAGAAAACTTCAAAACATTTTCAAATTATTTTCTTTGAAAAACCAACACAACACCAAAACAAAATCACCATTCTTTTGAAACCATAAAACTCCAAACATTTTTCATCATCAATAGATTTTCCAGAACACCTTCACCCATTTAAATCCTTCTCCTTTAAAAATCACCCTCAGCATGATCAACAAAAGATTTTTAACAACACAACAGAAAAACAGAATCATCAACACCAGAATTAACCTCACTGTTTTTCTTTAACCACAAAACTCAACATTTTTCTTCAACAACAGATTTTCCAGAAAACACTTCCACCATTTTAAATCCTTTTCTCTTGAAAACCATCATCAACACCAGATTGTTTTCAACATAACAGAAACAGATTCACCAACACCAGAACAACATCACAGTTTTCTTTATTCATCAAAACAGAAAGTCAACCACCAAAACAGTACAGCACAAACCACTCATGCATTTGGATCCTCCTCAAAACAACATGCAAGGCATTTTTCAGCTTTCCTACACAAATAAAACATCATTGAGGTAACAACCAAAACAACAAACATCACAGATTATTAAAACATCAACCGAATGCATTTTTCGCATTTTATAAAAACATGCACAACAGTTTCGTTTTTCAAAACAGAAACTCAAATATGATCACACATCAAACATGCATTTATAGCCCTAAAATGGAAACTAGAAAGTGGAAGGTAACCCTTACCTCTGTTACGTTTCTGCTCCCGTTCACGTTTCCGCGACAAAAATCGGCGAAGTTTCCGTTTGCGTTTGCCGCCACCAAAGTTAGTTCTCTAGCTCCGTAATGAGGAGAGGAACAACTTTTGTTCTTAAGGAATGTAGTTCTTCAAATAAGTGCGTTTTTGTCTTTGGATTAACATTTACGTTAATTTGTGCATCCCATGGCTTATTTTAATCAGTTTTCGTTCTTAAGGAATGTAGTGCATCCAATAAGTGAGTTTGTGTAATTGGATGAACATTTACGTCATTTTGTGGATCCTAAGGCTTATTCTAATCACTTTTCGTTCTTAAGGAATGTAGTTCATCCAATATATGTGTTTGTGTCAATGGATGAACAATTACGTCTTTTTGTTCATCCCAAAACTTATTCTAATCATTTTTCGTTCTTAAGCAATGTAGTTCATTCAATAAGTGCGATTGTGTCATTGGATTGTGCATCCCAAAGCTTATTTTAATTACTTTTCGTTCTTAAGGAATGTAGTTCATCCAATAAGTGTGTTTGTCTCGTTGGATCAACATTTACGTTTATTTGTGCAACCCAAGGTTTATTCTAATCACCTATCGTTGGATGAACAATTACGTCTTTTTGTGCATTCCAAAGCTTATTCTAATTACTTTTCTTTCTGAAGGAATGTAGTTCATCCAATAAGTGCGTTTGTCTCATTGGATAAACATTTACGTCATTTTCTGCATCCCAAGGCTTATTCTAATAACTTTTCTTTCTTAAGGAATGTAGTTCATCCAATAGATGCGTTTGCGTAATTGGATGAACATTTATGTCATTTTGTGCATCCCAAGGTTTATTCTAATACCTTTTATTCTTAAGGAATGTAGTTCATCCAATAAGTGTGTTTGTGTCAATGGATGAACGTTTACGTCTTTTTGTGCATTCCAAAGCTTATTCTAATTACTTTTCTTTCTTATGGAATATAGTTCATCCTATAAGTGTGTTTGTCTCATTGGATAAACATTTACGCCATTTTGTGCATCCCATGATTTTTTCTAATCACTTTTTGTTCCTAAGGAATCTAGTTTATTCAATACGTGCGTTTGTGTCATTGGATAAACATTTACCTCATTTTGTGCATCCCAAGGGTTTTTCTAATCACTTTTTCGTTTTTAAGGAATGTAATACATCCAATAAGTGCGTTTGTGTGATTAATTTAACATTTACGTCATTTTGTGCATCCCAAGGCTTACTCTAATCACTTGTCCTTCGTAGGGAATGTAGTTCTTCAAATAAGTGTGTTTGTGTCTTTGGATGAACATTTACGTCAATTTGTGCTTCCCAAGGTTTATTCTAGTCACTTTTCGTTCTTAAGGAATGTACTTCATCAAATAAGTGCATTTTTGTCTTTGGATTAACATTTACGTTAATTTGTGCATGCCATGGCTTATTTTAATCACTTTTCGTTCTTAAGGAATGTAGTGCATCCAATAAGTGAGTTTGTGTAATTGGATGAACATTTACGTCATTTTGTGGATCCTAAGGCTTATTCTAATCACTTTTCGCTCTTATGGAATGTAGTTCATCCAATATGTGTGTTTGTGTCAATGGATGAACAATTACGTCTTTTTGTTCATCCCAAAACTAATTCTAATCATTTTTCGTTCTTAAGCAATGTAGTTCATTCAATAAGTGCGATTGTGTCATTGGATTGTGCATCCCAATGCTTATTTTAATTACTTTTTGTTCTTAACGAATGTAGTTCATCCAATAAGTGTGTTTCTGTCAATGCATGAGCATTTACGTCTTTTTGTGCATTCCAAAGATTATTCTAATTACTTTTCGTTCTTAAGGAATATAGTGTATCCAATAAGTGCGTTTGTATCATTGGATGAACGTTTACGTAATTTTGTGCATCCCAAGGCTTATTCTAATCACTTTTCATACTTAAGGAATGTAGTTCATCCAATAAGTGCGTTTGGGTCACTAATTTAACATTAATGTCATTTTGTGCATCCCAAGGTTTATTCTAATCACTTTTCGTTCTTAAGCAATGTAGTTCATCCAATAAGTGCGTTTGTGTGTTTGGATGAACATTTACATCTTTTTGTGCATCCCAAGTCTTAATCTATTTACTTTTTTTTCTTATGGAATGTAATTCATCCAATAAGTGCGTTTGTCTCATTGGAAGAACATTTACGTCATTTTGTGCATCCCTAGTCTTATTCCAATCTCTTTTTCGTTTTTATGGAATGTAGTTCATCCAATAAGTGCGTTTGTGTCATTGGAAGAACATTTACGTCTTTTTGTGCATTCCAAAGCTTATTCTAATTACTTTTCTATCTTATGGAATGTAGTTCATCCAATAAGTGTGTTTGTCTCATTGGAGAAGCATTTATGTAATTTTGTGCATCCCAAGGCTTATTCTAATCACTTTTCGTTCTTAAGGAATGTAGTTCATCCAATAGGTGCGTTTGTCTCATTGGATGAACATTTACGTCATTTTGTGCTTCCCAAGGGTTATTCTAATCACATTTCGTTCATAAGGAATGTAGTTTATCTAATAAGTGTGTTTGTGCCATTGGATAAACATTTACGTCTTTTTGTGCATCCCAAAGCTTATTTTAATTACTTTTTGTTCTTAAGGAATGTAGTTCATCCAATAAGTGTGTTTGTGTCAATGGATGAACATTTACGTCTTTTTGTGCATTCCAATGCTTATTCTAATTACTTTTCTTTCTTAAGGAATGTAGTTCATCCAATAAGTGCGTTTGTCTCATTGGATAAACATTTACGTCATTTTGTGCATCCCAAGGTTTTTTCTAATCACCTTTTGATCCTAAGGAATGTAGTTTATTCAATACGTGCGTTTGTGTCGTTGGATAAACATTTACGTCATTTTGTGTATCCCAAGGCTTATTCTAATCACTTTTTCGTTTTTAAGGAATGTAATACATCCAATAAATGCGTTTGTGTCTTTGGATGAACATTTACGTCAATTTGTGCATCCCAAGGTTTATTCTAATCACTTTTCGTTCTTAAGGAATGTAGTTCATCCAATAAGTGCGTTTGTGTCTTTGGATGAACATCTACATCTTTTTGCGCATCCCAAGTCTTAATCTATTTACTTTTCTTTCTTATGGAATCTAGTTCATCCAATAAGTGCGTTTGTCTCATTGGAAGAACATTTACCTCATTTTGTGCATCCCATGTCTTATTCCAATCTGTTTTTCATTTTTATGGATTGTAGTTCATCCAATAAGCGCGTTTGTGTTATTGGAAGAACATTTACGTCTTTTTGTGCATTCCAAACCTTATTCTAATTACTTTTCTTTCTTAAGGAATGTAGTTCATCCAATAAGTGTGTTTGTCTCATTGGAGAAGCATTTATGTAATTTTGAGCATCCCAAGGCTTATTCTAATCACTTTTCGTTCTTAAGGAATGTAGTTCATCCAATAGGTGCGTTTGTCTCATTGGATGAACATTTACGTCATTTTGTGCTTCCCAAGGCTTATTCTAATCACATTTCGTTCATAAGGAATGTAGTTTATCTAATATGTGTGTTTGTGCCATTGGATAAACATTTACGTCTTTTTGTGCATCCCAAAGCTTATTTTAATTACTTTTTGTTCTTAAGGAATGTAGTTCATCCAATAAGTGTGTTTGTGTCAATTGATGACCATTTACGTCTTTTTGTGCATTCCAAAGCATATTCTAATTACTTTTCTTTCTTAAGGAATGTAGTTCATCAAATAAGTGCGTTTGTCTCATTGGATAAACATTTACGTCATTTTGTTCATCCCAAGGCTTATTCCAATCTCATTTTCATTTTTATGCCATGTAGTTCATCCAATAAGTGCGTTTGTGTCATTGGATGAACATTTACGTCTTTTTGTGCATCCCAAAGCATATTTTAATTACTTTTCGTTCTTAAAGAATGTAGTTCATCCAATAAATGTGTTTGTGTCAATGGATGAACATTTAGGTCTTTTTGTGCATTCCAATGCTTATTCTAATTACTTTTCTTTCTTAAGGAATGTAGTTCATCCAATAAATGCGTTTGTCTCATTGGATAAACATTTACGTCATTTTGTGCATCCCAAGGTTTTTTATAATCACTTTTTGATCCTAAGGAATGTAGTTTATTCAATACGTGCATTTGTGTCGTTGGATAAACATTTACGTCATTTTGTGTATCCCAAGGCTTATTCTAATCACTTTTTCGTTTTTAAGGAATGTAATACATCCAATAAGTGCGTTTGTATCTTTGGATGAACATTTACGTCAATTTGTGCATCCCAAGGTTCATTCTAATCACTTTTCGTTCTTAAGGAATGTAGTTCATCCCATAAGTTCGTTTGTGTCTTTGGATGAACATTTACGTCAATTTGTGCATCCCAATGCTTATTCTAATCACTTTTCGATCTTAAGGAATGTAGTGCATCCAATAAGTGTGTTTATGTTATTGGATGAACATTTACGTCTTTTTGTGCATCGCAAGGCTTATTCTAATTATTTTTCTTTATTAAGGAATGTAGTTCATCCACTAAGTGCGTTTGTCTCGTTAGATGAACATTTACGTCATTTTGTGCATCCCAAGGCTTACTCTAATCTCTTTTTCGTTTTTAAGGAATGTAGTTCATCAAAAAAGTGCGTTTGTATTATTTGATGAACATTTACGTCTTTTTGTGCATCCCAAAGCTTATTTTAATTACTTTTCTTTCTTAAGGAATGTAGTTCATCCAATAAGTGCGTTTGTGTGATTGGATGAACATTTACATCTTTTTGTGCATCCCAACGCTTAATCTATTTATTTTTGTTTCTTAAGGAATGTAGTTCATCCAATAAGTGCGTTTGTGTAATTGGATGAACATATACCTCAATTTGTGCATCCCAAGGCTTGTTCTAATCACTTTTCGTTCTTAAGGAATGCAATTCATCCAATAAGTGCATTTGTATCATTGGATGAGCATTTGCGTCTTTTTGTGCATCCCAAGGCTTAATCTCATTACTTTTCTTTCTTAAGGAATGTAGTTCATCCAATAAGTGTGTTTGTCTCGTTGGATGAACATTTACGTTTATTTGTGCAACCCAAGGCTTATTCTAATCACCTATCGTTCTTAAGAAATGTAGTTCTTAAGTGCGTTTGTCTCATTGGATGAACATTTACGTCATTTTGTTCATCCCATGGCTTATTCGAATCTCTTTTTCGTTTTTATCGAACGTAGTTCATCCAATAAGTGCATTTGTGTCATTGGATGAACATTTACGTCTTTTTGTGCATCCCAAAGTTTATTTTAATTACTTTTAGTTCTTAAGGAATGTAGTTCATCCAATAAGTGTGTTTGTGTCAATCGATGAACATTTACGTTATTTTGTGCATCCCAAGGTTTTTGTCTAATCACTTTTCATTCCTAAGGAATGTAGTTCATCCAATCAATGCGTTTGTGTCATTGGATGAACATTTACGTCATTTTGTGCATTCCAAAGCTTATTCTAATTTCTTTTCTTTCTTACGGAATGTAGTTCATCCAATAAGTGTGTTTGTCTGATTGGAGAAGCATTTACGTAATTTTGTGCATCCCAAGGCTTATTCTAATCACTTTTCGTTCTTAAGGAATGTAGTTCATCCAATAAGTGCGTTTGTCTCATTGGATGAACATTTACGTCATTTTGTGCTTCCCAAGGCTTATTCTAATCACATTTCGTTCATAAGGAATGTAGTTTATCTAATAAGTTTGTTTGTGTCATTGGATAAACATTTATGTCATTTTGGGCATCCCACGGTTTTTTCTAATCACTTTTCATTCCTAAGGAATGTAATTCATCCAATCAATGCGTTTGTGTCATTGGATGAACATTTACGTCATTTTGTGCATTTCAAAGCTTATTCTAATTACTTTTCTTTCTAAAGGAATGTACTTCATCCAATAAGTGTGTTTGTCTCATTGGAGAAGCATTTACGTAATTTTGTGCATCCCAAGGCTTATTCTAATCACTTTTCGTTCTTAAGGAATGTAGTTCATCCAATAAGTGCGTTTGTGTCATTGGATGAACATTTACGTCATTTTGTGCATTCCAAAGCTTATTCTAATTACTTTTCTTTCTTAAGGAATGTACTTCATCCAATAAGTGTGTTTGTCTCATTGGAGAAGCATTTACGTAATTTTGTGCATCCCAAGGCTTACTCTAATCACTTTTCGTTCTTAAGGAATGTAGTTCATCCAATAAGTGCGTTTGTCTCATTGGATGAACATTTACGTCATTTTGTCCTTCCCAAGGCTTATTCTAATCACATTTCGTTCATAAGGAATGTAGTTTATCTAATAAGTTTGTTTGTATCATTGGATAAACGTTTATGTCATTTTGGGCATCCCAAGGTTTTTTCTAATCACTTTTCGTTCTTAAGGAATGTAGTTCATCCAACAAGTGTGTTTGTTTCATTGGATGAATATTTACGTCATTTTGTGCATCCCAAGGCTTACTCTATTCACTTGCCGTTATTAAGGAATGTAGTTCTATCAATAAGTGATTTTGTGTCATTGGATGAATGTTTAAGTCATTTTCTGCATCCCAAGGCTTTTTCTAATCACTTTTCGTTCTTAAGGAAATATAGTTCATCGAACAAGTGTGTTTGTGTCATTGGATGAATATTTACGTCATTTTCTGCATCCTAAGGCTTATTCTAATCACTTTTGGTTCTTAAGGAATGTAGTTCATCCAAGAAGTGCGTTTGTGTCATTGGATGAACATTTAAATCATTTTGTGCATCCCAAGGCTTATTCTAATAACTTTTTGTTCTTAACGAATGTAGTTCATCCAATAAGTGCGATTGTGTCATTGGATGAACATTTACGTCATTTTGAAAATCCCAAAGCTTATTCTAATAACTTTTCGTTCTTAAGGAATGTAGTTCATCAAACAAATGCGTTTGTGTCATTGGATGAGCATTTACTTCATTTTGTGCATTTCAAGGCTAATTCTAATCACTTGTCGTTCTTAAGGAATGTTGTTATTCCAATAAGTGCGTTTGTGTCATTGCATGAACATTTACGTGATTTTGTGCATCCCAAGGTTTATTCTAATCACTTTTCGTTCTTAAGGAATGTAGTTCATCCAATAAGTGCGTGTGTGTCATTGGATTAACATTTACGTCTTTGTTTGCATCCCAAGGCTTATTCTAATCACTTTTCGTTCTTAAGGAATGTAGTTCATCCAATAGGTGCGTTTGTCTCATTGGATGAATATTTACGTCATTTTGTGCATCCCAAGGTTTATTCTCATCACTTTTCGTTCTTAAGGTATGTAGTTCATCCAATAAGTGTGTTTGTGTCATTGGATTAACATTTACGTCTTTATTTGCATCCCAAGGTTTATTCGAATCACTTTTCGTTCTTAAGGAATGTAGTTCATCCAATAAGTGTGTTTGTGTCATTGGATGAACATTTACGTCATTCTGTGCATCGCAAGGCTTATTCTAATCACTTTTCGTTCTTAAGGAATGTAGATCATCCAATAACTGCGTTTGTGTCACTGGATGAACATTTACTTCTTTTTCTGCATCCCAAGGCTTAATCTAATCACGTTTCGTTCTTATGGAATGTAGTTCATCCAATAAGTGCGTTTGTCTCATTGGATGAACATTTACATCATTTTGTGTATGCCAAAGCTTATTATAATCACTTTCCGTTCTTAAGCAATAAAGTTCATCCAATAACTGTGTTTGTGTCATTAGATGAACATTTACGTCATTTTGTGCATCCAATGGCTTATTCTAATCACTTTTTTGTTCTTAAGGAATGTAGTCTATACAATAAGTGCGTTTGTGTCATTGGTTGAACAATTACTTCATTTTGTGAATCCCTAGGTTTATTCTAATCACTTTTCGGTCTTAAGGAATGTAGTTCATCCAATAAGTGCGTTTGTGTGATTAATTTAACATTTTCGTCATTTTGTGCATTCCAAGGCTTATTCTAATCACTTTTCGTTCTTAAGGAATGTAGTTCTTCAAATAAGTGCGTTAGTGTCATTGGAAGAACATTTACTTCATTTCGTGCATCCCATGGTTTATTGTAATCACTTTTCGATCTTATGGAATGTAGTTCATCCAATAAGTGTGTTTGTGTCATTGGATGAACACTTAAGTCTTTTTGTGCATCCCAAAGGTTATTGTAATTACTTTTTGTTTTTAAGGAATGTAGTTCATCCAATAAGTGCGTTTATGTCGTTAATTTAACATTTACGACACTTTTGTGCGTCCCAATGCTTATTCTAATCAGTTTTTGTTCTTAAGGAATGTACTTAATCCAAGAAGTGCGTTTGTATCATTAATTTAACATTTACGTCATTTTGTGCATCCTTAGGCTTATTCTAATCACTTTTCGTTCATAAGGAATGAAGTTCATCCAATAACTACGTTTGTGTGATTATTTTAACATTTCCGTCATTTTGTGCATCCCAAGGCTTATTCTAATCACTTGTCGTTCTTAAGGAATGTTGTTCTTCCAATAAATGCGTTGGTGTCATTGGATGAACATTTACGTCATTTTGTATATTCCAAGGCTTATTCTAATCACTTTTTGTTCTTAAGGAATGTAGTTCATCCAACAAGTGCGTTTGTGTCATTGGATGAACATTTACGTCATTTCGTGCATCCCATGGTTTAATCGAATCACTTTTTATTCTTAAGGAATGTAGTTCATCCAATAAGTGTGCTTCTGTTATTGGATGAACATTTACGTCTTTTTGTGCATCGCAAAGGTTATTGTAATTACTTTTTGTTCTTAAGGAATGTAGTTCATCCAACAAGTGTGTTTGTGTCATTGGATGAGCATTTACATCATTTTTTGCACCCCGAGGTTTATTCTAATCACTTTTCGTTCTTAAGGAATGTAGTTCATCCAATAAGTGCGTGTGTCATTAGTTGAACATTTACGTCATTTTGTGAATCCCTAGGCTTATTCTAATCACTTTTCGTTCTTAATGAATGTAGTTCATCCAATAAGTGCTTTTGTGTGATTAATTTAACATTTTCGTCATTTTGTGCATTCCAAGGCTTATTCTAATCACTTTTCGTTCATAAGCAATGTAGTTCTTCCAATAAGTGCTTTAGTGTCATTGGAAGAACATTTACTTCATTTCGTGCATCCCATGGTTAATTCGAGTCACTTTTCGTTCTTAAGGAGTTTAGTTCATCCAATAAGTGTGTTTCTGTCATTGGATGAACATTTACGTCTTTTTGTGCATCCCAAAGGTTATTGTAATTACTTTTTGTTCTTAAGCAATTTAGTTCATCCAATAAGTGCATTTGTGTCGTTAATTTAACATTTACGACACTTTAGTGCATCCCAAGGCTTATTCGAATCAGTTTTTGATCTTAAGGAATGTACTTAACCCACGAAGTGCGTTTGTATCACTAATTTAATTTTTACGTCATTTTGTGCATCCTTAGGTTTATTCTAATCACTTTTCGTTCATAAGCAATGTAGTACTTCCAATAACTGCGTTTGTGTGATTAATTTAACATTTCCGTCATTTTGTGCATCCCAAGGCTTATTCTAATCACTTTTCGTTCTTAAGGAATGTAGTTCATCAAACAAGTGTGTTTTTGTCTCTGAATGAGCATTTACGTCATTTTGTGCATTTCAAGGCTTATTCTAATCATTTGTCGTTCTATGGAATATGGTTCTTCCAATAAGTGCGTTTGTGTCATTGGGTGAACATTTAAGTCATTTTCTGGAATATGGTTCTATGGAATATGGTTCTTTGGAACATTTAAGTCATTTGTCGTTCTATGGAATATGGTGCTTCCAAGGCTTATTCTAATCACTTTTTGTTCTTAAGGAATGTAGTTCATCCAACAAGTGCGTTTGTGTCATTGGATGAACATTTACGTCATTTCGTGCATCCCATGGTTTAATCGAATCACTATTTATTCTTAAGGAATATAGTTCATCCAAAAAGTGTGCTTGTGTCATTAGATGAACATTTACGTCTTTTTGTGCATCCCAAAGGTTATTGTAATTACTTTTTGTTCTTAAGGAATGTAGTTCATCCAATAAGTGAGTTTGTGTGATTAATTTAACATTTAGCTAATTTTGTGCATCCCAAGGCTTATTCTAATCACTTTTCGTTCTTTTGGAATGTAGTTCATCCAACCAGTGTGTTTGTGTCATTGGATGGACATTTGCGTCATTTTGTGCATCCCAAGGCTAATTCTAATCACTTGTCGTTCTTAAGGAATGTTGTTATTCCAATAAGTGCGTTTGTGTCATTGCATGAACATTTAAGTCATTTTCTGCATCCCAAGGCTTATTCTAATCACTTTTCGTTCTTTTGGAATGTAGTTCATCCAACCAGTGCGTTTGTGTCATTGGATGAACATTTGCGTCATTTTGTGCATCCCAAGGCTTATTCTAATCACTTGTCGTTCTTAAGGAATGTAGTTATTCCAATAAGTGCGTTTGTGTCATTGGATGAACATTTAACTCATTTTGTGCATCCAAAGGTTTATTCTAATCACTCTTCGTTCTTAAGGAATGTAGTTCATCCAATAAGTGCGTGTGTGTCATTGGATTAACATTTACATCTTTATTTGCATCCCAATGGTTATTCTAATTACTTTTCGTTCTTAAGGAATGTAGTTTATCCTATAAGTGTGTTTGGGTCATTGGATAAACATTTACGTCATTTTGTGCATCCCAAGGTTTATTCTAATCACTTTTCGTTCTTAAGGAATGTTGTTCTTCCAATAAGTGCGTTGGTGTCATTGGATGAACATTTACGTCATTTTGTACATCCCAAAACTTATTCTAATCACTTTTTGTTCTTAAGGAATGTAGTTCATCAAACAAGTGCGTTTTTGTCATTGGATGAGCATTTACGTCATTTTGTGCATTTCAAGGCTTATGCTAATCACTTGTCGTTCTTATGGAATATGGTTCTTCCAATAAGTTCGTTTGTGTCATTGGGTGAACATTTAAGTCATTTTCTGCATCCCAAGGCTTATTCGAATCACTTTTTGTTCTTAAGGAATGTAGTTCATCCAACAGTGTGTTTGTGTCATTGGATGAACATTTACGTCATTTCGTGCATCCCATGGTTTAATGGAATCACGTTTTATTCTTAAGGAATGTAGTTCTTCCAATATGTTTGCTTGTGTCATTGGATGAACATTTACGTCTTTTTGTGCATCCCAAAGGCTTATTCTAATCACTTTTCATTCTTAAGGAATGTAGTTCATCCATCAAGTGTGTTTGTGTCATTTGATGAACATTTACGTCATTTTAAGCATCCCAAGGCATAATAGAAATTCGGGCTTGGAGTTTGTGGCTTAATTTTTGTATGATCAATGTTAAGAAAAAAATAAATAAATAAATAAAATAATATTCTCTGCCTTCTATTCTTTATTTGGGCCCAAAGTCCACAATATTTCCATACTAAGTAATAATAAGCAGAAAAAAATACCGAAACCCTAGCTGTCATGTCGTTCACACCTAATCTCCTTCGTGCAGCAAACTTTTCGTGTGAACAACTTTGTGGGGGCTTAGAGCTTCGTACTAGGAAGAAAAGCGGCCAAGGTAAGGGCTTTTCCCCACACAAATTTGAGTTAGACCGTTAGTTGGATGACATGGAACTAATAGTTGTAATTGCTTGCTTTTGAAAGAAATAAACGTAAACTAATAAAATAAAATAATGGAATATGAAATCCTTTACGTTGAGTTCGATATGTAATGTATGTCTTTTTAAGAAGTAAAATATGAATTTTTATATTATACATGATAGAGTTTTAATTTTTATGGTGGATATGAAGAAAAATATGATTTTTCTTATGTTATATATATGATAAAGTTTTGATTTTGATGATGTATTATGAGTTGGAGTTTGATGTTTCTTGTTATATATAAAGTTTTAATCTTTATGGTGTAAATGAAGTCAAGTCCCGATTTTTATGCGTACGTGGTGAAAATTATTATTTAATGATTATTTGTCTATGAATATATGATTCTCATGATAAGGATGTGTAATATGTGATCTTTGTGATGTGAATAAGATGATGGTTTTAAAAAGGTGATTTTTTTTAATGCATATGACATGATTCTTAGTGGGCTGTGTGCGAGTATAATTGTGATAATATATGGTCATGTCATTACATATGTATCTTCGTGGGAGTTGCCTTAGTGGCATGTTTATTTTCCCCATTGGTATGGGTGATCTTTCTGTGTGGAAGTTGCCTTAGTGGCACGTTTATATCCAGATCATATAGTTTTAGGAGCATGCATTATACATATATTTTTTATATACGATTTACCGTTTGCGCATTTTTTTCTTTTAAATTAGAAGTTTTTACGTTTATATGTTTTGTGTTATTCTTCTATATGTTTAGCTTTGGTTTGATGTGGATGATGGAAAAAACTGACCCTTACAACACCATTTTAGGTACTAATGAGTTCGAGGAGATTCAAGAGTAGTTGATGAGTATTAATGTGCGGCGAACGTGGGGTAAAAATGGGGTTTTCAAGACAATTTTTGTAATAATAAATATTGCCGCAACATTTCTATGTCTATTATTTATTTTTAAATCTTTTTCACTAAACTTTAGTAAGTTTTTTTTGTTTTAGTTTTTTAATAAACATTTTTTAATAATATTAAATAAACGTGATTATTACTAATTATTTAAATGGATAAATGTTAGATGTTCTTATTCTTTAAAAAAAAATTATCGTAAATTTTTCTAAAAGTATTTTTCTTTGTAACATTTTGGACCAAAAATCCGGGGCGTTACATTATGGTATCAGAGCAATAATCCTCGGAAATTTTTGGGTGGACGATTTTGTATGATGCATGCCTTGATTTATGTGTGATGTTTGACCTTTGTATATTTTATTCTATGATTTATTACTAATTTGGTTATATATATTCATGTAGGGAAAAATTAACATTTTGCATTGATTATTTGGTCTCTTTTAATACTGATTGATTTTTTTTTTCTTTATTCTCAAAAACAGAAATTTTCCTTCAATTAATTGCAATTATAATATGCCTTAAATTTTTAATCCTATGATTTGGAATAGTTTTAATTTGATTCAATGCAATAATTAATTACGATTTTATGATGGTATAAATTATGAATTTATTGCATTATAATTTGAAATTATCTCGAATTAATTTGATTCAATGCAATAATTGCTTTTAATTTTATGACGTTGTGAATTTACTCTCGTGATTTAAATTTTTTAATAATTGTTGTTTGAATGTTATGAATTTATTATTCGTGAATTAATGACGTTCTGAATTTATGATGTTATGAATTTACTCTCGTGATTTGAATTTTTTTATTTGTAATTGTCGTTTGTAAGTTAAAAATTTATTATTCGTGAATTAATGACGTTATGAATTTAATATTATGATGTTATGAATTTGCTCTCGTGATTTAAATTTTTTTTTTAATTATTGTTTGTATGTTATGAATTTATTATTCGTGAATTAACAACGTTATGAATTTAATATTATGATGTTATGAATTTACTATTTTGACATTATCAATTAATTGAAACTGATTGATGTTTTTTTTTAAAACTATAAATGATTAGTTGTTATTTTGTTATACAGTGAAATTATTGCGTAATAAATTAGATTGATTTGATTTGAAAACATACGATATTTAATTGGTCTCCACCTTAATTATGAAATTAATTAGACCAATTGAATTTATAATGATTATGAATGTTCCTTAATTACTTAATTTTGTGTTATGACCTAATTTTTTGTAATAAAGACAATGCGGTAAATATCTAAATGGTATAAAATAGTTTGATTCCCACAATATAAGTGAAGGGTAACACCGTAAAAAGTTGAATTAGTGGAATTCTGGCTAAGGAAAGACTTGGTTATTAAGTGGTCCATTGACCCACCTCTCTTTCCTGGGAACCCCACTAGTACACGACTTATCGTGTGACCTAAAACTATTGTCCCCATAATAGAAGGGAAGGGTAATACCGTAAAAAGTTGTAGTAGTGGGATTCTGGTTAAGGAAATACTTGGTTATTAAGTGGTCTGTAGACCCACCTCTCTTTCCTGGGAACCCCCTAGTACACAATTTATTGTGTGACCCAAACCTACTATATAGGCGTGAATAAAATATTCCTTACGACCCTAAGGTGACAATGAGATCGTAGTGTTATCGTGATTAGATAATTTGTAGGAAGTATGGCTCGTCGTGCGAATCGACTAGTGCCCCAGGGAGAAAGTGACATGACTGAAGCAATCCAAGCCATGAATGCAATGGCTGCCGCAATGGCCCAACAAGCTGCAGTTCAAGCTCAACAAGCTGCAGACCAGGCTCAACGTAATGCGCAGAGGGACCTGAGGTGTAACACCCCGAGTTTAAAATACAGTGCGAGTGTATTTTTTTTTTCAATAAATTAAAATGAGTTTTCCAAAATTAATGTCAAGGGAATTAAAATAAAATTTTCATCAGTTCATTTCAAAAGAGAACACCCCCTGTGGCCACTAAATAGAATCATAGTGCAGAATAGAACAGCGGAAAAGTCATACATTAATTCCCAAAATAAAATTACATTCCCCAAAACTCAAGACCCTATACAAAAGTCTATTCTTATCATGCACTAAGCTACAGTAGCACGGTCTTCACCGTATTCTCTATAAGTCTCGTCTTCAACCAGCTGTCCGTCCCTCTGCATTGTCCACGTAGACTCCGTACGTAAAGATCAGGGGAAACTAACGATGTTTCCGTCGTTAGTGTATCCGTTGGTAGGACGGGTTCGGGTAACATCTGAGAGCAAAACCCAATTTCCACAATATAATGGCAAGGGTCACTGACCGAAATTAACAAATAATCACATAGCATATATTTCACAGCAACAAATATATACATGGCATATCGTATAACAATGATGGAAATAATGATGCTCGTTTGAAATTCAATGACATATATGCCTTTTCAAAAACATTAGCCAATGAATATGAAAAATATGTGGTAAGTACAACCAACACTTCAGCAGTCACAATCATTAATCAGAAATTCAGATTCTATAAAGTACTCACACATATTCAATTTCCACTCATCATCATAATCCAATCGCGACCCACCGGTCAACCCCTCGATGCAATATGTATATGCTCATCTATACAATTTCTTGGAATCACCAAGGTGTAGTCGCTCAACAGACCAACACAATTTATATGTATGATAGACTTTAACTGCCCTCAAGACCATGGTGCAATCGCTCAACAGATCAGCACCAGTGTAGTCGCTCAACAGACCAGCACGTTTCACATATTTGAATGGACCACCACGAACACGCGGCCACTCTACAACCCATCACGGTTACTACTTTCACATGTATTAGCCTCTCACAGGCCAAATACATAGAAGTTAAATCCTCGCACGAATAGAATGGACCACCACGAACACGCGGCCATTCCGTAGCCCGAGTAGAATAGACCGTCTAATACACGCGGAACTACTCTGACCCCGGATAGAACAGACCGTCTAATACACGCGGAACTATTCTATAACCCATGGTTACTACTTAACTTCGCGGCCCATCACGGTCACCGCATCAACTTTGTGGCCCATCGCGGTCACCACCTGACTATGCAATGCATGAATATGCAGTGTTTTCTCTTCACCAAAAACAGTATGCAAAATCATAAAAATTCATGCCATCCCACCATATTTCAAAAACATCTCAACATAATCAATATCATCAACAACACATCAATGATTAAACAGTCAAGCAATCATTAATAATTCACATTATCTCACAAATTCCATACTTAATCATCTCAAGTCTTTCCATTATTCCCCAAACTCTTAAAATTCAAATGCAGTGTTTAAAACTGGGATTTCTGGAATTTTACGAATCTGTATTCGAATACAGCTTCTCTGTATTCGAATACAGAAGCCAAAAATAGTGCAGAATTACACTCTGTATTCGAATACTATATTCGAATACAGAGGTAGTCTCAGTGCACAAAACAACATCTTTCACTACATCAATAAAGTCTTAAAAATTTCATCACCACCACTTCAAAATATCACCAAAACAGAATGATTCCCACCAGAATCATCAGAAGCAAAACAGAATGATTCACACCAGAATCATCAGAAGCAAAACAGAATGATTCACACCAGAATCATCAGAAGCAAAACAGAATGATTCACACCAGAATCATCAGAAGCAAAACAGAATGGTTAACACCAGAATCATCAGAAGCAAAACAAAATTATTCACACCAGAATCATCAGAAGCAAAACAGAATGATTCACACCAGAATCATCAGAAGCAAAACAGAATGATTCACACCAGAATCATCAGAAGCAAAACAGAATGATTCACACCAGAATCATCAGAAGCAAAACAGAATGATTCACACCAGAATCATCAGAAGCAAAACAGAATGATTCACACCAGAATCATCAGAAGCAAAACAGAATAATTTGCACCAGAATCATCAGAGGCAAAACAGAATGATTCACACCAGAATCATTAGAAGCAAAACAGAATGATTCACACCAGAATCATCAGAAGCAAAATAGAATGATTCACACTAGAATCATTAGAAGCAAAACAGAATGATTCACACCAGAATCATCAGAAGCAAAACAGAATGATTCACTCCAGAATCATCAAAAGCAAAACAGAATGATTCACACCAGAATCATCAAAAGCAAAACAGAATGATTCACACCAGAATCATCAAAAGCAAAAATCCTTCCTCTGTGTTCGACTACAGGGGCTCGTAGTCGACTACAAGTTTGAAAACTTAAGTTAAACAGAAGCTTGACAGGTTGTATTCGAATACACACATGTTGTATTCGAATACACCTTCAAAAACCAGTGAAATTTTCTTGAGACTTCAACACATTTCAAAATGTTTCTTTTGAAAAATCAGCACAACTCCAAAACAGTTTTATCACTCGTTTAAACCACAAAACTCAAACTTTTACATCCAACTAGATTTTCCAAAAGAAAACACTTTCATCAGTTTTAAACCCTTTTTATTTTGAAATCATCAGCAACACCAGATTTTCATTAACAGAACAACATGCAAGCATTTCAGCTTTCTCAAACCATCAGAACATCATGCAAGCATTTCAGCTTTTTCAAACATGAGAACAACATGCAAAGCATTCAGCTTTTCTCAAACATCAGAACAACATGCAAAGCATTTCAGCTTTCTCAAACATCAGAACAACATGCAAGCATTTCAGCTTTCTCAACATCAGAACAACATGCAAGCATTTCAGCTAAACAGCAAGCATCACATAGTAGCAAAACACCAACATAATGCATTTTTGCATTTCAAAACCATTTTCAAAACAATTTTATAAACATGCATTTTAATCATGTTTAAAATAACATACAAGACATTTTTCCACTTTCCCACATAAACAACACAACTTTAGTGCATTCAGCCCAAACAGCAATCATCACAGAACTTTTAAAACATCACAGAATGCATTTTTCATTTCTTTTAAGCAACAGGCAAACCAATTTCTTTTTGTTCAAAACAGTAATGAAACACCAGTAATGCCATGATAGTTATGCACTTACAGCCCTAATGCAACTAGAAAGTGGAAGGTGCCCTTACCCTTGTTGCGTGTTCTGCTACTTCTCTTGTTTCTGCTGTCGTTCCCGTTTTCGCGCCAAAAACTGGTGAAACTGCAGCTTGCGTTTGCTGCTACGAAACTGGGTTCTTTAGCTCCGTAATGGTGTGGGGAATAACTTTTGTACTGGGGGTTTTCTGGTTTGATGCTTGTATTTCCAATTGATGGCACTTTTGAGGAACTCCCTCTCTTGTATTTTTGAAATCGTGAACTAGAAAACAGATTTCAGAATGGAAGGGAAGGTACTGTTACATGCAGTACTGTTACATGCAGTATGGAGGTGAGAAAGGTTTCTGCCTTTTCTCTGTCCTTTGCAGTCCATATATAGGCACCTCCATGTGCTACCTCATCACAATTAATGTTAAAATATTGATGGATCCTCCAGCACTTAAACGTTTTGCAATTAGCTGCTAATCCTTAATTAACGGTCCGATTAATTTAATTACTCGTAATTAAATTAATTTATTCTTCATCCAATAATTTTAATTCTTCTTCCAAAATAAATATTTATATATATATATATTCACTCAAACATACATATATTAAATATTTTACAAATATCCCCAAAATACCCTTAATATTAATTCCAAAATTAATATTAAATTTAAGGGTCTTACATGAGGGAGGAGGTAGCTATGGCAACAAGAGGACTAACAGAATTCCTTAGGCAAGATCCGCCAAAATTTAAAGGGGAGCATGACCCTGACAAGGCCGACCTCTGGCTGCAGGAGATCGAGAAGATCTTTGAGATCCTCCACTACGCAGATGACACGAAGGTGGAGTATGCCACATATTTGTTGATTGGTGCAGCTGAAAACTGGTGGCGAAGGGTGAGGCAAATCATGGAAGGAAATCACGAAGAGGTGACCTGGGAAGTTTTCAAGAGAAAGTTCTTGGAAAAATATTTTCCGAAGAGTGTCAGGGTTGAGAAGGAGGCCCAATTCCTGAGACTATATCAAGGAAGTCTCACAGTGTCCGAGTATGCAGCAAAGTTTGAGTCCCTAGCAAAACATTTTCACTACTTTCGTAACCAAATGGATGAAGAGTACATGTGTGAGAGGTTTAAAAGCGGGCTCAGATATGAAATTAAGGAGTCTATGGGACCTCTAGAGATACGTTAGTATCAGGTGCTGGTGGAGAAGTGCAAAAAGGTGGAGATCATGAAACGAGGCTGCCTGAACAAAGGTGATATTGGGGGACCAACGAGACCCTAGGTAGGAAATAAAACACAACCTTACCAGTTAATTATGGGGTTCTATCTCTAAATATTACTTTCAAACAGGGAAACAATGACTAACAAAACAAAGGCAGAAAAACCCGTATGCCCGCCCACAGGGGACTACTGGAGATCGACCGGGACCCCAAAACAGGGGAGATATGAGGCATCAAAATCGAACACAAAACCAGGCGCATATTGTAAAAGATTGTCAGGAGAACCAGGATTTGTTATGCTTGTCAGAAACCAGGCCATATGGCAAAAGATTGTCAGGAGAAGGATACTGTCAACAACAAGGATGTGGCACGCCCTACTGCTCGACATCGTGTTTATCACATTAGAGGAGAAGAAGCACCATCTTCCTCAGAACTTATCTAGGGTGAGTATTTTATTGCTGGAAAAATACTTTCTGTGATATATGATTCTAGGGCAACACATGGGGTACCCTCTAGCATTGTGTAAGATAGAGATCCGAAGTTCATTTCTCGTTTGTGGGGAGCATTACATGAGAAGTTGGGTACTAAGTTGAGATTGAGTTCGGCCTATCACCCTCAAACCGACGGACAAACAGAAAGAACTATTCAGACCTTGGAGGATTTACTGAGAGCGTGTGTGTTGGATGAGCGAGGAAGTTGGGATAATATATTGCCTCTCATTGAGTTCACCTACAACAACAGCTATCATGCAAGCATTGGGATGGCACCGTACGAGGCTCTGTATGGGCGTATGTGCCAAACCCCCTTGTGTTGGTATCAGGATGGTGAGAACTTAATTGTGGGGCCAGAATTGGTACAACAGACCACAGATAAGGTTCGTCTGATCCAAGAAAGGATGAAGGCAACACAAAGCAGACAAAAGAGTTATGCCAACCAACGGAGGAAACCGCTGAAGTTTCAAGAGGGTGAACATGTATTTTTGAGAGTGATGCCTACTACTGGAGTTGGTAGGGCACTGAAGTCTAAGAATTTAACTCCTAAATTCATCGGCCCATACCAGATCCTCCGACGTGTGGGTCTAGTAGCTTATCAAATTGCCTTGCCTCCGAGTTTGGCCAAGCTGCATGATGTGTTCCACGTGTCACAGTTGAGGAAGTACATGGCTGATCCTTCCCATATTATCGTGCCAGATGATATCCAGTTGAAGGAGAACCTTTCTTTTGCAGTTCCACCATTGAGCATTGGAGACAGGACTACTAAGCACCTGCGAGGTAAGGAGATCACATTGGTCAAGGTAACTTGGGGCCAAACAACTGGAGTTGCAACTTGGGAATTAGAGGAAAAAATGAGAGAGCTCTACCCTAACCTTTTCATGTTCGACTTATTGTAGTTGATAAAATTATTAATAAGAATTATTTATTCAATGGAGAAGTTTATATAATTATATATATATATATATGTGTGTGTGTGTGTGTGTGTTTTTTTTTAGTACAAGAAGATGAGCTAAGGGTTTGTGGCTAGGTGTGACCCAACCCATAATAGAAATTCGGGCTTGGAGTTGGTGGCTTAGTTTTTGTATGATCAATGTTAAGAAAAAATAAATAAATAAATAAAATAATATTCTCTCCCTTCTATTCTTTATTTGGGCCCAACACTATCTACCCAATATTCTCCACTTTAAATTTTCCCTAAAGTCCACAATATTTCCATACTAAGTAATAATAAGCACAAAAAAATACCGAAACCCTAGCCGTCATCTCCTTCACACCTCATCTCCTTCGTGCAGCAAACTTTTCATGTGAACAACTTCGCGGGGGCTTAGAGTTTCGTACTAGGAAGAAAAGCGGCCAAGGTAAGGGCTTTTCCCCATACAAATTTGAGTTAGACCGTTAGTTGGATGACATGGAACTAATAATTGTAATTGCTTGCTTTTGAAAGAAATAAACATAGACTAATAAAATAAAATAATGGAATCTAAAATCCTTTACGTTGAGTTCGTAATGTAATGTATGTCTTTTTAAGAAATAAAATATGAATTTTTATATTATACATGATAGAGTTTTAATTTTTATGATGGATATGAAGCAAAATATGATTTTTCTTATGTTATATATATGATAAAGTTTTGATTTTGATGATGTATTATGAGTTGGAGTTTGAAGTTTCTTGTTATATATAAAGTTTTAATCTTTATGGTGTAAATGAAGTCAAGTCCCGATTTTTATGCGTACATGATGAAAATTATTATTTGATGATTATTTGTCTATGAATATATGATTCTGATGATAAGGATGTGTGATATGTGATTTTGTGATGTGAATAAGATGATGGTTTCAAAAAGGTGATTTTTTTTAATGCATATAACATGATTCTTAGTGGGCTGTGTGCGAGTATAATTGTGATAATATATGGTCATGTCATGGCATATGCATCTTCGTGGGAGTTGCCTTAGTGGCAGGTTTATTTTCCCCATTGGTATGAGTGATCTTTCTGTGTGGAAGTTGCCTTAGTGGCAAGTTTATATCAAGATCATATAGTTTTAGGAGCATGCATTATACATATATTTTTATATACGATTTACCGTTTGCGCATTTTTTTCTTTTCAATTAGAAGTTTTTACGTTTATATGTTTTGTGTTATTCTTCTATATGTTTAGCTTTGGTTTGATGTAGATGATGGAAAAAACTGACCCTTACAACAACATTTTAGGTACTAATGTGCGGCGAACGTGGGGTAAAAATGAGGTTTTCAAGACAATTTTTGTAATAATAAATATTGCCGCAACATTTCTATGTCTATTATTTATTTTTAAATCTTTGTCACTAAACTTTCGTAAGTTTTTTTTGTTTTAGTTTTTGAATAAACATTTTTTAATAATATTAAATAAACGTGATTGTTACTAATTATTTAAATGGATAAATGTTAGATGTTCTTATTCTTAAAAAAAAAATTATCGTAAATTTTTCTAAAAGTATTTTTCTTAGTAACGTTTTGGACCAAAAATCCGGGGCGTTACACTAATCACTTGTCGTTCTTAAGGAATGTAATTCCTCAAATAAGTGTGTTTGTGTCATTGGATGAACATTTACGTCAATTTGTGAATCCAAAGGCTTATTCTAGTCACTTTTTCGTTCTTAAGGATTGTAGTTCATCCAATAAGTGTGTTTGTGTCATTGGTTGAACATTTACGTCATTTTGTGCATCCCAAGGCCTATTCTAATCACTTGTCGTTCTTCAAATAAGTGCGTTTGTGTCATTGGATGAACATTTGCGTCATTTTGTGCATCCCAAGGCTTATTCTAATCACTTTTCGTTCTTAAGGAATGTAGTTCATCCAACAAGTGCGTTTGTGTCATTGGATGATTATTTTTGTCATTTTGTGCATCCCAAGGCTTATTCTTATCACTTGTCGTTCTAAAGGAATGTAGTTCTTCAAATAAGTGTGTTTGTGTCATTGGATGAACATTTACGTCATTTTGTGCATCCAAAGGCTTATGCTAATCACTTTTTTGTTCTTAAGTAATGTAGTTCATCCATCAAGTGCGTATGTGTCATTGAATGAACATTTACGTCATTTTGTGCATCCCAACGCTTATTCTAATCACATGTCCTTCGAAGGGATGTAGTTCTTCAATAAGTGCGTTTGTGTCATTGGATGAACATTTACTTCATTTGGTGCATCCCAAGGCTTATTCTAATCACTTTTCGTTCTTAAGGAATGAATTTCATCCAATAAGTGCGTTTGTGTCATTAATCTTAACATTTAGGTCATTTTGTGCATCCCAAGGCTTATTCTAATCACTTTTCGTTCTTAAGGAATGTAGTTCTTCAAATAAGTGCGTTTGTGTCTTTGGATGAACATTTACTTCATTTTCTGCATCCCAATGCTTATTCTAATCACTTTTCGTTGATTAAGGAATGTAGATCTTCCAATAAGTGCGTTTGTATCTTTGGATGAAAATTTTACGTCGTTTTGTGCATCCCAAGGCTTATTCTAATCACTTTTTGTTCTTAAGGAATGTAGTTCATCAATTAAGTGCGTTTGTGTCATTAATTTTAACATTTTCGTCATTTTTTGCATCCCAAGGCTTATTCTAATCACTTTTCGTTCTTAAGGAATGTAGTTAATCCAATAAGTGCGTTTGTGTCATTGGTTGAACATTTACGTTATTTTGTGCATCCCAAGCCTTGTTCTAATCACTTTTCGTTCATAAGGAATGCCGTTCTTCAAATAAGTGCGTTTGTGTCATTGGATGAACATTTACGTCATTTTGTGCATCCCAAGGATTATTCAAATCACTTTTCGTTCTTTAGAAATGTAGTTCATCCAACAAGTGCGTTTGTGTCATTGGATGAATATTTACGTCATTTTGTGCATCCCAAGGCTTGTTCTAATCCCTTTTTTTTCTTATGGAATGTTGTTCATCCAATAAGTGCGTTTGTGTCATTGGATGAACATTTACATCATTTTGTGCTTCCCAAGGCTTATTCTAATCACTTTTCGTTCTTAAGGAATGTAGTTCTTCAAATAAGTGCGTTTGTATCTTTGAATGAAACTATTACGTCGCTTTGTGCATCCCAAGGCTTATTCTAGTCACTTTTCGTTCTTAAGGAATGTAGTTCATCCAATAAGTGCGTTTGTATCATTAATTTTAACATTTACATCATTTTGTGCATCCCAAGGCTTATTCTAACCACTTTTCGTTCTTAAAGAATGTAGTTCATGTAATAAGTGCGTTTGTGTCATTAATTTTAAGATTTACGTTATTTTGTGCATCCCAAGGCTTATTCTAATCACTTTTCGTTCTTAAGGAATGTACTTCTTCAAATAAGTGTGTTTGTGTCTGTGGATGAACATTTACGTCATTTTGTGCATCCCAAGGCTTGTTCCAATCAGTTTTCGTTCTTAAGGAATGTAGTTCATCCAATAAGGGCGTTTGTGTAATGGGATGAACATTTTCATAATTTTGTGCATCATAAGGATTATTCTAATCACTTTTCGTTCTTAAAGAATGTAGTTCATCCAATAAGTGGCTTTGTGTCATTGGATGAACATTTACGTCATTTTGTGCATCCCAAGGCTTGTTCCAATCAGTTTTCGTTCTTAAGGAATGTAGTTCATCCAATAAGGGCGTTTGTGTAATGGGATGAATATTTACGTCATTTTGTCCATCCCAAGGATTATTCTAATCACTTGTCGTTCTTAAGGAATGTAGTTCGTCAAATAAGTGCATTTGTGTCATGGAATGAACATTTACATCATTTTGTGCCTGCCAAGGCTTATTCTAATCACTTTTCGTTCTTAAGGAATGTAGTTCTTCAAATAACTGCTTTTGTGTCTTTTGACGAACATTTACGTCATTTTTTGCATCCCAAGGCTTATTCTAATCACTTTTCGTTCTTAAGGAATGTAGTTCATCCAATAAGTGCATTTGTATCATTAATTTTAACATTTACATCATTTTGTGCATCCCAAGGATTATTCTAATCACTTTTCGTTCTTAAAGAATGTAGTTCATGTAATAAGTGCGTTTGTGTCATTAATTTTAACATTTACGTTATTTTGTGCATCCCAAGGCTTATTCTAATCACTTGCCTTTCTTAAGGATTGTAGTTCTTCGAATGAGTGCATCCAAAGGCTTATTCTAATCACTTATTTGTTCTTAAGGACTGTAGTTCATCCAATAAGTGCGTTTGTGTCATTGGTTGAACATTTACGTCATTTTGTGCATCCCAAGGCTTATTCTAATCACTTGTCGTTCTGAAGGAATGTAGTTTTTCAAATAAGTGCATTTGTGTCATTGGGTGAACATTTATGTCATTTTGTGCATCCCAAGGCTTATTTTAATCACTTTTCATTCTTAAGGAATGAAGTTCATCCAACAAGTGTGTTTGTGTCTTTGGATGAATATTTTTGTCATTTTGTGCATCCCAAGGCTTATTCTTATCACTTGTCGTTCTTAAGGAATGTAGTTCTTCAAATAAGTGTGTTTGTATCATTGGATCAACATTTACGTAATTTTGTGCATCCAAACGCTTATTCTAATCACTTTTTTGTTCTTAAGGAATGTAGTTCATCAATCAAGTGCGTTTGTGTAATTGGATGAACATTTACGTCATTTGTGCATCTCAAGGCTTATTCTAATCGCTTGTCCTTCGTAAAGAATGTAGTTCTTCAAATAAGTGCATTTGTGTCATTGGATGAATATTTACGCCATTCTGTGCATCCCAAGGCTTATTCTAATCAGTTTTCGTTCTTAAGGAATGAATTTCATTCAATAAGTGCGTTTGTGTCATTAATCTTAACATTTACTTCATTTTGTGCATCCCAAGGCTTATTCTAATCACTTTTCGTTCTTAAGGAATGTAGTTCTTCAAATAACTGCGTTTGTGTCTTTGGAGGAACATTTACTTCATTTTCTGCATCCCAATGCTTATTCTAATTACTTTTCGTTCTTAAGGAATGTAGTTCTTCAAATAAGTGCGTTTGTATCTTTAGTTGAACATTTTACGTCATTTTGTGCATCCCAAGGCTTATTCTAATCACTTTTCGTTCTTAAGGAATGTAGTTCATCCAATAAGTGTGTTTGTGTCATTAATTTTAACATTTTCGTCATTTTATGCATCCCAAGGCTTATTCTAATCACTTTTCGTTCTTAAGGAATATAGTTAATCCAATAAGTGCGTTCGTGTCATTGGATGAACTTTTCGTTCTAAAGGAATGCGTTTCTGTCATTAATTTAACATTTCCGTAATTTTGTGCATCCCAAGGCTTATTCTTATCACTTTTCGTTCTTAAGGAATGTAGTTCATCCAATAAGGGCGTTTGTGTCATGTGATGAATATTTACGTAATTTTGTGCATCCCAAGGCTTATTCTAATTACTTTTCATTGTAAAGGACTATAGTTCATCTAATAAGTGTGTTTGTGTCATTAATTTTATCATTTATGTCATTTTGTGCATCCCAAGGCTTATTTTAATCACTTTTCGTTCATTAGGAATGTAGTTCTTCAAATAAGTGTGTTTGTGTCTATGAATGAATGTTTACGTCATTTTGTGCATCCCAAGGCTTATTCTACTCACTTTTCGTTCTTAAGGAATGTAGTTCATCCAACAAGTGCGTTTGTGTCATTGGATGAATATTTACGTCAGTTTGTGCATCCCAAGGCTTATTCTAATCACTTTTCGTTCTTAAGAAATGTAGTTTATCCAATAAGTGCGTTTGTATCGTGGGATGAACGTTTACGTAATTTAATGCATCCCGTGGCTTAATCTAATCACTTTTCTTACTTAAAGAATGTAGTTCATCCAATAAGTGCCTTTGTGTCTTTAATTTAATATTTATGTCATTTTGTGCATCCCATTGTTTATTCTAATCACTTTTCGTTCTTAAGGAATATAGTTCCTCCAATAAGTGTGTTTGTGTCATTGGATGAACATTTATGTCTTTTTATGCATCCCAAGGCTTACTCTAATCATTTTTCGTTCTTATTGAATGTAGTTTATCCAATACGTGTGTGTGTCATTGGATCTACATTTACGTCATTTTGTGCATCGCAAGGCTTATTCTAATTACTTTTCGTTCTAAAGGAATGTACTTCATCCAATAAGTGTGTTTGTGTCATTGGATGAACATTTACGCCAATTTTTTATCCCAAGGCTTATTCTAATCACTTTTTGTTCTTAAGGAATGTAGTTCATCCAATAAGTGCATTTGTGTCATTGGATGAACATTTACGACATTTTGTGCATCCCAAGGCTTTTTCTAATCTTTTTTTGTTCTTAAGGAATGTAGTACATCCAATAAGTGTGTTTGTGTCATTGGATGAAGATTTATATAATTTTGTGCATCCCAAAGCTTATTCTTATCACTTTTCGTTCTTAAGGAATGTAGTTCATCCAATAAGGGCGTTTGTGTCATGGGATGAATATTTACGTAATTTTGTGCATCCCAAGGCTTATTCTAATCACTTTTCGTTCTTAAGGAATGTAGTTCATCTAATAAGTGTGTTTGTGTCCTTAATTTTAACATTTATGTCATTTTGTGCATCCCAAGGCTTATTTTAATCACTTTTCGTTCTTTAGGAATATAGTTCTTCAAATAAGTGTGTTTGTGTCTATGAATGAACATTTACGTCATTTTGTGCATCCCAAGGCTTATTCTAATCACTTTTCATTCTTAAGGAATGTAGTTCATCCAATAAGTGTATTTGTGTCATTGGATGAACATTTAGGTCATTTTGTGCATCCCAAGGCTTATTCTAATCACTTTTCGTTCTTAAGGAATGTAGTTCATCCAACAAGTGCGTTTGTGTCATTGGATGAATATTTACGTCTTTTTGTGCATCCCAAGGCTTATTCTAATCACTTTTCGTTCATAAGGAATGTAGTTCATCCAATAAGGGCATTTGTGTCATGGGATGAACATTTACGTAATTTTGTGCATCCCAAGGATTATTCTAATCTCTTTTCGTTCTTAAGGAATGTGGTTCTTCAAATAAGTGTGTTTGTGCATTCGATGAATATTTACGTCATTTTGTGCATCCCAAGGCTTATTCTAATTACTTGTTGTTCTTAAGGAATGTAGTTCTTCAAATAAGTGTGTTTGTGTTATTGGATGAACATATACGTCATTTTGTGCATCCAAAAGCTTATTCTAATCACTGTTTCGTTCTTAAGGAATGTAGTTCATCCAATAGGTGCATTTGTGTCATTGGATGAACATTTACGTTATTTTGTGCATCCAAAGGCTTATTCTAATCACTGTTTCGTTCTAAAGGAATGTAGTTCATCCAATAGGTGTATTTGTGTCATTGGATGAACATTTACGTCTTTTTGTGCATCCCAAGGCTTATTCTAATCACTTTTCGTTCTTAAGGAATGTATTGTACAAATAAGTGCGTTTGTGCATTGGATGAACATTTACGTCATTTTGTGCATCCCAAGGCTTATTCTAATTATTTGTTGTTCTTAAGGAATGTAGTTCTTCAAATAAGTGTGTTTGTGTCATTGGATGAACATTTACGTTATTTTGTGCATGCAAAGGCTTATTCTAATCACTGTTTCGTTCTTAAGGAATGTAGTTCATCCAATAGGTGCATTTGTGTCATTGGATGAACATTTACGTCATTTTGTGCATCCCAAGGCTTATTCTAATCACTTTTCGTTCATAAGGAATGTAGTTCATCCAATACGGGCATTTGTGTCATGGGATGAACATTTACGGAATTTTGTGCATCCCAAGGATTATTCTAATCTCGTTTCGTTCTTAAGGAATGTGGTTCTTCAAATAAGTGTGTTTGTGCATTGGATGAACATTTACGTCATTTTGTGCATCCCAAGGCTTATTCTAATTACTTGTTGTTCTCAAGGAATGTAGTTCTTCAAATAAGTGTGTTTGTGTCATTGGATGAACATTTACGTTATTTTGTGCAGCCAAAGGCTTATTCTAATCACTGTTTCGTTCTTAAGGAAAGTAGTTCATCCAATAGATGCATTTGTGTCATTGGATGAACATTTACGTCTTTTTGTGCATCCCAAGGCTTATTCTAATCACTTTTCGTTCTTAAGGAATGTATTCTACAAATAAGTGCGTTTGTGCATTGGATGAACATTTACGTCATTTTGTGCATCCCGAGGCTTATTCTAATTACTTGTTGTTCTTAAGGAATGTAGTTCTTCAAATAAGTGTGTTTGTGTCATTGGATGAACATTTACGTTATTTTGTGCATCCAAAGGCTTATTCTAATCACTGTTTCGTTCTTAAGGAATGTAGTTCATCCAATAGGTGCATTTGTGTCATTGGATGAACATTTACGTCATTTTGTGCATCCCAAGGCTGATTCTAATCACTTTTCGTTCTTAAGGAATGTAGTTCATTGAATAAGTGCGTTTGTTTCATTGGATGAAAATTTAGGTCATTTTGTGCATCTCGAGGGTTTTTCTAATCACTTTTCATTCTTAAGGAATGTAGTTCATCCAATACGTGTGTTTGTGTCATTGGATTAACATTTATGTCATTTTGTGCATCTCAAGGCTTATTTTAATCACTTTTCGTTCTTAAGGAATGTAGTTCATCTAATAAGTGTGTTTCTGTCATTAATTTTAACATTTACGTCATTTTGTGCATCCCAAGGCTTATTCTAATCACTTTTCGTTCTTAAAGAATGTAGTTCTTCAAATAAGTGTGTTTGGGTCTATGGATGAACATTTACGTCGTTTTGTGCATCCCAAGGATTATTCTAATCACTTTTGGTTCTTAAGGAATGTAGTTCATCCAATAAGTGCTTTTGTTTCATTGGATGAACATTTACGTCATTTTGTGCATCTCAAGGGTTTTTCTAATCACTTTTCGTTCTTAAGGAATGTAATTCATCCAATACGTGTGTTTGTGTCATTGGATTAACATTTACGTCATTTTGTGCATCCCAAGGCTTATTCTAATCACTTTTCGTTCGTAAGGAATGTAGTTCATCCAAGAAGTGCGTTTGTGTCATTGGATGAATATTTACGTCATTTTGTGTATCCCAAGGCTTATTCTACTTACTTTTCATTCGTAAGGAATGTAGTTCATCCAATAAGGGCGTTTGTATCATGGGTTGAACGTTTACGTAATTTTGTGCATCCCGTGGCTTATTCTAATCTCTTTTCTTACTTAAGGAATGTAGTTCATCCAATAAGTGCGTTTGTGTCATTAATTTAACATTTATTTCATTTTGTGCATCCCAAGGCTTATTCTCATGAATTTTCGATAATAAGGAATGTAGTTCATCCGACAAGTGCGTTTGTGTCATTGGATGAATATTTACGTCATTTTGTGCATCCCAAGGCTTATTCTAATCACTTTTCATTCTTAAGGAATGTAGTTCATCCAATAAGTGTATTTGTGTCATTGGATGAACATTTAGGTCATTTTGTGCATCCCAAGGCTTATTCTAATCACTTTTCGTTCTTAAGGAATGTAGTTCATCCAACAAGTGCGTTTGTGTCATTGGATGAATATTTACGTCTTTTTGTGCATCCCAAGGCTTATTCTAATCACTTTTCGTTCATAAGGAATGTAGTTCATCCAATAAGGGCATTTGTGTCATGGGATGAACATTTACGTAATTTTGTGCATCCCAAGGATTATTCTAATCTCTTTTCGTTCTTAAGGAATGTGGTTCTTCAAATAAGTGTGTTTGTGCATTCGATGAATATTTACGTCATTTTGTGCATCCCAAGGCTTATTCTAATTACTTGTTGTTCTTAAGGAATGTAGTTCTTCAAATAAGTGTGTTTGTGTTATTGGATGAACATATACGTCATTTTGTGCATCCAAAAGCTTATTCTAATCACTGTTTCGTTCTTAAGGAATGTAGTTCATCCAATAGGTGCATTTGTGTCATTGGATGAACATTTACGTTATTTTGTGCATCCAAAGGCTTATTCTAATCCCTGTTTCGTTCTAAAGGAATGTAGTTCATCCAATAGGTGTATTTGTGTCATTGGATGAACATTTACGTCTTTTTGTGCATCCCAAGGCTTATTCTAATCACTTGTCGTTCTTAAGGAATGTATTGTACAAATAAGTGCGTTTGTGCATTGGATGAACATTTACGTCATTTTGTGCATCCCAAGGCTTATTCTAATTATTTGTTGTTCTTAAGGAATGTAGTTCTTCAAATAAGTGTGTTTGTGTCATTGGATGAACATTTACGTTATTTTGTGCATGCAAAGGCTTATTCTAATCACTGTTTCGTTCTTAAGGAATGTAGTTCATCCAATAGGTGCATTTGTGTCATTGGATGAACATTTACGTCATTTTGTGCATCCCAAGGCTTATTCTAATCACTTTTCGTTCATAAGGAATGTAGTTCATCCAATACGGGCATTTGTGTCATGGGATGAACATTTACGGAATTTTGTGCATCCTAAGGATTATTCTAATCTCGTTTCGTTCTTAAGGAATGTGGTTCTTCAAATAAGTGTGTTTGTGCATTGGATGAACATTTACGTCATTTTGTGCATCCCAAGGCTTATTCTAATTACTTGTTGTTCTTAAGGAATGTAGTTCTTCAAATAAGTGTGTTTGTGTCATTGGATGAACATTTACGTTATTTTGTGCAGCCAAAGGCTTATTCTAATCACTGTTTCGTTCTTAAGGAAAGTAGTTCATCCAATAGATGCATTTGTGTCATTGGATGAACATTTACGTCTTTTTGTGCATCCCAAGGCTTATTCTAATCACTTTTCGTTCTTAAGGAATGTATTCTACAAATAAGTGCGTTTGTGCATTGGATGAACATTTACGTCATTTTGTGCATCCCGAGGCTTATTCTAATTACTTGTTGTTCTTAAGGAATGTAGTTCTTCAAATAAGTGTGTTTGTGTCATTGGATGAACATTTACGTTATTTTGTGCATCCAAAGGCTTATTCTAATCACTGTTTCGTTCTTAAGGAATGTAGTTCATCCAATAGGTGCATTTGTGTCATTGGATGAACATTTACGTCATTTTGTGCATCCCAAGGCTGATTCTAATCACTTTTCGTTCTTAAGGAATGTAGTTCATTGAATAAGTGCGTTTGTTTCATTGGATGAAAATTTAGGTCATTTTGTGCATCTCGAGGGTTTTTCTAATCACTTTTCATTCTTAAGGAATGTAGTTCATCCAATACGTGTGTTTGTGTCATTGGATTAACATTTATGTCATTTTGTGCATCTCAAGGCTTATTTTAATCACTTTTCGTTCTTAAGGAATGTAGTTCATCTAATAAGTGTGTTTCTGTCATTAATTTTAACATTTACGTCATTTTGTGCATCCCAAGGCTTATTCTAATCACTTTTCGTTCTTAAAGAATGTAGTTCTTCAAATAAGTGTGTTTGGGTCTATGGATGAACATTTACGTCGTTTTGTGCATCCCAAGGATTATTCTAATCACTTTTGGTTCTTAAGGAATGTAGTTCATCCAATAAGTGCTTTTGTTTCATTGGATGAACATTTACGTCATTTTGTGCATCTCAAGGGTTTTTCTAATCACTTTTCGTTCTTAAGGAATGTAATTCATCCAATACGTGTGTTTGTGTCATTGGATTAACATTTACGTCATTTTGTGCATCCCAAGGCTTATTCTAATCACTTTTCGTTCGTAAGGAATGTAGTTCATCCAAGAAGTGCGTTTGTGTCATTGGATGAATATTTACGTCATTTTGTGTATCCCAAGGCTTATTCTACTTACTTTTCATTCGTAAGGAATGTAGTTCATCCAATAAGGGCGTTTGTATCATGGGTTGAACGTTTACGTAATTTTGTGCATCCCGTGGCTTATTCTAATCTCTTTTCTTACTTAAGGAATGTAGTTCATCCAATAAGTGCGTTTGTGTCATTAATTTAACATTTATTTCATTTTGTGCATCCCAAGGCTTATTCTCATCAATTTTCGATAATAAGGAATGTAGTTCATCCGACAAGTGCGTTTGTGTCATTGGATGAATATTTACGTCATTTTGTGCATCTCAATGCTTATTCTAAACGCTAGTCGTTCTTAAGGATTATAGTTATTTAAATAAGTGCGTTTGTGTCATTGGATGAACATTTACGTCATTTTGTGCATCCAAAGGCTTATTCTAATCACTTATTTGTTCTTAAGGAATGTAGTTCATCCAACAAGTGTGATTGTGTCATTGGATGAACATCTACGTAATTTTGTACATCCGAAGGATTATTCTAATCTCTTTTCGTTCTTAAGGAATGTGGTTCTTCAAATAAGTGTGTTTGTGTCATTGGATGAACATATACGTCATTTTGTGCATCCAAAAGCTTATTCTAATCACTATTTCGTTCTTAAGGAATGTAGTTCATCCAATAGGTGCATTTGTATCATTGGATGAACATTGACGTCATTTTGTGCATCCAAAGGGTTATTCTAATCACTTTTCGTTCTTAAGGAATGTAGTTCATCCAATAAGGGCGTTTGTGTCATGGGATGAACATTTACATAATTTTGTGCATCCTCAGGATTATTCTAATCACTTTTCGTTCTTAAGGAATGTAGCTCTTCAAATAAGTGTGTTTGTGCATTGGATGAACATTTACGTCATTTTGTGCATCCCAAGTGTAACACCCCGAGTTTAAAACACGGCGCGGGTACATTTTTTTTTTTTTTAAAAAATCAATAATAAAAATGATTTTCCTGATTTAATTCGAAAGGAATTAAAATAGTTTTCGTAAATCAATAAGTACTCAATTTCGGGAAATTTAATAATAGACATTAAGGCATTTTCAAAATGTTAACAATGTCATAGTGCAGAATAATACAGCGGAAAAAGTCGTACATTAATTCCCAAAATAAAATTACATTTTCCAAAACTCAAGACCCTATACCAAAGTCTAGACTGATCATGCACTAAGCTACAGTAGCACGGTCTCCACCGTATCCTCTATAAGTCTCGTCTTCAGCCAACCGTCCGTCCCTCTGCGTCGTCAACGTAGACTTCGTACATAAAGATCAGGGAAAACTAACGTCGTTTCCGTCGTTAGTGTATCCGTCGGTAGGACGGGTTCGAGTAACATCTGAGGGCAAAGCCCAAAGTCTACAATATAATAGCAAGGGGTCACCGACTGAAAATAACAGATAATCACATAGCATATATTGCACAACAACATGTATAATCATGGTATAACATATGATGATGAGGAAATAATAACGCTCATTTGAAAATTTATGACTTACATGCCTTTTCAAACAGCAGTCAATGATTATGAAGTATGCGGTAAGTACAAACAACACATCAACAAAACACAATCATTAATTCAGAATTTCAGATTCTGAACAACACTTACACACATTAATTTCCAACATTCATCATATAAACAATCGTGACACACCGGTCAAATCCCTCAATGTAATGCATATATGCTCATGCATAATTTTCTTGGAATCACCAAGTGCAGTCACTCACAGACCAGCACAATTTAACGGCCCTCATGACCAGGGTGCAATCGCTCACAGATCAGCACCAGTGCAGTCGCTCACAGACCAGCACTCGTGCAGTCGCTCACAGGCTAGCATGTTTGACATAAACCAAGGTACAATCGCTCACAGATCAGTACCTAGTACAGTCGCTCACAAACCAGCACTCGTGCAATCGCTCACAGATCAGCACGTGGTTGCGCATTTCAGGGTACAGACGCTCACAGTCCAGTACCAGTGTAGTTGCTCATAGACCAGCACTTATATACCAAAGTACAATCGCTCACAGATCAGTACTTAGTGCAATCGCTCACAGATCAGCACTCGTGCAATCGCTCACAGATCAGCACGTGGTTGCGCATTTCAGGGTATAGACGCTCACAGTCCAGTACCAGTGCAGTTGCTCACAGACCAGCACTTATATACCGAAGTACAATCGCTCATAGATCAGTACTTAGTGCAATCGCTCACAGATCAGCACTCGTGCAATCGCTCACAGATCAGCACGTGGTTGCGCATTACTCTGTGGCCCATCGCGGGTAGCACTTGACTATGCAATGCATGAATATGCAGTGTTTCACTTCTCTAGAAACAGAATGCAACTCAGAAATTCATGCTTTCCATCATGTTTAACATATAACAGCACAGTCAGAATTAAGATCATCACAATCATGATTAAACAGTCAATTAATCATTCACACTTTGAAATGTTTTCCTAACCTCTCAAAAATTCAGACACAATGTTTAAAACTGGGATTTTTCTGAGATTTACGAATCTGTATTCGAATACAGCTCTTCTGTATTCGAATACAGAAGCCAAAAACAGTATAGAATCACTCTCTGTATTCGAATACAGCCCTCTGGTATTCGAATACAGAGGCAGATTTCAGTGCATAAATAAACCTCTTTCATTACATCAGTAAGGTTTTTAAAACTTCATCACCACTACTTCAAAATTTCATCAAAAGTTCCACTTTAACTCACCACAACATTCCCAGTATTCTCCAGACACTCAGGGTTTACAAAACACTCTTGAAAACTTGGAATTTTTTGCAAACTCGAATCTATATTCGATTACAGATCCCCTGTATTCGAATACAAAAGCATGAACTGCAATTTTAACATTCTGTTTTGAATACAGCATGCCTGTAGTCGAATACAGAAGACCAAACCTTGAAAATTTCAACATTTCTCCCATGTCCTTAATGGTTTTTCAAAACATCATCCCCTCCACTTTAAAACCATTTCAAAGACCTCGTTTAAGTCATTTAAATCCTTCTCAAAGTTTCTCAATACTTTAAAACTCACATGACAGTGATTAAAATTGATTTTTCTGGAAAACACAAAGCTGTATTCGAATACAGCTTCCTTGTATTCGAATACAGAAGCTAAAAAATTAAGTTTCTGGAAAAACTCGAATCTGTAGTCGAATACAGCATGCCTGTAGTCGACTACAGATGCGAATACAGTGTTTAAAATTTCACTTCTGTATTCGAATACGACATAGACGTAATCGAATAAAGAGGTTTAGTCAGAAGCAAAAATTCTTCTTCTGTATTCGACTACAGGGGCTCGTAGTCGAATACAAGTTTTCAAAACTTAGGGAAAACAGAAGCTGGACAGGTTGTATTCGAATACACCTTCGAAAAACTAGTGAAATACTTCCTGAAACATGAACATTTTTTTCAAACTATTTCTTTTAAAGATGACAACCAAACATTAAACAGATTCTGCACTTTTTCAAAACCCTTTCCTCATTTAAAATCCCTTTTTCCTTTAAATCATCAACACCACCAGAATCATCACAAAAAACCAGAATCAGAATCATCAATATCATCAAGATCACCCAGAACAACCAGAATCAAAATCATCACTATCATCAGAATCACTCAACACAGAACAAAATCAGAGTCACCATCACCAAATCATTCAGATTTTCAAACCATCAGAACATCATTTAAACATTGCAGTTTCCTCACTCATAAGAACAAACATGCAAGTATTCAGTTCTCTCAAAACACCAGAATGGCATGCAAATACTCAGCTTCATCAAACATCAGGATGACATGCAAGCACTCAGTTTTCTCAACAATAGAATGACATATAAAGCATTTCAGCTTTCACCACACAATAGAATAACATGCAAGTATTCAGCTTTCATGATACCACAGAAATACATGCAAGCATCACAGAACAACAAACCTCAACAGAATGCATTTTTGCATTTTAAGACTATTTTCAAAACAGTTTTATGACATGCATTTTAATCATCATTAAAATAACATGCAAACATTTTCCAGCTTTCACCCATAAGTAAAACAGCATGTTTTATTAGAAAAACAGCCAGCAACAACCATTAGGATAATCACATATCAACAAAATGCATTTTCTTTCAAAATGTCATTTTTCGAAAACAGTTTTTCTTTTAAAAACAGAACTGAAATAACACACATTCGTGGCCCTAATGCAGCTAAAAGATGGAAGGTGCCCTTACCCTTGTAGCGTGCTCTGCTATTTCTCTTGTTCCTGCTGCGTTCCCTTTTCTGCGTCTAAAAACGGCGAAACTGTTCCCTGAGTTTGCTGCTGCAAAACTGGGTTCTTTGGCTTCGTAACAAGGTGGAGATTAACTTTACTACTGTGGGTTTTCTGGTTTGATGGTTGGAATTTCAATTAATGGTGTTTGAAGGAATTTCCCTCTCTTCAATTTGAATTCGGGAATGGCAGAACAGAAACAGAATGGGAGGGGAGATGGAGTTGGTACATGCAATATGGGCAGTGAGGAGGAAGGAATGGAGTTCTGACTTCACCATCCTTCTCACTCCTATTTATAGGCTCTCAAAGTGCCACCTCACTTGCCACTTGTATGATTTTCCAGCTTTTAATTGTCTTGCAATTAGCCACTAATCCTTACTTAAAGGTCCAATTAATTTAATTACTCAAAATTAAATTAATTTAATTCTTCACCCAATAATTTTAATTCATCTTCCAAATAAATATTTATATATATATATATATATATATATATTCACTTAAAACATACATATATTAAATATTTACAAAAATTCCCAAAAAAACCTTGACAATAATTCCAAAAATTAATATTTAAAATTAAGGGTCTTACACCAAGGCTTATTCTAATCACTTGTTGTTCTTAAGGAATGTAGTTCTTCAAATAAGTGTGTTTGTGTCATTGGATGAACATTTACGCATTTTGTGCATCCAAAGGCTTATTCTAATCACTGTTTCGTTCTTAAGGAATGTAGTTCATCCAACAAGTGCGATTGTGTCATTGGATGAATATTTACGTCATTTTGTGTATCCCAAGGATTATTCTAATTATTTTTCGCTCTTAAGGAATGTAGTTCATCCAATAAGTGCGTTTGTATCATGGAATGAACGTTTACGTAATTTTGTGCATCCCGTGGCTTATTCTAATCACTTTTCTTACTTAAGGAATGTAGTTCATCCAATAAGTGCGTTTGTGTCATTAATTTAACATTTATGTCATTTTGTGCATCCCAAGGCTTATTCTAATCACTTTTCGTTAATAAGGAATGTAGTTCATCCGACAAGTGCATTTGTGTCATTAATTTCACATTTACGTTATTTTGTGCATCCCAAGGCTTATTCTAATCACTTTTCGTTCTTAAGGAATGTAGTTCATCCAATAAGTGTGTTTTTACATTGGATGAACATTTCCGTCATTTTTTACATCACAAGGCTTTTTCTTATCACCTTTTGGTGTTAAGGAATGTAGTTCATCCAATAAGTGCGTTTGTGTCATTGGATGAACATTTACGTCTTTTTGTGCATCCCAAGGCTTATTCTTAACGGTATTCGTTCTGAAGGAATGTATTTCATCTAATTAGTGTGTATGTTTCACGGGATGAACATTTACATAATTTGGTGCATCCCAAGGGTTATTCTAATCACTTTTCGTTCATAAGGAATGTAGTTCATCCAATAAGGGCGTTTGTGTCATGGGTTGAACATTTACGTAATTTTGTGCATCCCAAGGATTATTCTAATCTCTTTTCGTTCTTAAGGAATGTGGTTCTTCAAATAAGTGTGTTTGTGCATTGGATGAACATTTACGTCATTTTGTGCATCCCAGGCTTATTCTAATCACTTGTTGTTCTTAAGGAATGTAGTTCTTCAAATAAGTGTGTTTGTGTCATTGGATGAACATTTACGCATTTTGTGCATCTAAAGGCTTATTCTAATCACTGTTTCGTTCTTAAGGAATGTAGTTCATCCAATAGGTGCATATGTGTCATTGGATGAACATTTACGTCATTTTGTGCATCCCAAGGCTTATTCTAATCACTTTTCGTTCTTAAGGAATGTATTCTTCAAATAAGTGCCTCTGTGCATTGGATGAACATTTACGTCATTTTGTGCATCCCAAGGCTTATTTTAATCACTTTTCGTTCTTAAGGAATGTAGTTCATCTAATATGTGTGTTTGTGTCATTAATTTTAACATTTACGTCATTTTGTGCATCCCAAGACTTATTCTAATCACTTTTCGGTCTTAAAGAATGTAGTTCTTCAAATAAGTGTGTTTGTGTCTATGGATGAACAATTACGTCATTTTGTGCATCCCAAGGCTTATTCTAATCACTTTTTGTTTTTTTGGAATGTAGTTCATCCAATAAGTGCCTTTGTGTCAATGGATGAACATTTAGGTCATTTTGTGCATCCCAAGGCTTAATCTGATCACTTTTCTTACTTAAGGAATGTGTTTCATCCAATAAGTGCGTTTGTGTCATTGAATAAACATTTACGTCATTTTCTGCATCCCAAGGCTTATATTATTCACTTTACGTTTTTAAGGAATGTAATTCATCCAATAAGTTCATTTTGTGCATCCCAAGGCTTATTCTAATCACTTTTCGTTCTTAAGGAATGTATTCTTCAAATCAGTGCGTCTGTGCATTGGATGAACATTTACGTCATTTTGTGCATCCCAAGGCTTATTTTAATCACTTTTCGTTCTTAAGGAATGTAGTTCATCTAATATGTGTGTTTGTGTCATTAATTTTAACATTTACGTCATTTTGTGCATCCCAAGACTTATTCTAATCACTTTTCGGTCTTAAAGAATGTAGTTTTTCAAATAAGTGTTTTTGTGTCTATGGATCAACAATTACTTCATTTTGTGCATCCCAAGGCTTATTCTAATCACTTGTTGTTCTTAAGGAATGTAGTTCTTCAAATAAGTGTGTTTGTGTCATTGAATGAACATTTACGCATTTTGTGCATCCAAAGGCTTATTCTAATCACTGTTTCATTCTTAAGGAATGTAGTTCATCCAATAGGTGCATTTGTGTCATTGGATGAACATTTACGTCATTTTGTGCATCCCAAGGCTTATTCTAATCACTTTTCGTTCTTAAGGAATGTATTCTTCAAATAAGTGCGTCTGTGCATTGGATGAACATTTACGTCATTTTGTGCATCCCAAGGCTTATTTTAATCACTTTTCGTTCTTAAGGAATGTAGTTCATCTAATATGTGTGTTTGTGTCATTAATTTTAACATTTACGTCATTTTGTGCATCCCAAGACATATTCTAATCACTTTTCGGTGTTAAAGAATGTAGTTCTTCAAATAAGTGTGTTTGTGTCTATGGATCAACAATTACTTCATTTTGGGCATCCCAAGGCTTATTCTAATCACTTGTTGTTCTTAAGGAATGTAGTTCTTCAAATAAGTGTGTTTGTGTCATTGGATGAACATTTACGCATTTTGTGCATCCAAATGCTTATTCTAATCACTGTTTCGTTCTTAAGGAATGTAGTTCATCCAATAGGTGCATTTGTGTCATTGGATGAACATTTACGTCATTTTGTGCATCCCAAGGCTTATTCTAATCACTTTTCGTTCTTAAGGAATGTATTCTTCAAATAAGTGCGTCTGTGCATTGGATGAACATTTACGTCATTTTGTGCATCCCATGGCTTATTTTAATCACTTTTCGTTCTTAAGGAATGTAGTTCATCTAATATGTGTGTTTGTGTCATTAATTTTAACATTTACGTCATTTTGTGCATCCCAAGACTTATTCTAATCACTTTTCGGTCTTAAAGAATGTAATTCTTCAAATAAGTGTGTTTGTGTCTATGGATGAACAATTACGTCATTTTGTGCATCCCAAGGCTTATTCTAATCACTTTTTGTTCTTTTGGAATGTAATTCATCCAATAAGTGCCTTTCTGTCAATGGATGAACATTTAGGTCATTTTGTGCATCCCAAGGCTTAATCTGATCACTTTTCTTACTTAAGGAATGTGTATCATCCAATAAGTGCGTTTGTGTCATTGAATAAACAGTTACGTCATTTTCTGCATCCCAAGGCTTATATTATTCACTTTACGTTTTTAAGGAATGTAGTTCATCCAATAAGTTCATTTTGTGCATCCCAAGGCTTATTCTAATCACTTTTCTTACTTAAGGAATGTAGTTCATCCAATAACTGCGTTTGTGTCATTAATTTAACATTTACGTCACTTTGTGCATCCCAAGGCTTATTCTAATCACAGTTTCGTTCTTAACAAATGTAGTTCATCCAATAGGTGCATTTGTGTCATTGGATGAACATTTACGTCATTTTGTGCATCCCAAGGCTTATTCTAATCAGTTTTCGTTCATAAGGAATGTAGTTCATCCAATAAGGGCGTTTGTGTCATGGGTTGAACATTTACGTAATTTTGTGCATCCCAAGGATTATTCTAATCTCTTTTCGTTCTTAAGGAATGTGGTTCTTCAAATAAGTGTGTTTGTGCATTGGATGAACATTTACGTCATTTTGTGCATCCCAAGGCTTATTCTAATCACTTGTTGTTCTTAAGGAATGTAGTTCTTCAAATAAGTGTGTTTGTGTCATTGGATGAACATTTACGCATTTTGTGCATCCAAAGGCTTATTCTAATCACTGTTTCGTTCTTAAGGAATGTAGTTCATCCAATAGGTGCATTTGTGTCATTGGATGAACATTTACGTCATTATGTGCATCCCAAGGCTTATTCTAATCACTTTTCGTTCTTAAGGAATGTATTCTTCAAATAAGTGCGTCTGTGCATTGGATGAACATTTACGTCATTTTGTGCATCCCAAGGCTTATTTTAATCACTTTTCGTTCTTAAGGAATGTAGTTCATCTAATATGTGTGTTTGTGTCATTAATTTTAACATTTACGTCATTTTGTGCATCCCAAGACTTATTCTAATCACTTTTCGGTCTTAAAGAATGTAGTTCTTCAAATAAGTGTGTTTGTGTCTATGGATGAACAATTACGTCATTTTGTGCATCCCAAGGCTTATTCTAATCACTTTTTGTTCCTTTGGAATGTAGTTCATCCAATAAGTGCCTTTGTGTCAATGGATGAACATTTAGGTCATTTTGTGCATCCCAAGGCTTAATCTGATCACTTTTCTTAGTTAAGGAATGTGTTTCATCCAATAAGTGCAATTGTGTCATTGAATAAACATTTACGTCATTTTCTGCATCCCAAGGCTTATATTATTCACTTTACGTTTTTAAGGAATGTAGTTCATCCAATAAGTTCATTTTGTGCATCCCAAGGCTTATTCTAATCACTTTTCTTACTTAAGGAATGTAGTTCATCCAATAACTGCGTTTGTGTCATTAATTTAACATTTACGTCACTTTGTGCATCCCAAGGCTTATTCTAATGACTGTTTCGTTCTTAAGGAATGTAGTTCATCCAATAGGTGCATTTGTGTCATTGGATGAACATTTACGTCATTTTGTGCAATCGAAGGCTTATTCTAATCACTTTTCGTTCATAAGAATGTAGTTCATCCAATAAGGGCGTTTGTTTCATTGGTTGAACATTTACGTAATTTTGTGCATCCCAAGGATTATTCTAATCTCTTTTCGTTCTTAAGGAATGTGGTTCTTCAAATAAGTGTGTTTGTGCATTGGATGAACATTTACGTCATTTTGTGCATCCCAAGGCTTATTCTAATCACTTGTTGTTCTTAAGGAATGTAGTTCTTCAAATAAGTGTGTTTGTGTCATTGGATGAACATTTACGCATTTTGTGCATCCAAAGGCTTATTCTAATCACTGTTTCGTTCGTAAGGAATGTAGTTCATCCAATAGGTGCATTTGTGTCATTGGATGAACATTTACGTCATTATGTGCATCCCAAGGCTTATTCTAATCACTTTTCGTTCTTAAGGAATGTATTCTTCAAATAAGTGCGTCTGTGCATTGGATGAACATTTACGTCATTTTGTGCATCCCAAGGCTTATTTTAATCACTTTTCGTTCTTAAGGAATGTAGTTCATCTAATATGTGTGTTTGTGTCATTAATTTTAACATTTACGTCATTTTGTGCATCCCAAGACTTATTCTAATCACTTTTCGGTCTTAAAGAATGTAGTTCTTCAAATAAGTGTGTTTGTGTCTATGGATGAACAATTACGTCATTTTGTGCATCCCAAGGCCTATTCTAATCACTTTTTGTTCTTTTGGAATGTAGTTCATCCAATAAGTGCCTTTGTGTCAATGGATGAACATTTAGGTCATTTTGTGCATCCCAATGCTTAATCTGATCACTTTTCTTAGTTAAGGAATGTGTTTCATCCAATAAGTGCGTTTGTGTCATTGAATAAACATTTACGTCATTTTCTGCATCCCAAGGCTTATATTATTCACTTTACGTTTTTAAGGAATGTAGTTCATCCAATAAGTTCATTTTGTGCATCCCAAGGCTTATTCTAATCACTTTTCTTACTTAAGGAATGTAGTTCATCCAATAACTGCGTTTGTGTCATTAATTTAACATTTACGTCACTTTGTGCATCCCAAGGCTTATTCTAATCACTGTTTCGTTCTTAAGGAATGTAGTTCATCCAATAGGTGCATTTGTGTCATTGGATGAACATTTACGTCATTTTGTGCATCCCAAGGCTTATTCTAATCACTTTTCGTTCATAAGGAATGTAGTTCATCCAACAAGGGCGTTTGTGTCATGGGTTGAACATTTACGTAATTTTGTGCATCCCAAGGATTATTCTAATCTCTTTTCGTTCTTAAGGAATGTGGTTCTTCAAATAAGTGTGTTTGTGCATTGGATGAACATTTACGTCATTTTGTGCATCCCAAGGGTTATTCTAATCACTTGTTGTTTTTAAGGAATGTAGTTCTTCAAATAAGTGTGTTTGTGTCATTGGATGAACATTTACGCATTTTGTGCATCCAAAGGCTTATTCTAATCACTGTTTCGTTCTTAAGGAATGTAGTTCATCCAATAGGTGCATTTGTGTCATTGGATGAACATTTACGTCATTTTGTGCATCCCAAGGCTTATTCTAATCACTTTTCGTTCTTAAGGAATGTATTCTTCAAATAAGTGCGTCTGTGCATTGGATGAACATTTACGTCATTTTGTGCATCCCATGGCTTATTTTAATCACTTTTCGTTCTTAAGGAATGTAGTTCATCTAATATGTGTGTTTGTGTCATTAATTTTAACATTTACGTCATTTTGTGCATCCCAAGACTTATTCTAATCACTTTTCGGTCTTAAAGAATGTAATTCTTCAAATAAGTGTGTTTGTGTCTATGGATGAACAATTACGTCATTTTGTGCATCCCAAGGCTTATTCTAATCACTTTTTGTTCTTTTGGAATGTAATTCATCCAATAAGTGCCTTTCTGTCAATGGATGAACATTTAGGTCATTTTGTGCATCCCAAGGCTTAATCTGATCACTTTTCTTACTTGAGGAATGTGTATCATCCAATAAGTGCGTTTGTGTCATTGAATAAACAGTTACGTCATTTTCTGCATCCCAAGGCTTATATTAATCATTTTACGTTTTTAAGGAATGTAGTTCATCCAATAAGTTCATTTTGTGCATCCCAAGGCTTATTCTAATCACTTTTCTTACTTAAGGAATGTAGTTCATCCAATAACTGCGTTTGTGTCATTAATTTAACATTTACGTCACTTTGTGCATCCCAAGGCTTATTCTAATCACAGTTTCGTTCTTAACAAATGTAGTTCATCCAATAGGTGCATTTGTGTCATTGGATGAACATTTACGTCATTTTGTGCATCCCAAGGCTTATTCTAATCAGTTTTCGTTCATAAGGAATGTAGTTCATCCAATAAGGGCGTTTGTGTCATGGGTTGAACATTTACGTAATTTTGTGCATCCCAAGGATTATTCTAATCTCTTTTCGTTCTTAAGGAATGTGGTTCTTCAAATAAGTGTGTTTGTGCATTGGATGAACATTTACGTCATTTTGTGCATCCCAAGGCTTATTCTAATCACTTGTTGTTCTTAAGGAATGTAGTTCTTCAAATAAGTGTGTTTGTGTCATTGGATGAACATTTACGCATTTTGTGCATCCAAAGGCTTATTCTAATCACTGTTTCGTTCTTAAGGAATGTAGTTCATCCAATAGGTGCATTTGTGTCATTGGATGAACATTTACGACATTTTGTGCATCCCAAGGCTTATTCTAATCACTTTTCGTTCTTAAGGAATGTATTCTTCAAATAAGTGCGTCTGTGCATTGGATGAACATTTACGTCATTTTGTGCATCCCAAGGCTTATTTTAATCACTTTTCGTTCTTAAGGAATGTAGTTCATCTAATATGTGTGTTTGTGTCATTAATTTTAACATTTACGTCATTTTGTGCATCCCAAGACTTATTCTAATCACTTTTCGGTCTTAAAGAATGTAATTCTTCAAATAAGTGTGTTTGTGTCTATGGATGAACAATTACGTCATTTTGTGCATCCCAAGGCTTATTCTAATCACTTTTTGTTCTTTTGGAATGTAATTCATCCAATAAGTGCCTTTCTGTCAATGGATGAACATTTAGGTCATTTTGTGCATCCCAAGGCTTAATCTGATCACTTTTCTTAGTTAAGGAATGTGTTTCATCCAATAAGTGCGTTTGTGTCATTGAATAAACATTTACGTCATTTTCTGCATCCCAAGGCTTATATTATTCACTTTACGTTTTTAAGGAATGTAGTTCATCCAATAAGTTCATTTTGTGCATCCCAAGGCTTATTCTAATCACTTTTCTTACTTAAGGAATGTAGTTCATCCAATAACTGCGTTTGTGTCATTAATTTAACATTTACGTCACTTTGTGCATCCCAAGGCTTATTCTAATGACTGTTTCGTTCTTAAGGAATGTAGTTCATCCAATAGGTGCATTTGTGTCATTGGATGAACATTTACGTCATTTTGTGCAATCGAAGGCTTATTCTAATCACTTTTCGTTCATAAGAATGTAGTTCATCCAATAAGGGCGTTTGTTTCATTGGTTGAACATTTACGTAATTTTGTGCATCCCAAGGATTATTCTAATCTCTTTTCGTTCTTAAGGAATGTGGTTCTTCAAATAAGTGTGTTTGTGCATTGGATGAACATTTACGTCATTTTGTGCATCCCAAGGCTTATTCTAATCACTTGTTGTTCTTAAGGAATGTAGTTCTTCAAATAAGTGTGTTTGTGTCATTGGATGAACATTTACGCATTTTGTGCATCCAAAGGCTTATTCTAATCACTGTTTCGTTCTTAAGGAATGTAGTTCATCCAATAGGTGCATTTGTGTCATTGGATGAACATTTACGACATTTTGTGCATCCCAAGGCTTATTCTAATCACTTTTCGTTCTTAAGGAATGTATTCTTCAAATAAGTGCGTCTGTGCATTGGATGAACATTTACGTCATTTTGTGCATCCCAAGGCTTATT
>JBBPBO010000005.1:53252147-53327702 GCA_037974295.1 Cicer cuneatum | reverse complement strand
GCTTAATCTGATCACTTTTCTTAGTTAAGGAATGTGTTTCATCCAATAAGTGCGTTTGTGTCATTGAATAAACATTTACGTCATTTTCTGCATCCCAAGGCTTATATTATTCACTTTACGTTTTTAAGGAATGTAGTTCATCCAATAAGTTCATTTTGTGCATCCCAAGGCTTATTCTAATCACTTTTCTTACTTAAGGAATGTAGTTCATCCAATAACTGCGTTTGTGTCATTAATTTAACATTTACGTCACTTTGTGCATCCCAAGGCTTATTCTAATGACTGTTTCGTTCTTAAGGAATGTAGTTCATCCAATAGGTGCATTTGTGTCATTGGATGAACATTTACGTCATTTTGTGCATCCGAAGGCTTATTCTAATCACTTTTCGTTCATAAGAATGTAGTTCATCCAATAAGGGCGTTTGTTTCATTGGTTGAACATTTACGTAATTTTGTGCATCCCAAGGATTATTCTAATCTCTTTTCGTTCTTAAGGAATGTGGTTCTTCAAATAAGTGTGTTTGTGCATTGGATGAACATTTACGTCATTTTGTGCATCCCAAGGCTTATTCTAATCACTTGTTGTTCTTAAGGAATGTAGTTCTTCAAGTAAGTGTGTTTGTGTCATTGGATGAACATTTACGCATTTTGTGCATCCAAAGGCTTATTCTAATCACTGTTTCGTTCTTAAGGAATGTAGTTCATCCAATAGGTGCATTTGTGTCATTGGATGAACATTTACGACATTTTGTGCATCCCAAGGCTTATTCTAATCACTTTTCGTTCTTAAGGAATGTATTCTTCAAATAAGTGCGTCTGTGCATTGGATGAACATTTACGTCATTTTGTGCATCCCAAGGCTTATTTTAATCACTTTTCGTTCTTAAGGAATGTAGTTCATCTAATATGTGTGTTTGTGTCATTAATTTTAACATTTACGTCATTTTGTGCATCCCAAGACTTATTCTAATCACTTTTCGGTCTTAAAGAATGTAATTCTTCAAATAAGTGTGTTTGTGTCTATGGATGAACAATTACGTCATTTTGTGCATCCCAAGGCTTATTCTAATCACTTTTTGTTCTTTTGGAATGTAATTTATCCAATAAGTGCCTTTCTGTCAATGGATGAACATTTAGGTCATTTTGTGCATCCCAAGGCTTAATCTGATCACTTTTCTTACTTGAGGAATGTGTATCATCCAATAAGTGCGTTTGTGTCATTGAATAAACAGTTACGTCATTTTCTGCATCCCAAGGCTTATATTAATCATTTTACGTTTTTAAGGAATGTAGTTCATCCAATAAGTTCATTTTGTGCATCCCAAGGCTTATTCTAATCACTTTTCTTACTTAAGGAATGTAGTTCATCCAATAACTGCGTTTGTGTCATTAATTTAACATTTACGTCACTTTGTGCATCCCAAGGCTTATTCTAATCACAGTTTCGTTCTTAACAAATGTAGTTCATCCAATAGGTGCATTTGTGTCATTGGATGAACATTTACGTCATTTTGTGCATCCCAAGGCTTATTCTAATCAGTTTTCGTTCATAAGGAATGTAGTTCATCCAATAAGGGCGTTTGTGTCATGGGTTGAACATTTACGTAATTTTGTGCATCCCAAGGATTATTCTAATCTCTTTTCGTTCTTAAGGAATGTGGTTCTTCAAATAAGTGTGTTTGTGCATTGGATGAACATTTACGTCATTTTGTGCATCCCAAGGCTTATTCTAATCACTTGTTGTTCTTAAGGAATGTAGTTCTTCAAATAAGTGTGTTTGTGTCATTGGATGAACATTTACGCATTTTGTGCATCCAAAGGCTTATTCTAATCACTGTTTCGTTCGTAAGGAATGTAGTTCATCCAATAGGTGCATTTGTGTCATTGGATGAACATTTACGTCATTATGTGCATCCCAAGGCTTATTCTAATCACTTTTCGTTCTTAAGGAATGTATTCTTCAAATAAGTGCGTCTGTGCATTGGATGAACATTTACGTCATTTTGTGCATCCCAAGGCTTATTTTAATCACTTTTCGTTCTTAAGGAATGTAGTTCATCTAATATGTGTGTTTGTGTCATTAATTTTAACATTTACGTCATTTTGTGCATCCCAAGACTTATTCTAATCACTTTTCGGTCTTAAAGAATGTAGTTCTTCAAATAAGTGTGTTTGTGTCTATGGATGAACAATTACGTCATTTTGTGCATCCCAAGGCCTATTCTAATCACTTTTTGTTCTTTTGGAATGTAGTTCATCCAATAAGTGCCTTTGTGTCAATGGATGAACATTTAGGTCATTTTGTGCATCCCAATGCTTAATCTGATCACTTTTCTTAGTTAAGGAATGTGTTTCATCCAATAAGTGCGTTTGTGTCATTGAATAAACATTTACGTCATTTTCTGCATCCCAAGGCTTATATTATTCACTTTACGTTTTTAAGGAATGTAGTTCATCCAATAAGTTCATTTTGTGCATCCCAAGGCTTATTCTAATCACTTTTCTTACTTAAGGAATGTAGTTCATCCAATAACTGCGTTTGTGTCATTAATTTAACATTTACGTCACTTTGTGCATCCCAAGGCTTATTCTAATCACTGTTTCGTTCTTAAGGAATGTAGTTCATCCAATAGGTGCATTTGTGTCATTGGATGAACATTTACGTCATTTTGTGCATCCCAAGGCTTATTCTAATCACTTTTCGTTCATAAGGAATGTAGTTCATCCAACAAGGGCGTTTGTGTCATGGGTTGAACATTTACGTAATTTTGTGCATCCCAAGGATTATTCTAATCTCTTTTCGTTCTTAAGGAATGTGGTTCTTCAAATAAGTGTGTTTGTGCATTGGATGAACATTTACGTCATTTTGTGCATCCCAAGGCTTATTCTAATCACTTGTTGTTTTTAAGGAATGTAGTTCTTCAAATAAGTGTGTTTGTGTCATTGGATGAACATTTACGCATTTTGTGCATCCAAAGGCTTATTCTAATCACTGTTTCGTTCTTAAGGAATGTAGTTCATCCAATAGGTGCATTTGTGTCATTGGATGAACATTTACGTCATTTTGTGCATCCCAAGGCTTATTCTAATCACTTTTCGTTCTTAAGGAATGTATTCTTCAAATAAGTGCGTCTGTGCATTGGATGAACATTTACGTCATTTTGTGCATCCCAAGGCTTATTTTAATCACTTTTCGTTCTTAAGGAATGTAGTTCATCTAATATGTGTGTTTGTGTCATTAATTTTAACATTTACGTCATTTTGTGCATCCCAAGACTTATTCTAATCACTTTTCGGTCTTAAAGAATGTAGTTCTTCAAATAAGTGTGTTTGTGTCTATGGATGAACAATTACGTCATTTTGTGCATCCCAAGGCTTATTCTAATCACTTTTTGTTCTTTTAGAATGTAGTTCATCCAATAAGTGCCTTTGTGTCAATGGATGAACATTTAGGTCATTTTGTGCATCCCAATGCTTAATCTGATCACTTTTCTTAGTTAAGGAATGTGTTTCATCCAATAAGTGCGTTTGTGTCATTGAATAAACATTTACGTCATTTTCTGCATCCCAAGGCTTATATTATTCACTTTACGTTTTTAAGGAATGTAGTTCATCCAATAAGTTCATTTTGTGCATCCCAAGGCTTATTCTAATCACTTTTCTTACTTAAGGAATGTAGTTCATCCAATAACTGCGTTTGTGTCATTAATTTAACATTTACGTCACTTTGTGCATCCCAAGGCTTATTCTAATCACTGTTTCGTTCTTAAGGAATGTAGTTCATCCAATAGGTGCATTTGTGTCATTGGATGAACATTTACGTCATTTTGTGCATCCCAAGGCTTATTCTAATCACTTTTCGTTCATAAGGAATGTAGTTCATCCAATAAGGGCGTTTGTTTCATGGGTTGAACATTTACGTAATTTTGTGCATCCCAAGGATTATTCTAATCTCTTTTCGTTCTTAAGGAATGTGGTTCTTCAAATAAGTGTGTTTGTGCATTGGATGAACATTTACGTCATTTTGTGCATCCCAAGGCTTATTCTAATCACTTGTTGTTCTTAAGGAATGTAGTTCTTCAAATAAGTGTGTTTGTGTCATTGGATGAACATTTACGCATTTTGTGCATCCAAAGGCTTATTCTAATCACTGTTTCGTTCTTAAGGAATGTAGTTCATCCAATAGGTGCATTTGTGTCATTGGATGAACATTTACGTCATTTTGTGTATGCCAAGGCTTATTCTAATCACTTTTCGTTCTTAAGGAATGTAGTTTATCCAATAAGGGCGTTTGTGTCATGGGTTGAACATTTACGTAATTTTGTGCATCCCAAGGATTATTCTAATCTCTTTTCGTTCTTAAGGAATGTAGTTCATCCAATAAGTGTGTTTGTGTTATTGCATGAACATTTGTATCTTTTTGTGCATCCCAAGGGTTACTTTAATCACTTTTCGTTCTTAAGGAATGTAGTTCATCCAATAAGTGGATTTGTGTCATTAATTTAACATTTACGTCATTTTGTGCATCCTAAGGCTTATTCTAATTACTTTTCGTTCTTAATGAATGTAGTTCATCCAATAAGTGGGTTTGTGTCATGTGATGAACGTTTACATAATTTTGTGCATCCCAATGCTTATTCTAATCACTTTTCTTACTTAACGAATGTAGTTCATCCAATAAGTGCGTTTGTGTCATTAATTTAACATTTACGTAATTTTCTGCATCCCAAGGCTTATATTATTCACTTTACGGTTTTAAGCAATGTAGTTCATCCAATAAGTGCATTTTGTGCATTCCAAGGCCTATTCTAATCACTTTCCTTACTTAAGGAATGTGTTTAATCCAATAAGTGCGTTTGTGTCATTGAATAAAATTTACGTCATTTTGTGCATCCCAAGGCTTATATTATTCACTTTTCGTTTTTAAGGAATGTAGTTCATCCAACAAGTGCGTTTGTGTCATTAATTTAACATTTACGTCATTTTGTGCATCCCAAGGCTTATTCTAATCACTTTTCGTTCTTAAGGAATGTAGTTCATCCAATAAGTGTTTTTGTGTCATTGGATGAACATTTACCTCATTTTGTACATCCCAAGGCTTTTTTCAAAACACTTTTTGTTCTTAAGAAATGTAGTTCATCTAATTAGTGCGTTTGTGTCATTGGATGAACATTTACGTCTTTTTGTGCATCCCAAGGCTTATTCTTAACGCTATTCGTTCTTAAGGAATGTAGTTCATCCAATAAGTGTATATGTGTCACGGGATGAACATTTAGGTAATTTGGAGCATCCCAAGGGTTATTCTAATCACTTTTCGTTCTGAAGGAATGTAGTTCATCCAAAAAGTGCGTTTGTGTCATTAATTTAAAATTTACGTCATTTTGTGCATCCCATGGCATTTTCTAATCACTTTTTGTTCTTAAGGAATGTAGTTCATTCAATATGTGTGTTTGTGTTATTGGACGAACATTTATGTCTTTTTGTGCATCCCAAGGGTTATTCTACATTTACGTAAGCAATGTAGTTCTTAAGCAATGTAGTTCATCCAACAAGTTTGTTTGTTTCATTGGATGAACATTTACGTCATTTTGTGCATCTCATGTGTTTTTTTAATCACTTTTCGTTCTTAAGGAATGTAGTTCATCCAATACGTGTGTTTGTTTCATTGGATTAACATTTACGTCATTTTGTGCATCCCGAGGCTTACACTAATCACTTTTCGTTCTTAAGGAATGTAGTTCATCCAATACGTGTGTTTGTGTCATTGGATTAACATTTAAGGCATTTTGTGCATCGCAAGGCTTATTCTAATTACTTTCCGTTCTAAAGGAATGTAGTTCATCCAATAAGTGCATTTGTGTCGTTGGATGAACATTTACGTCATTTTGTGCATCCCAAGGCTTAATCTGATCACTTTCCTTACTTAAGGAATGTGTTTAATCCAATAAGTGCGTTTGTGTCATTGAATAAAATTTACGTCATTTTGTGCATCCCAAGGCTTATATTATTCACTTTTCGTTTTTAAGGAATGTAGTTCATCCAACAAGTGCGTTTGTGTCATTAATTTAACATTTACGTCATTTTGTGCATCCCAAGGCTTATTCTAGCCACTTTTCGTTGTTAAGGAATGTAGTTCATACAATAAGTGCGTTTGTGACATGGAATGAACATTTACGTAATTTTGTGCATCCCAAAGCTTATTCTGATCACTTTTCTTACTTAAGAAATGTAGTTCATCCAATATGTGCGTTTCTGTAACTAATTGAACATTTACGTCATTTAGTGCATCCCAAGGCTTATTCTTTTCACTTTTCGTTCCTAAGGAATGTAGTTCATCCAATAAGTGCATTTGTGTCATGGGATGAACGTTTACGTCATTTTGTGCATCACGAGGCTTATTCTAATCACTTTTCGTTCTTAAGGAATGTAGTTCATCCAATAAGTGCATTTATGTCATTAATTTAACATTTACGATATTTTGTGCATTCGAAGGCTTATTCTTATCACTTTTCGTTCTTAAGGAATTTACTTCATCTAATAAGTGCGTTTGTGTCACGGGATGAACGTTTACGTCATTTTGTGCATATCGAGGTAATCACTTTTCATTCTTAAGGAATGTAGTTCATCCAATAAGTGTGTTTGTGTTATTGGATGAACATTTACGTCTTTTTCTGCATCCCAAGGGTTGTTCTAATCACTTTTCGTTCTTAAGGAATATAGTTCATCCAATAAGTGTGTTTGTGTCATTAATTTAACATTTACGTCATTTTGTTCCCAAGGCTTATTCTAATCACCTTCGTTCTTAATGAATGTAGTTCATCCAATAAGTGGGTTTGTGCCATGGAATGAACGTTTACGTAATTTTTTGCATCCCAAGGCCTATTCTAATCACATTTCTTTCTTAAGGAATGTAGATCATCCAATAAGTGCGTTTGGGTCATTAATTTAACATTTATGTCATTTTGTGCATCCCAATGCTTATTCTAATCACTTTTCGTTCTTAAGCAATGTAGTTCATCCAACAAGTTTGTTTGTTTCATTGGATGAACATTTACGTCATTTTGTGCATCTCATGTGTTTTTTTAATCACTTTTCGTTCTTAAGGAATGTAGTTCATCCAATACGTGTGTTTGTTTCATTGGATTAACATTTACGTCATTTTGTGCATCCCGAGGCTTACACTAATCACTTTTCGTTCTTAAGGAATGTAGTTCATCCAATACGTGTGTTTGTGTCATTGGATTAACATTTAAGGCATTTTGTGCATCGCAAGGCTTATTCTAATTACTTTCCGTTCTAAAGGAATGTAGTTCATCCAATAAGTGCATTTGTGTCGTTGGATGAACATTTACGTCATTTTGTGCATCCCAAGGCTTAATCTGATCACTTTCCTTACTTAAGGAATGTGTTTAATCCAATAAGTGCGTTTGTGTCATTGAATAAAATTTACGTCATTTTGTGCATCCCAAGGCTTATATTATTCACTTTTCGTTTTTAAGGAATGTAGTTCATCCAACAAGTGCGTTTGTGTCATTAATTTAACATTTACGTCATTTTGTGCATCCCAAGGCTTATTCTAGCCACTTTTCGTTGTTAAGCAATGTAGTTCATTCAATAAGTGTGTTTGTGGATGAACATTTCTTTCTTTTTGTGCATCCCAAGGGTTAATCTAATAAATTTTCGTTCTTAAGGAATGTAGTTCATCCAATAATTGTGTATGTGTCACGAGATGAACATTTACGTAATTTGGTGCATCCCAAGGGTTATTCTAATCACTTTTCATTCTGAAGGAATGTAGTTCATCCAATAAGTGCGTTTGTGTCATTAATGTAACAGTTATGTCATTTTGTGCATCCCAAGGCTTATACTAATCACATTTCTTAGTTATGTAATGTAGTTCATCCAATAAGTGCATTTGTGTCATTAATTTCAACATTTACGTCATTTTGTTCATCCCAAGGCTTATTCTAATCACTTTTCTTTCTTAATGAATGTAGTTCATCCAATAAGTGTGTTTGTGTCATTGGATGAACATTTATGTCATTTTGTGCATCCCAAGTGTTATACGAATAACTTTTCGTTCTTAAGGAATGTAGTTAATCCAATAAGTGTGTTTGTGTCATTACTTTAACATTTACGTCATTTTGTGCTTCCCAAGGCTTATTCTAATCACTTTTCGTTCTTAATGAATATAGTTCATCCAATAAGCTGGTTTGTGTTATGGGATGAAGGTTTACGTAATTTTGTGCATCCCAAGGATTATTCTAATCACTTGCTTACTTAAGAAATGTAGTTCATCCAATAAGTGCGTTTGTATCATTAATATAACATTTATGTCATTTTGTGGATCCCAAGGCTTATTCTAATCACCTTTCGTTCTTAAGGAATGTAGTTCATCCCATAAGTGCATTTGTTTCATTGGATGAACATTTACGTCATTTTGTGCATCTCAAGCCATTTTCTAGTCACTTTTCGTTCTTAAGGAATGTAGTTCATCCAATACGTGTGTTTGTGTCATTGGATTAACATTGACGTCATTTTGTGCATCCCGAGGCTTACACTAATAACTTTTCGTTTTTAAGGATTGTAGTTCATCCAATACGTGTGTTTGTGTCATTGGATTAACATTTAAGTCATTTTGTGCATCGCAAGGCTTATTCTGATTACTTTTCTTTCTAAAGGAATGTAGTTCATCCAATAAGGGTGTGGTTGTGCCATTGGATAACCACTTAAGCAATTTTTTTATCCCAAGGCTTATTCTAATCACTTTTTGTTCTTAAGGAATGTAGCTCATCCAGTAAGTGCATTTGTGTCATTGGATGAACATTTACGTCATTTTGTGCATCCCCAGTCTTATTCTGATCACTTTTCTTACTTAAGGAATGTTTTTCATCCAATAACTGCATTTGTGTCATTAATTTAACATTTACGTCATATTGTGCATCCCAAGGCTTATTCTAATCACTTTTCGTTCTTAAAGAATGTAGTTCATCCAATAAGTGCATTTGTGTCATTGATTCAACATTTACGTCATTTTGTGCATCCCAAGGCTTATTCTAATCACTTTTCGTTCTTAAGGAATGTACTTCATCCAATAAGTGTGTTTGTGTCATGGGATGATCATTTACGTAATTTTGTGCATCCCAAGGCTTATTCTAATCATTTTTCTTACTTAACGAATGTAGTTCATCCAATAAGTACGTCTCTGTCATTAATTTAACATTAACGTCATTTTGTGCATCCCAATGCTTATTCTTATCTTTTTTCATTCTAAAGGAATGTAGTTTATCAAATAACAGCGTTTGTGTCATGTGATGAACGTTCGTAATTTTGTGCATCCCGAGGCGTATTCTAATCACTTTTCGTTCTTAAGGAATGTAGTTCATCCAACAAGTGCGTTTGTGTCATTGGATGAACATTTATGTCATTTTGCGCATCCCAAGGCTTTTTCTAATCCCTTTTTGTTCTTAAGGAATGTAGTTCATCCAATAAGTGTGTTTGTGTTATTGGATGAACATTTATGTCTTTTTGTGCATCCCAAGGGTTACTTTAATCACTTTTCGTTCTTAAGGAATGTAGTTCATCCAATAAGTGTGTTTGTGTCATTAATTTAACATTTACGTCATTTTGTGCATCCTAAGGCTTATTCTAATCACTTTTCGTTCTTAATGAATGTAGTTCATCCAATAAGTGGATTTGTGTCATGGGATGAACGTTTACGTAATTTTGTGTATCCCAATGCTTATTCTAATCACATTTCTTACTTAAGGAATGTAGTTCATCCAATAAGTGCGTTTGTGTCATTAATTTAACATTTATGTCATTTTGTGGATCCTAAGGCCTATTCTAATCACTTTTCGTTCTTAAGGATTGCAGTTCATCCAATACGTGTGTTTGTGTCATTAATTTTAACATTTCAGTCATTGTGTGCATCGGAAGGCTTATTCCAATTACTTTTCGTTCTAAAGGAATGTAGTTCAGCCAATAAGTGTGTGGTTGTGTCATTGGATAACCATTTAAGCCATTTTTTTATCCCAAGGCTTATTCTAATCACTTTTTGTTCTTAACTAATGTAGTTCATCCAATAAGTGCATTTGGGTCATTGGATGAACATTTACGTCATTTTGTGCATCCCAAGGCTTAATCTGATCACTTTTCTTACTTAAGGAATGTGTTTCATCCAATAAGTGCGTTTGTGTCATTGAATAAACATTTACGTCATTTTCTGCATCCCAAGGCTTATATTATTCACTTTACGTTTTTAAGGAATGTAGTTCATCCAATAAGTGCATTTTGTGCATCCCAAGGCTTATTCTAATCACTTTTCTTACTTAAGGAATGTAGTTCATCCAATAACTGCGTTTGTGTCATTAATTTAACATTTACGTCATTTTGTGCATCCCAAGGCTTATTCTAATCACTTTTCGTTCTCAAGGAATGTAGTTCATCCAATAAGTGTGTTTGTGTCATTGGATGAACATTTACGTAATTTTGTACATCCCAAGGCTTTTTCAAATCACTTTTTGTTCTTAAGAAATGTAGTTCATCTAATAAGTGCGTTTGTGTAATTGGATGAAGATTTACGTCTTTTTGTGCATCCCAAGGCTTATTCTTAACGCTATTCGTTCTTAAGGAATGTAGTTCATCCAATAAGTGTGTATGTGTCAAGGGATCAACATTTACGTAATTTGGAGCATCCCAAGGGTTATTCTAATCACTTTTCGTTCTGAAGGAATGTAGTTCATCCAAAAATTGCGTTTGTCTCATTAATTTAACATTTACATCATTCTGTGCATCCCAGGGCTTATTCTAATCACATTTTGTTGTTATGTAATGTAGTTCATCCAATAAGTGCATTTGTGTCATTAATTTTAACATTTACGTCATTTTGTGCATCTCAAGGCTTATTCTTATCACTTTTCGTTCTTAAGGAATATATTTCTTCCAATAAGTGAGTTTGTGTCATTGGATAAACATTTACGTCATTTTCTGCATCCCAAGGATTATATTATTTACTTTACGTTTTTAAGGAATGTAGTTCATCCAATAAGTGCATTTTGTGCATCCCAAGGCCTATTCTAATCACTTTTCTTACTTAAGGAATGTAGTTCATCAAATAACTGCGTTTGTGTCATTAATTTAACATTTACGTCATTTTATGCATCCCCAGGCTTATTCTAATCACCTTTCGATCTTAAGGAATGTAGTTCATCCAATAAGTGTGTTTGTGTCATTGGATAAACATTTATGTCATTTTGTACATCCCAAGGCTTTTTCGAATCACTTTTTGTTCTTAAAGAATGTAGTTCATCTAATAAGTGCGTTTGTGTCATTGGATGAACAGTTACGTCTTTTTGTCCAACCCAAGGCTTATTCTTAACGCTATTCGTTCTTAAGGAATGTAGTTCATCCAATATGTGTGTTTGTGTCACAGGATGAACATTTACGTAATTTGGAGCATCCCAAGGGTTATTCTAATCACTTTTCGTTCTGAAGGAATGTAGTTCATCCAAAAAGTGCATTTGTGTCATTAATTTAACATTTACGTCATTTTGTGCATCCCAAGGCATTTTCTAATCACTTTTTGTTCTTAAGGAATGTAGTTCATCCAATAAGTGTGTTTGTGTTATTGGACGAACATTTATGTCTTTTTGTGCATCCCAAGGGTTATTCTAATCACTTTTCGTTCTTAAGGAATGTAGTTCATCCAATAAGTGCATTTGTGTCATTAATTTAACATTTATGTCATTTTGTGCATCCCAAGGCTTATTCTAATCACTTTTCGTTCTTAAGGAATGTAGTTCATCCAATACGTGTGTTTGTGTCGTTGGATTGACATTTACATCATTTTGTGCATCCCGAGGCTTACACTAATCACTTTTCGTTCTTAAGGATTGTAGTTCATCCAATACGTGTGTTTGTGTCATTAATTTTAACATTTCAGTCATTCTGTGCATCGGAAGGCTTATTCCAATTACTTTTCGTTCTAAAGGAATGTAGTTCAGCCAATAAGTGTGTGGTTGTGTCATTGGATAACCATTTAAGCCATTTTTTTATCCCAAGGCTTATTCTAATCACTTTTTGTTCTTAACTAATGTAGTTCATCCAATAAGTGCATTTGGGTCATTGGATGAACATTTACGTCATTTTGTGCATCCCAAGGCTTAATCTGATCACTTTTCTTACTTAAGGAATGTGTTTCATCCAATAAGTGCGTTTGTGTCATTGAATAAACATTTACGTCATTTTCTGCATCCCAAGGCTTATATTATTCACTTTACGTTTTTAAGGAATGTAGTTCATCCAATAAGTGCATTTTGTGCATCCCAAGGCTTATTCTAATCACTTTTCTTACTTAAGGAATGTAGTTCATCAATAACTGCGTTTGTGTCATTAATTTAACATTTACGTCATTTTGTGCATCCCAAGGCTTATTCTAATCACTTTTCGTTCTCAAGGAATGTAGTTCATCCAATAAGTGTGTTTGTGTCATTGGATGAACATTTACGTAATTTTGTACATCCCAAGGCTTTTTCGAATCACTTTTTGTTCTTAAGGAATGTAGTTCATCTAATAAGTGCGTTTGTGTAATTGGATGAAGATTTACGTCTTTTTGTGCATCCCAAGGCTTATTCTTAACGCTATTTGTTCTTAAGGAATGTAGTTCATCCAATAAGTGTGTATGTGTCAAGGGATCAACATTTACGTAATTTGGAGCATCCCAAGGGTTATTCTAATCACTTTTCGTTCTGAAGGAATGTAGTTCATCCAAAAATTGCGTTTGTCTCATTAATTTAACATTTACATCATTCTGTGCATCCCAGGGCTTATTCTAATCACATTTTGTTGTTATGTAATGTAGTTCATCCAATAAGTGCATTTGTGTCATTAATTTTAACATTTACGTCATTTTGTGCATCTCAAGGCTTATTCTTATCACTTTTCGTTCTTAAGGAATATATTTCTTCCAATAAGTGAGTTTGTGTCATTGGATAAACATTTACGTCATTTTCTGCATCCCAAGGATTATATTATTTACTTTACGTTTTTAAGGAATGTAGTTCATCCAATAAGTGCATTTTGTGCATCCCAAGGCCTATTCTAATCACTTTTCTTACTTAAGGAATGTAGTTCATCAAATAACTGCGTTTGTGTCATTAATTTAACATTTACGTCATTTTATGCATCCCCAGGCTTATTCTAATCACCTTTCGATCTTAAGGAATGTAGTTCATCCAATAAGTGTGTTTGTGTCATTGGATAAACATTTATGTCATTTTGTACATCCCAAGGCTTTTTCGAATCACTTTTTGTTCTTAAAGAATGTAGTTCATCTAATAAGTGCGTTTGTGTCATTGGATGAACAGTTACGTCTTTTTGTCCAACCCAAGGCTTATTCTTAACGCTATTCGTTCTTAAGGAATGTAGTTCATCCAATATGTGTGTTTGTGTCACAGGATGAACATTTACGTAATTTGGAGCATCCCAAGGGTTATTATAATCACTTTTCGTTCTGAAGGAATGTAGTTCATCCAAAAAGTGCATTTGTGTCATTAATTTAACATTTACGTCATTTTGTGCATCCCAAGGCATTTTCTAATCACTTTTTGTTCTTAAGGAATGTAGTTCATCCAATAAGTGTGTTTGTGTTATTGGACGAACATTTATGTCTTTTTGTGCATCCCAAGGGTTATTCTAATCACTTTTCGTTCTTAAGGAATGTAGTTCATCCAATAAGTGCATTTGTGTCATTAATTTAACATTTATGTCATTTTGTGCATCCCAAGGCTTATTCTAATCACTTTTCGTTCTTAAGGAATGTAGTTCATCCAATACGTGTGTTTGTGTCGTTAATTTTAACATTTCAGTCATTCTGTGCATCGCAAGGCTTATTCCAATTACTTTTCGTTCTAAAGGAATGTAGTTCAGCCAATAAGTGTGTGGTTGTGTCATTGGATAACCATTTAAGCCATTTTTTTATCCCAAGGCTTATTCTAATCACTTTTTGTTCCTAACTAATGTAGTTCATCCAATAAGTGCATTTGGGTCATTGGATGAACATTTACGTCATTTGTGCATCCCAAGGCTTAATCTGATCACTTTTCTTACTTAAGGAATGTGTTTCATCCAATAAGTGCGTTTGTGTCATTGAATAAACATTTACGTCATTTTCTGCATCCCAAGGCTTATATTATTCACTTTACGTTTTTAAGGAATGTAGTTCATCCAATAAGTGCATTTTGTGCATCCCAAGGCTTATTCTAATCACTTTTCTTACTTAAGGAATGTAGTTCATCCAATAACTGCGTTTGTGTCATTAATTTAACATTTACGTCATTTTGTGCATCCCAAGGCTTATTCTAATCACTTTTCGTTCTCAAGGAATGTAGTTCATCCAATAAGTGTGTTTGTGTCATTGGATGAACATTTACGTAATTTTGTACATCCCAAGGCTTTTTCGAATCACTTTTTGTTCTTAAGGAATGTAGTTCATCTAATAAGTGCGTTTGTGTAATTGGATGAAGATTTACGTCTTTTTGTGCATCCCAAGGCTTATTCTTAACGCTATTCGTTCTTAAGGAATGTAGTTCATCGAATAAGTGTGTATGTGTCAAGGGATCAACATTTACGTAATTTGGAGCATCCCAAGGGTTATTCTAATCACTTTTCGTTCTGAAGGAATGTAGTTCATCCAAAAATTGCGTTTGTCTCATTAATTTAACATTTACATCATTCTGTGCATCCCAGGGCTTATTCTAATCACATTTTGTTGTTATGTAATGTAGTTCATCCAATAAGTGCATTTGTGTCATTAATTTTAACATTTACGTCATTTTGTGCATCTCAAGGCTTATTCTTATCACTTTTCGTTCTTAAGGAATATATTTCTTCCAATAAGTGAGTTTGTGTCATTGGATAAACATTTACGTCATTTTCTGCATCCCAAGGATTATATTATTTACTTTACGTTTTTAAGGAATGTAGTTCATCCAATAAGTGCATTTTGTGCATCCCAAGGCCTATTCTAATCACTTTTCTTACTTAAGGAATGTAGTTCATCAAATAACTGCGTTTGTGTCATTAATTTAACATTTACGTCATTTTATGCATCCCCAGGCTTATTCTAATCACCTTTCGATCTTAAGGAATGTAGTTCATCCAATAAGTGTGTTTGTGTCATTGGATAAACATTTATGTCATTTTGTACATCTCAAGGCTTTTTCGAATCACTTTTTGTTCTTAAAGAATGTAGTTCATCTAATAAGTGCGTTTGTGTCATTGGATGAACAGTTACGTCTTTTTGTCCAACCCAAGGCTTATTCTTAACGCTATTCGTTCATAAGGAATGTAGTTCATCCAATATGTGTGTTTGTGTCACAGGATGAACATTTACGTAATTTGGAGCATCCCAAGGGTTATTCTAATCACTTTTCGTTCTGAAGGAATGTAGTTCATCCAAAAAGTGCATTTGTGTCATTAATTTAACATTTACGTCATTTTGTGCATCCCAAGGCATTTTCTAATTACTTTTTGTTCTTAAGGAATGTAGTTCATCCAATAAGTGTGTTTGTGTTATTGGACGAACATTTATGTCTTTTTGTGCATCCCAAGGGTTATTCTAATCACTTTTCGTTCTTAAGGAATGTAGTTCATCCAATAAGTGCATTTGTGTCATTAATTTAACATTTATGTCATTTTGTGCATCCCAAGGCTTATTCTAATCACTTTTCGTTCTTAAGGAATGTAGTTCATCCAATACGTGTGTTTGTGTCGTTGGATTGACATTTACATCATTTTGTGCATCCCGAGGCTTACACTAATCACTTTTCGTTCTTAAGGATTGTAGTTCATCCAATACGTGTGTTTGTGTCATTAATTTTAACATTTCAGTCATTCTGTGCATCGGAAGGCTTATTCCAATTACTTTTCGTTCTAAAGGAATGTAGTTCAGCCAATAAGTGTGTGGTTGTGTCATTGGATAACCATTTAAGCCATTTTTTTATCCCAAGGCTTATTCTAATCACTTTTTGTTCCTAACTAATGTAGTTCATCCAATAAGTGCATTTGGGTCATTGGATGAACATTTACGTCATTTTGTGCATCCTAAGGCTTAATCTGATCACTTTTCTTACTTAAGGAATGTGTTTCATCCAATAAGTGCGTTTGTGTCATTGAATAAACATTTACGTCATTTTCTGCATCCCAAGGCTTATATTATTCACTTTACGTTTTTAAGGAATGTAGTTCATCCAATAAGTGCATTTTGTGCATCCCAAGGCTTATTCTAATCACTTTTCTTACTTAAGGAATGTAGTTCATCCAATAACTGCGTTTGTGTCATTAATTTAACATTTACGTCATTTTGTGCATCCCAAGGCTTATTCTAATCACTTTTCGTTCTCAAGGAATGTAGTTCATCCAATAAGTGTGTTTGTGTCATTGGATGAACATTTACGTAATTTTGTACATCCCAAGGCTTTTTCGAATCACTTTTTGTTCTTAAGGAATGTAGTTCATCTAATAAGTGCGTTTGTGTAATTGGATGAAGATTTACGTCTTTTTGTGCATCCCAAGGCTTATTCTTAACGCTATTCGTTCTTAAGGAATGTAGTTCATCCAATAAGTGTGTATGTGTCAAGGGATCAACATTTACGTAATTTGGAGCATCCCAAGGGTTATTCTAATCACTTTTCGTTCTGAAGGAATGTAGTTCATCCAAAAATTGCGTTTGTCTCATTAATTTAACATTTACATCATTCTGTGCATCCCAGGGCTTATTCTAATCACATTTTGTTGTTATGTAATGTAGTTCATCCAATAAGTGCATTTGTGTCATTAATTTTAACATTTACGTCATTTTGTGCATCTCAAGGCTTATTCTTATCACTTTTCGTTCTTAAGGAATATATTTCTTCCAATAAGTGAGTTTGTGTCATTGGATAAACATTTACGTCATTTTCTGCATCCCAAGGATTATATTATTTACTTTACGTTTTTAAGGAATGTAGTTCATCCAATAAGTGCATTTTGTGCATCCCAAGGCCTATTCTAATCACTTTTCTTACTTAAGGAATGTAGTTCATCAAATAACTGCGTTTGTGTCATTAATTTAACATTTACGTCATTTTATGCATCCCCAGGCTTATTCTAATCACCTTTCGATCTTAAGGAATGTAGTTCATCCAATAAGTGTGTTTGTGTCATTGGATAAACATTTATGTCATTTTGTACATCCCAAGGCTTTTTCGAATCACTTTTTGTTCTTAAAGAATGTAGTTCATCTAATAAGTGCGTTTGTGTCATTGGATGAACAGTTACGTCTTTTTGTCCAACCCAAGGCTTATTCTTAACGCTATTCGTTCTTAAGGAATGTAGTTCATCCAATATGTGTGTTTGTGTCACAGGATGAACATTTACGTAATTTGGAGCATCCCAAGGGTTATTCTAATCACTTTTCGTTCTGAAGGAATGTAGTTCATCCAAAAAGTGCATTTGTGTCATTAATTTAACATTTACGTCATTTTGTGCATCCCAAGGCATTTTCTAATCACTTTTTGTTCTTAAGGAATGTAGTTCATCCAATAAGTGTGTTTGTGTTATTGGACGAACATTTATGTCTTTTTGTGCATCCCAAGGGTTATTCTAATCACTTTTCGTTCTTAAGGAATGTAGTTCATCCAATAAGTGCATTTGTGTCATTAATTTAACATTTATGTCATTTTGTGCATCCCAAGGCTTATTCTAATCACTTTTCGTTCTTAAGGAATGTAGTTCATCCAATACGTGTGTTTGTGTCGTTGGATTGACATTTACATCATTTTGTGCATCCCGAGGCTTACACTAATCACTTTTCGTTCTTAAGGATTGTAGTTCATCCAATACGTGTGTTTGTGTCATTAATTTTAACATTTCAGTCATTCTGTGCATCGGAAGGCTTATTCCAATTACTTTTCGTTCTAAAGGAATGTAGTTCAGCCAATAAGTGTGTGGTTGTGTCATTGGATAACCATTTAAGCCATTTTTTTATCCCAAGGCTTATTCTAATCACTTTTTGTTCTTAACTAATGTAGTTCATCCAATAAGTGCATTTGGGTCATTGGATGAACATTTACGTCATTTTGTGCATCCCAAGGCTTAATCTGATCACTTTTCTTACTTAAGGAATGTGTTTCATCCAATAAGTGCGTTTGTGTCATTGAATAAACATTTACGTCATTTTCTGCATCCCAAGGCTTATATTATTCACTTTACGTTTTTAAGGAATGTAGTTCATCCAATAAGTGCATTTTGTGCATCCCAAGGCTTATTCTAATCACTTTTCTTACTTAAGGAATGTAGTTCATCAATAACTGCGTTTGTGTCATTAATTTAACATTTACGTCATTTTGTGCATCCCAAGGCTTATTCTAATCACTTTTCGTTCTCAAGGAATGTAGTTCATCCAATAAGTGTGTTTGTGTCATTGGATGAACATTTACGTAATTTTGTACATCCCAAGGCTTTTTCGAATCACTTTTTGTTCTTAAGGAATGTAGTTCATCTAATAAGTGCGTTTGTGTAATTGGATGAAGATTTACGTCTTTTTGTGCATCCCAAGGCTTATTCTTAACGCTATTTGTTCTTAAGGAATGTAGTTCATCCAATAAGTGTGTATGTGTCAAGGGATCAACATTTACGTAATTTGGAGCATCCCAAGGGTTATTCTAATCACTTTTCGTTCTGAAGGAATGTAGTTCATCCAAAAATTGCGTTTGTCTCATTAATTTAACATTTACATCATTCTGTGCATCCCAGGGCTTATTCTAATCACATTTTGTTGTTATGTAATGTAGTTCATCCAATAAGTGCATTTGTGTCATTAATTTTAACATTTACGTCATTTTGTGCATCTCAAGGCTTATTCTTATCACTTTTCGTTCTTAAGGAATATATTTCTTCCAATAAGTGAGTTTGTGTCATTGGATAAACATTTACGTCATTTTCTGCATCCCAAGGATTATATTATTTACTTTACGTTTTTAAGGAATGTAGTTCATCCAATAAGTGCATTTTGTGCATCCCAAGGCCTATTCTAATCACTTTTCTTACTTAAGGAATGTAGTTCATCAAATAACTGCGTTTGTGTCATTAATTTAACATTTACGTCATTTTATGCATCCCCAGGCTTATTCTAATCACCTTTCGATCTTAAGGAATGTAGTTCATCCAATAAGTGTGTTTGTGTCATTGGATAAACATTTATGTCATTTTGTACATCTCAAGGCTTTTTCGAATCACTTTTTGTTCTTAAAGAATGTAGTTCATCTAATAAGTGCGTTTGTGTCATTGGATGAACAGTTACGTCTTTTTGTCCAACCCAAGGCTTATTCTTAACGCTATTCGTTCATAAGGAATGTAGTTCATCCAATATGTGTGTTTGTGTCACAGGATGAACATTTACGTAATTTGGAGCATCCCAAGGGTTATTCTAATCACTTTTCGTTCTGAAGGAATGTAGTTCATCCAAAAAGTGCATTTGTGTCATTAATTTAACATTTACGTCATTTTGTGCATCCCAAGGCATTTTCTAATTACTTTTTGTTCTTAAGGAATGTAGTTCATTCAATAAGTGTGTTTGTGTTATTGGACGAACATTTATGTCTTTTTGTGCATCCCAAGGGTTATTCTAATCACTTTTCGTTCTTAAGGAATGTAGTTCATCCAATAAGTGCATTTGTGTCATTAATTTAACATTTATGTCATTTTGTGCATCCCAAGGCTTATTCTAATCACTTTTCGTTCTTAAGGAATGTAGTTCATCCAATACGTGTGTTTGTGTCGTTGGATTGACATTTACATCATTTTGTGCATCCCGAGGCTTACACTAATCACTTTTCGTTCTTAAGGATTGTAGTTCATCCAATACGTGTGTTTGTGTCATTAATTTTAACATTTCAGTCATTCTGTGCATCGGAAGGCTTATTCCAATTACTTTTCGTTCTAAAGGAATGTAGTTCAGCCAATAAGTGTGTGGTTGTGTCATTGGATAACCATTTAAGCCATTTTTTTATCCCAAGGCTTATTCTAATCACTTTTTGTTCCTAACTAATGTAGTTCATCCAATAAGTGCATTTGGGTCATTGGATGAACATTTACGTCATTTTGTGCATCCTAAGGCTTAATCTGATCACTTTTCTTACTTAAGGAATGTGTTTCATCCAATAAGTGCGTTTGTGTCATTGAATAAACATTTACGTCATTTTCTGCATCCCAAGGCTTATATTATTCACTTTTCGTTTTTAAGGAATGTAGTTCATCCAATAAGTGCATTTTGTGCATCCCAAGGCTTATTCTAATCACTTTTCTTACTTAAGGAATGTAGTTCATCCAATAACTGCGTTTGTGTCATTAATTTAACATTTACGTCATTTTGTGCATCCCAAGGCTTATTCTAATCACTTTTCGTTCTCAAGGAATGTAGTTCATCCAATAAGTGTGTTTGTGTCATTGGATGAACATTTACGTAATTTTGTACATCCCAAAGCTTTTTCGAATCACTTTTTGTTCTTAAGGAATGTAGTTCATCTAATAAGTGCGTTTGTGTAATTGGATGAAGATTTACGTCTTTTTGTGCATCCCAAGGCTTATTCTTAACGCTATTCGTTCTTAAGGAATGTAGTTCATCGAATAAGTGTGTATGTGTCAAGGGATCAACATTTACGTAATTTGGAGCATCCCAAGGGTTATTCTAATCACTTTTCGTTCTGAAGGAATGTAGTTCATCCAAAAATTGCGTTTGTCTCATTAATTTAACATTTACATCATTCTGTGCATCCCAGGGCTTATTCTAATCACATTTTGTTGTTATGTAATGTAGTTCATCCAATAAGTGCATTTGTGTCATTAATTTTAACATTTACGTCATTTTGTGCATCTCAAGGCTTATTCTTATCACTTTTCGTTCTTAAGGAATATATTTCTTCCAATAAGTGAGTTTGTGTCATTGGATAAACATTTACGTCATTTTCTGCATCCCAAGGATTATATTATTTACTTTACGTTTTTAAGGAATGTAGTTCATCCAATAAGTGCATTTTGTGCATCCCAAGGCCTATTCTAATCACTTTTCTTACTTAAGGAATGTAGTTCATCAAATAACTGCGTTTGTGTCATTAATTTAACATTTACGTCATTTTATGCATCCCCAGGCTTATTCTAATCACCTTTCGATCTTAAGGAATGTAGTTCATCCAATAAGTGTGTTTGTGTCATTGGATAAACATTTATGTCATTTTGTACATCCCAAGGCTTTTTCGAATCACTTTTTGTTCTTAAAGAATGTAGTTCATCTAATAAGTGCGTTTGTGTCATTGGATGAACAGTTACGTCTTTTTGTCCAACCCAAGGCTTATTCTTAACGCTATTCGTTCTTAAGGAATGTAGTTCATCCAATATGTGTGTTTGTGTCACAGGATGAACATTTACGTAATTTGGAGCATCCCAAGGGTTATTCTAATCACTTTTCGTTCTGAAGGAATGTAGTTCATCCAAGAAGTGCATTTGTGTCATTAATTTAACATTTACGTCATTTTGTGCATCCCAAGGCATTTTCTAATCACTTTTTGTTCTTAAGGAATGTAGTTCATCCAATAAGTGTGTTTGTGTTATTGGACGAACATTTATGTCTTTTTGTGCATCCCAAGGCTTATTCTAATCACTTTTCGTTCTTAAGGAATGTAGTTCATCCAATACGTGTGTTTGTGTCGTTGGATTGACATTTACATCATTTTGTGCATCCCGAGGCTTACACTAATCACTTTTCGTTCTTAAGGATTGTAGTTCATCCAATACGTGTGTTTGTGTCATTAATTTTAACATTTCAGTCATTCTGTGCATCGCAAGGCTTATTCCAATTACTTTTCGTTCTAAAGGAATGTAGTTCAGCCAATAAGTGTGTGGTTGTGTCATTGGATAACCATTTAAGCCACTTTTTTATCCCAAGGCTTATTCTAATCACTTTTTGTTCCTAACTAATGTAGTTCATCCAATAAGTGCATTTGGGTCATTGAATGAACATTTACGTCATTTTGTGCATCCCAAGGCTTAATTTGATCACTTTTCTTTCTTAAGGAATGTGTTTCATCCAATAAGTGCGTTTGTGTCATTGAATAAACATTTACGTCATTTTCTGCATCCCAAGGCTTATATTATTCACTTTACGTTTTTAAGGAATGTAGTTCATCCAATAAGTGCATTTTGTGCATCCCAAGGCTTATTCTAATCACTTTTCTTACTTAAGGAATGTAGTTCATCCAATAACTGCGTTTGTGTCATTAATTTAACATTTACGTCATTTTGTGCATCCCAAGGCTTATTCTAATCACTTTTCGTTCTCAAGGAATGTAGTTCATCCAATAAGTGTGTTTGTGTCATTGGATGAACATTTACGTAATTTTGTACATCCCAAGGCTTTTTCGAATCACTTTTTGTTCTTAAGGAATGTAGTTCATCTAATAAGTGCGTTTGTGTAATTGGATGAAGATTTACGTCTTTTTGTGCATCCCAAGGCTTATTCTTAACGCTATTCGTTCTTAAGGAATGTAGTTCATCGAATAAGTGTGTATGTGTCATGGGATCAACATTTACGTAATTTGGAGCATCCCAAGGGTTATTCTAATCACTTTTCGTTCTGAAGGAATGTAGTTCATCCAAAAATTGCGTTTGTCTCATTAATTTAACATTTACATCATTCTGTGCATCCCAGGGCTTATTCTAATCACATTTTGTTGTTATGTAATGTAGTTCATCCAATAAGTGCATTTGTGTCATTAATTTTAACATTTACGTCATTTTGTGCATCTCAAGGCTTATTCTTATCACTTTTCGTTCTTAAGGAATATATTTCTTCCAATAAGTGAGTTTGTGTCATTGGATAAACATTTACGTCATTTTCTGCATCCCAAGGATTATATTATTTACTTTACGTTTTTAAGGAATGTAGTTCATCCAATAAGTGCATTTTGTGCATCCCAAGGCCTATTCTAATCACTTTTCTTACTTAAGGAATGTAGTTCATCAAATAACTGCGTTTGTGTCATTAATTTAACATTTACGTCATTTTATGCATCCCCAGGCTTATTCTAATCACCTTTCGATCTTAAGGAATGTAGTTCATCCAATAAGTGTGTTTGTGTCATTGGATAAACATTTATGTCATTTTGTACATCCCAAGGCTTTTTCGAATCACTTTTTGTTCTTAAAGAATGTAGTTCATCTAATAAGTGCGTTTGTGTCATTGGATGAACAGTTACGTCTTTTTGTCCAACCCAAGGCTTATTCTTAACGCTATTCGTTCTTAAGGAATGTAGTTCATCCAATATGTGTGTTTGTGTCACAGGATGAACATTTACGTAATTTGGAGCATCCCAAGGGTTATTCTAATCACTTTTCGTTCTGAAGGAATGTAGTTCATCCAAAAAGTGCATTTGTGTCATTAATTTAACATTTACGTCATTTTGTGCATCCCAAGGCATTTTCTAATCACTTTTTGTTCTTAAGGAATGTAGTTCATCCAATAAGTGTGTTTGTGTTATTGGACGAACATTTATGTCTTTTTGTGCATCCCAAGGGTTATTCTAATCACTTTTCGTTCTTAAGGAATGTAGTTCATCCAATAAGTGCATTTGTGTCATTAATTTAACATTTATGTCATTTTGTGCATCCCAAGGCTTATTCTAATCACTTTTCGTTCTTAAGGAATGTAGTTCATCCAATACGTGTGTTTGTGTCGTTGGATTGACATTTACATCATTTTGTGCATCCCGAGGCTTACACTAATCACTTTTCGTTCTTAAGGATTGTAGTTCATCCAATACGTGTGTTTGTGTCATTAATTTTAACATTTCAGTCATTCTGTGCATCGGAAGGCTTATTCCAATTACTTTTCGTTCTAAAGGAATGTAGTTCAGCCAATAAGTGTGTGGTTGTGTCATTGGATAACCATTTAAGCCATTTTTTTATCCCAAGGCTTATTCTAATCACTTTTTGTTCCTAACTAATGTAGTTCATCCAATAAGTGCATTTGGGTCATTGGATGAACATTTACGTCATTTTGTGCATCCCAAGGCTTAATTTGATCACTTTTCTTTCTTAAGGAATGTGTTTCATCCAATAAGTGCGTTTGTGTCATTGAATAAACATTTACGTCATTTTCTGCATCCCAAGGCTTATATTATTCACTTTACGTTTTTAAGGAATGTAGTTCATCCAATAAGTGCATTTTGTGCATCCCAAGGCTTATTCTAATCACTTTTCTTACTTAAGGAATGTAGTTCATCCAATAACTGCGTTTGTGTCATTAATTTAACATTTACGTCATTTTGTGCATCCCAAGGCTTATTCTAATCACTTTTCGTTCTCAAGGAATGTAGTTCATCCAATAAGTGTGTTTGTGTCATTTGATGAACATTTACGTAATTTTGTACATCCCAAGGCTTTTTCGAATCACTTTTTGTTCTTAAGGAATGTAGTTCATCTAATAAGTGCGTTTGTGTAATTGGATGAAGATTTACGTCTTTTTGTGCATCCCAAGGCTTATTCTTAACGCTATTCGTTCTTAAGGAATGTAGTTCATCCAATAAGTGTGTATGTGTCAAGGGATCAACATTTACGTAATTTGGAGCATCCCAAGGGTTATTCTAATCACTTTTCGTTCTGAAGGAATGTAGTTCATCCAAAAATTGCGTTTGTCTCATTAATTTAACATTTACATCATTCTGTGCATCCCAGGGCTTATTCTAATCACATTTTGTTGTTATGTAATGTAGTTCATCCAATAAGTGCATTTGTGTCATTAATTTTAACATTTACGTCATTTTGTGCATCTCAAGGCTTATTCTTATCACTTTTCGTTCTGAAGGAATATATTTCTTCCAATAAGTGAGTTTGTGTCATTGGATAAACATTTACGTCATTTTCTGCATCCCAAGGATTATATTATTTACTTTACGTTTTTAAGGAATGTAGTTCATCCAATAAGTGCATTTTGTGCATCCCAAGGCCTATTCTAACCACTTTTCTTACTTAAGGAATGTAGTTCATCAAATAACTGCGTTTGTGTCATTAATTTAACATTTACGTCATTTTATGCATCCCCAGGCTTATTCTAATCACCTTTCGATCTTAAGGAATGTAGTTCATCCAATAAGTGTGTTTGTGTCATTGGATAAACATTTATGTCATTTTGTACATCCCAAGGCTTTTTCGAATCACTTTTTGTTCTTAAAGAATGTAGTTCATCTAATAAGTGCGTTTGTGTCATTGGATGAACAGTTACGTCTTTTTGTCCAACCCAAGGCTTATTCTTAACGCTATTCGTTCTTAAGGAATGTAGTTCATCCAATATGTGTGTTTGTGTCACAGGATGAACATTTACGTAATTTGGAGCATCCCAAGGGTTATTCTAATCACTTTTCGTTCTGAAGGAATGTAGTTCATCCAAAAAGTGCATTTGTGTCATTAATTTAACATTTACGTCATTTTGTGCATCCCAAGGCATTTTCTAATCACTTTTTGTTCTTAAGGAATGTAGTTCATCCAATAAGTGTGTTTGTGTTATTGGACGAACATTTATGTCTTTTTGTGCATCCCAAGGGTTATTCTAATCACTTTTCGTTCTTAAGGAATGTAGTTCATCCAATAAGTGCATTTGTGTCATTAATTTAACATTTATGTCATTTTGTGCATCCCAAGGCTTATTCTAATCACTTTTCGTTCTTAAGGAATGTAGTTCATCCAATACGTGTGTTTGTGTCGTTGGATTGACATTTACATCATTTTGTGCATCCCGAGGCTTACACTAATCACTTTTCGTTCTTAAGGATTGTAGTTCATCCAATACGTGTGTTTGTGTCATTAATTTTAACATTTCAGTCATTCTGTGCATCGGAAGGCTTATTCCAATTACTTTTCGTTCTAAAGGAATGTAGTTCAGCCAATAAGTGTGTGGTTGTGTCATTGGATAACCATTTAAGCCATTTTTTTATCCCAAGGCTTATTCTAATCACTTTTTGTTCCTAACTAATGTAGTTCATCCAATAAGTGCATTTGGGTCATTGGATGAACATTTACGTCATTTTGTGCATCCTAAGGCTTAATCTGATCACTTTTCTTACTTAAGGAATGTGTTTCATCCAATAAGTGCGTTTGTGTCATTGAATAAACATTTACGTCATTTTCTGCATCCCAAGGCTTATATTATTCACTTTACGTTTTTAAGGAATGTAGTTCATCCAATAAGTGCATTTTGTGCATCCCAAGGCTTATTCTAATCACTTTTCTTACTTAAGGAATGTAGTTCATCCAATAACTGCGTTTGTGTCATTAATTTAACATTTACGTCATTTTGTGCATCCCAAGGCTTATTCTAATCACTTTTCGTTCTCAAGGAATGTAGTTCATCCAATAAGTGTGTTTGTGTCATTGGATGAACATTTACGTAATTTTGTACATCCCAAGGCTTTTTCGAATCACTTTTTGTTCTTAAGGAATGTAGTTCATCTAATAAGTGCGTTTGTGTAATTGGATGAAGATTTACGTCTTTTTGTGCATCCCAAGGCTTATTCTTAACGCTATTCGTTCTTAAGGAATGTAGTTCATCGAATAAGTGTGTATGTGTCATGGGATCAACATTTACGTAATTTGGAGCATCCCAAGGGTTATTCTAATCACTTTTCGTTCTGAAGGAATGTAGTTCATCCAAAAATTGCGTTTGTCTCATTAATTTAACATTTACATCATTCTGTGCATCCCAGGGCTTATTCTAATCACATTTTGTTGTTATGTAATGTAGTTCATCCAATAAGTGCATTTGTGTCATTAATTTTAACATTTACGTCATTTTGTGCATCTCAAGGCTTATTCTTATCACTTTTCGTTCTTAAGGAATATATTTCTTCCAATAAGTGAGTTTGTGTCATTGGATAAACATTTACGTCATTTTCTGCATCCCAAGGATTATATTATTTACTTTACGTTTTTAAGGAATGTAGTTCATCCAATAAGTGCATTTTGTGCATCCCAAGGCCTATTCTAATCACTTTTCTTACTTAAGGAATGTAGTTCATCAAATAACTGCGTTTGTGTCATTAATTTAACATTTACGTCATTTTATGCATCCCCAGGCTTATTCTAATCACCTTTCGATCTTAAGGAATGTAGTTCATCCAATAAGTGTGTTTGTGTCATTGGATAAACATTTATGTCATTTTGTACATCCCAAGGCTTTTTCGAATCACTTTTTGTTCTTAAAGAATGTAGTTCATCTAATAAGTGCGTTTGTGTCATTGGATGAACAGTTACGTCTTTTTGTCCAACCCAAGGCTTATTCTTAACGCTATTCGTTCTTAAGGAATGTAGTTCATCCAATATGTGTGTTTGTGTCACAGGATGAACATTTACGTAATTTGGAGCATCCCAAGGGTTATTATAATCACTTTTCGTTCTGAAGGAATGTAGTTCATCCAAAAAGTGCATTTGTGTCATTAATTTAACATTTACGTCATTTTGTGCATCCCAAGGCATTTTCTAATCACTTTTTGTTCTTAAGGAATGTAGTTCATCCAATAAGTGTGTTTGTGTTATTGGACGAACATTTATGTCTTTTTGTGCATCCCAAGGGTTATTCTAATCACTTTTCGTTCTTAAGGAATGTAGTTCATCCAATAAGTGCATTTGTGTCATGGGTGGAACGTTTACGTCATTTTGTGCATGATGAGACTTACTCTAATCACTTTTTGTTCTTAAGGAATGTAGTTCATCTAATAAGTGCGTTTGTGTCATTAATATAACATTTATGTCATTTTGTGCATCCCAAGGCTTATTCTAATAACCTTTCATTCTTAAGGAATGTAGTCCATCCAATAATTGCGTTTTTTTCATTTGATGAAAATTTACGTCATTTTGTGCATCCCAAGGCTTTTTCTAATCACTTTTTGTTCATAAGGAATGTAGTTTATCCAATAATTGTGCTTGTGTCATTAATTTAACATTTACGTCATTTTGTTCCCAAGGCTTATTCTAATCACTTTTGTTCTTAATGAATGTAGTTCATCCAATAAGTGGGTTTGTGCCATGGGATGAACGTTTACGTAATTTTGTGCATTCCAAGGCCTATTCTAATCATATTTCTTACTTAAGGAATGTAGTTCATCCAATAACTGCGTTTGTGTCATTAATTAAACATTTATGTCATTTTGTGCATCCCAAGGCTTATTCTAATCACTTTTCGTTCTTAAGCAATGTAGTTCATCCAATAAGTTGGTTATTTTAATTGGATGAACATTTACGTCATTTTGTGCATCTCATGTGTTTTTTTAATCACTTTTCGTTCTAAAGGAATGTAGTTCATCCAATATGTGTGTTTGTTTCGTTGGATTAACATTTACGTCATTTTGTGCATCCCGAGGCTTACACTAATCACTTTTCATTCTTAAGGAATGTAGTTCATCCAATACGTGTGTGTGTCATTGGATTAACATTTAAGGCATTTTGTGCATCGCAAGGCTTATTCTAATTACTTTTCGTTCTAAAGGAATGTAGTTCATGCAATAAGTGTGTTTGTGTCATTGGATAACCATTTAAGCCATTTTTTTTATCCCAAGGCATATTCTAATCACTTTTTGTTCTTATAGAATGTAGTTCATCCAATAAGTGCATTTGTGTCATTGGATGAACATTTACGTCATTTTGTGCATCCCAAGGCTTAATGTGATCACTTTTCTTACTTAAGGAATGTGTTTCATCCAATAAGTGCGTTTGTGTCATTGAATAAAATTTACGTCATTTGGTGCATCCCAAGGCTTATATTATTCACTTTTCGTTTTTAAGGAATGTAGTTCATCCAATAAGTGCATTTTTGTCATTTATTGAACATTTACGTCATTTTGTGCATCCCAAGGCTTATTCTAATCACTTTTGTTACTTAAGGAATGTAGTTCATCAAATCAGTGCGTTTGTGTCATTAATTTAACATTTATGTCATTTTGTGCATCCCAAGGCTTATTCTAATCACTTTTCGTTCTTAAGCAATGTAGTTCATTCAATAAGTGTGTTTGTGTCATTGGATAAACATTTACGTCATTTTGTGCATCCCAAGGCTTTTTCTAATCACTTTTTGTTCTTAAGAAATGTAGTTCATCCAATAAGTGTGTTTGTGTTATTGGATGAACATTTCTATCTTTTTGTGCATCCCAAGGGTTATTCTAATCAATTTTCGTTCTTAAGGAATGTAGTTCATCCAATAAGTGTGTATGTGTCACGAGATGAACATTTACGTAATTTGGTGCATCCCAAGGGTTATTCTAATCAGTTTTCGTTCTGAAGGAATGTAGTTCATCCAATAAGTGCGTTTGTGTCATTAATTTAATATTTACGTCATTTTGTGCATCCCAAGGCTTATTCTAATCACATTTCGTTGTTATGTAATGTAGTTCATCCAATAAGTGCATTTGTGTCATTAATTTCAACATTTACGTTATTTTGTTCATCCCAAGGCTTATTCTAATCACTTTTCGTTCTAAAGGAATGTAGTTCATCCAATAAGTGCGTTTGTGTCATTAATTTAACATTTACGTCATATTGTGCATCCCAAGGCTTATTCTAATCTGTTTTCGTTCTTAAGGAATGTAGTTCATCCAATAAGTGCGTTTGTGTCATTAAATAAACATTTACGTCATTTTGTGTATCCCAAGGCTTATATTAATCATTTTTCGTTCTTAAGGAATGTAGTTCATCCAATAAGTGCATTTGTGTCATTGATTGAAAATTTACGTCATTTTGTGCATCCCAAGGCTTATTCTAATCACTTTTCTTACTTAAGGAATGTAGTTCATCCAATAAGTGTGTTTGTGTCATTAATTTTACATTTACATCATTTTGTGTATCCCAAGGCTTATTCTAATCACTTTTCGTTCTTAAGCAATGTAGTTCATCCAATAAGTGTGTTTATGTCGTTGGACGAACATTTACGTCATTTTGGACATCCCAAGGCTTTTTCTAATCACTTTTTGTTCTTAAGGAATGTAGTTCATCCAATAAGTGTGTATGTGTCACGGGATGAACATTTACGTAATTTGGTGCATCCCAAGGGTTATTCTAATCACTTTTCGTTTTGAAGATATGTAATTCATCCAATAAGTGCGTTTGTGTCATTAATTTAATATTTACGTCATTTTGTGCATCCCAAGGCTTATTCTAATCACTTTTCGTTCTTAAGGAATGTAGTTCATCCAATAAGTGCGTTTGTGTCATTAAATAAACATTTACGTCATTTTGTGTATCCCAAGGCTTATATTAATCACTTTTCGTTCTTAAGGAATGTAGTTCATCCAATAAGTGCATTTGTGTCATTGATTGAAAATTTACGTCATTTTGTGCATCCCAAGGCTTATTCTAATCACTTTTCTTACTTAAGGAATGTAGTTCATCCATTAAGTGCGTTTGTGTCATTAATTTTACATTTACGTCATTTTGTGTATCCCAAGGCTTATTCTAATCACTTTTCGTTCTTAAGCAATGTAGTTCATCCAATAAGTGTGTTTGTGTCGTTGGACGAACATTTACGTCATTTTGGACATCCCAAGGCTTTTTCTAATCACTTTTTGTTCTTAAGGAATGTAGTTCATCCAATAAGTGTGTATGTGTCACGGGATGAACATTTACGTAATTTGGTGCATCCCAAGGGTTATTCTAATCACTTTTCGTTTTGAAGATATGTAATTCATCCAATAAGTGCGTTTGTGTAATTAATTTGATATTTACGTCATTTTGTGCATCCCAAGGCTTATTCTAATCACATTTCGTTGTTATATAATGTAGTTCATCCAATATGTGCATTTGTTTCATTAATTTTAACATTTAAGTCATTTTGTGCATCCCAAGGCTTATTCTAATCACTTTTCGTTCTTAAGGAATGTAGTTCATCCAATAAGTGCGTTTGTGTCATTAATTTAACATTTACGTCATTTTGTGCATCCCAAGGCTTATTCTTATAACTTTTCGTTCTTCAGGAATGTAGTTCATCCAATAAGTGCGTTTGTGTCATGGGATGAACGTTTACGTCAATTTGTGCATCACGTGGCTTATTCTAATCACTTTTCGTTCTTAAGGAATGTTGTTGATCCGATAAGTGCGTTTGTGTCATTGGATGAACATTTACGTCATTTTGTGCATCCCAAGGCTTTTTCTGATAGCTTTATGTTCTTAAGGAATGTAGTTCATCCAATAAGTATGTTTGTGTCATTGGATGATCATTTATGTCTTTTTGTGATTCCCAAGGGTTATTCTAATCACTTTTCGTTCTTAAGGAATGTAGTTCATCCAATAAGTGTGTTTGTGTCATTAACTTAACATTTACGTCATTTTGTGCATCCCAAGGCTTATTCTAATCACTTTTCGTGCTTAATGAATGTAGTTCATCCAATAAGTGGGTTTGTGTCATTGGATGAACGTTTACGTTTTTTGTGCATCCCAATGCCTATTCTAATCACTTTTCTTACTTAAGGAATGTAGTTCATCCAATTAGTGCGTTTGTGTCATTAATTTAACATTTATGTCATTTTGTGCATCCCAAGACTTTTTCTAATCACTTTTCGTTCTTAAGGAATGTAGTTCATCCAATAAGTTCGTTTGTTTCATTGGATGAACATTTACGTCATTTTGTGCATCTCAAGGGATTTTTAATCACTTTTCGTTCTTAAGGAATGTAGTTCATCCAATACGTGTGTTTGTGTCGTTGGAGTAACCTTTACATCATGTTGTGCATCCCGAAGCTTACACTAATCCCTTTTCGTTCTTAAGGAATGTAGTTCATCCAATACATGTGTTTGTGTCATTGAATTAACATTTAAGTCATTTTGTGCATCGCCAGGCTTATTCTAATTACTTTTCGTTCTAAAGGAATGTAGTTCATCCAATAAGTGTGTTTGTGTCATTGGATAACCATTTAAGCCATTTTTTATCCCATGGCTTATTCTAATCACTTTTCGTTCTTAAGGAATGTAGTTCATCCAATAACTTGGTTTGTTTCATTGGATGAGCATTTATGTCATTTTGTGCATCTCAAAGGTTTTTTTAATCACTTTTCGTTCTTAAGGAATGTAGTTCATCCAATAAGTTGGTTTGTTTCATTGGATGAGCATTTATGTCATTTTGTGCATCTCAAGGGTTTATTCTAATCACTTTTCGTTCTTAAGAAATGTAGTTCATCCAATAAGTGCGTTTGTGTCATGGGATGAACATTTACATAATTTTGTGCATCCCAAGCTTATTCTAATCACTTTTCCTACTTATGAAACATAGTTCATCCAATAAGTGCGTTTCTGTCATTAATTTAACATTTACGTCATTTTATGCATCCCAAGGCTTATTCTTATCACTTTTCGTTCTTAAGGAATGTAGTTCATCCAATAAGTGCATTTGGGTCATTGGATGAACATTTACGTGATTTTGTGCATCCCAAGGCTTAATCTGATCACTTTTCTTACTTAAGGAATGTGTTTCATCCAATAAGTGCGTTTGTGTCATTGAATACACATTTACGTCATTTTGTGCATCCCAAGGCTTATATTATTCACTTTTCGTTTTTAAGGAATGTAGTTCATCCAATAAGTGCATTTGTGTCATTTATTGAAAATTTACGTCATTTTGTGCATCCCAAAGCTTATTCTAATCACTTTTCTTACTTAAGGAATATAGTTCATCCAATAAGTGCGTTTGTGTCATTAATTTAACATTTACGTTATTTTGTGCATCCCAAGGCTTATTCTAATCACTTTTCGTTCTTAAGGAATGAAGTTCATCCAATAAGTGCGTTTGTGTCATTGAATATACATTTACGTCATTTTCTGTATCCCAAGGGTTATTCTAATCACTTTTCTTACTTATGAAATGTAGTTCATCCAATAAGTGCGTTTTTGTCATTAATTTAACATTTACGTCATTTTGTGCGTCCCAAGGCTTATTCTTATTACTTTTCATTCTTAAGAAATGTAGTTCATCCAATAAGTGCGTTTGTGTCATGGGATGAACGTTTACGTCATTTTGTGCATCCCATGGCTTATTCTAATCACTTTTCGTTCTTAAGAAATGTAGTTCATCCAATAAGTGCGTTTGTGTCATGGGATGAACATTTACATAATTTTGTGCATCCCAAGCTTATTCTAATCACTTTTCTTACTTATGAAATGTAGTTCATCCAATAAGTGCGTTTATGTCATTAATTTAACATTTACGTCATTTTATGCATCCCAAGGCTTATTCTTATCACTTTTCGTTCTTAAGGAATGTAGTTCATCCAATAAGTGCATTTGGGTCATTGGATGAACATTTACGTCATTTTGTGCATCCCAAGGCTTAATCTGATCACTTTTCTTACTTAAGGAATGTGTTTCATCCAATAAGTGCGTTTGTGTCATTGAATAATCATTTACGTCATTTTGTGCATCCCGAGGCATATATTATTCACTTTTCGTTTTTAAGGAATGTAGTTCATCCAATAAGTGCATTTGTGTCATTTATTGAACATTTACGTCATTTTGTGCGTCCCAAGGCTTATTCTAATAACTTTTCTTACTTAAGGAATATAGTTCATCCAATAAGTGCGTATGTGTCATTAATTTAACATTTACGTTATTTTGTGCATCCCAACGCTTATTCTAATCACTTTTCGTACTTAAGGAATGTTGTTCATCCAATAAGTGCGTTTGTGTCATTGAATATACATTTACGTCATTTTCTGTATCCCAAGGGTTATATTAATCACTTTTCGTTCTTAAGGAATGTAGTTCATCCAATAAGTGCATTTGTGTCATTGATTGAACATTTACGTCATTTTGTGCATCCCAAGGCATATTCTACTCACTTTTCGTTCTTAAGGAATGTAGTTCATCCAATAATTGTGTTTGTGTCATTGGATGAACATTTGCGTCATTTTGTGCATCCCAAGGCTTTTCCTAATCACTTTTTGTTCTAAGGAATGTAGTTCATCCAATAAGTGTGTTTGTGTTATTGGATGAACATTTATGTCTTTTTGTGCCTCCCAAGGGTTATTCTAATCACTTTTCGTTCTTAAGGAATGTAGTTCATCCAATAAGTGTGTTTGTGTCATTAATTTAACATTTACGTCATTTTGTGCATCCCTAGGCTTATTCTAATCACTTTTCGTTCTTAATGAATGTAGTTCATCCAATAAGTGGGTTTGTGTCATGGGATGAACGTTTACGTAATTTTGTGCATCCCAAGGCCTATTCTAATCACTTTTTTTACTTAAGGAATGTAGTTCATCCAATAAGTGCGTTTGTATCATTAATTTAACATTTATGCCATTTTTTGCATCCCAAGGCTTATTCTAATCACTTTTCGTTCTTAAGGAATGTAGTTCATCCAATAAGTTCGTTTGTCTCATTGGATGAACATTTACGTCATTTTGTGCATCTCAAGGGTTTTTTTAATCACTTTTCGTTCCTAAGGAATGTAGTTCATCCGAAAAGTGTGTTTGTGTCATTGGATAACCATTTAAGCCAATGTTTTATCCCTAGGCTTCTTCTAATCACTTTTTGTTCTTAAGGAATGTAGTTCATCCAATAAATGCATTTGTGTCATTGGATCAAGATTTACGTCATTTTGTACAACCTAAGGCTTAATCTGATCACTTTTCTTACTTAAGGAATGTGTTTCATCCAATATGTGCATTTGTGTCATTGATTGAACATTTACGTCATTTTGTGCATCCCAAGGCTTATTCTAATCACTTTTCGTTCTTAAGGAATGTAGTTCATCCAATAAGTGCATTTGTGTCATTGATTGAACATTTACGTCATTTTGTGCATCCCAAGGCTTATTGTAATCACTTTTCGTTATTAAGTAATGTAGTTCATCCAATAAGTGCGTTTGTGTCTTTGAATATACATTTACGTCATTTTGTATATCCCAAGACTTATATTAATCACTTTTCGTTCTTAAGGAATGTAGTTCATCCAATAAGTGCATTTGTGTCATTGATTGAACATTTACGTCATTTTGTGCATCCCAAGGCTTATTGTAATCACTTTTCGTTCTTAAGTAATGTAGTTCATCCAATAAGTGCGTTTGTGTCATGGGATGAACATTTACATAATTTTGTGCATCCCAAGCTTATTCTAATCACTTTTCTTACTTATGAAATGTAGTTCAGCCAATAAGTGCGTTTCTGTCATTAATTTAACATTTACGTCATTTTGTGCGTCCCAAGGCTTATTCTTATTACTTTTCATTCTTAAGAAATGTAGTTCATCCAATAAGTGCGTTTGTGTCATGGGATGAACGTTTACGTCATTTTGTGCATCCCATGGCTTATTCTAATCACTTTTCGTTCTTAAGAAATGTAGTTCATCCAATAAGTGCGTTTGTGTCATGGGATGAACATTTACATAATTTTGTGCATCCCAAGCTTATTCTAATCACTTTTCTTACTTATGAAATGTAGTTCATCCAATAAGTGCGTTTCTGTCATTAATGTAACATTTACGTCATTTTGTGCGTCCCAAGCCTTATTCTTATTACTTTTCATTCTTAAGAAATGTAGTTCATCCAATAAGTGCGTTTGTGTCATGGGATGAACGTTTACGTCATTTTGTGCATCCCAAGGATTATTCTAATCACTTTTCGTTCTTAAGGAATGTAGTTCATCCAATAAGTGCATTTGTGTCATTGATTGAACATTTACGTCATTTTGTGCATCCCAAGGCTTATTGTAATCACTTTTCGTTCTTAAGTAATGTAGTTCATCCAATAAGTGCGTTTGTGTCTTTGAATATACATTTACGTCATTTTGTATATCCCAAGACTTATATTAATCACTTTTCGTTCTTAAGGAATGTAGTTCATCCAATAAGTGCATTTGTGTCATTGATTGAACATTTACGTCATTTTGTGCATCCCAAGGCTTATTGTAATCACTTTTCGTTCTTAAGTAATGTAGTTCATCCAATAAGTGCGTTTGTGTCATGGGATGAACATTTACATATTTTTGTGCATCCCAAGCTTATTCTAATCACTTTTCTTACTTATGAAATGTAGTTCAGCCAATAAGTGCGTTTCTGTCATTAATTTAACATTTACGTCATTTTGTGCGTCCCAAGGCTTATTCTTATTACTTTTCATTCTTAAGAAATGTAGTTCATCCAATAAGTGCGTTTGTGTCATGGGATGAACGTTTACGTCATTTTGTGCATCCCATGGCTTATTCTAATCACTTTTCGTTCTTAAGAAATGTAGTTCATCCAATAAGTGCGTTTGTGTCATGGGATCAACATTTACATAATTTTGTGCATCCCAAGCTTATTCTAATCACTTTTCTTACTTATGAAATGTAGTTCATCCAATAAGTGCGTTTCTGTCATTAATTTAACATTTACGTCATTTTGTGCGTCCCAAGCCTTATTCTTATTACTTTTCATTCTTAAGAAATGTAGTTCATCCAATAAGTGCGTTTGTGTCATGGGATGAACGTTTACGTCATTTTGTGCATCCCAAGGATTATTCTAATCACTTTTCGTTCTTAAGGAATGTAGTTCATCCAATAAGTGCATTTGTGTCATTGATTGAACATTTACGTCATTTTGTGCATCCCAAGGCTTATTGTAATCACTTTTCGTTCTTAAGTAATGTAGTGCATCCAATAAGTGCGTTTGTGTCTTTGAATATACATTTACGTCATTTTGTATATCCCAAGACTTATATTAATCACTTTTCGTTCTTAAGGAATGTAGTTCATCCAATAAGTGCATTTGTGTCATTGATTGAACATTTACGTCATTTTGTGCATCCCAAGGCTTATTGTAATCACTTTTCGTTCTTAAGTAATGTAGTTCATCCAATAAGTGCGTTTGTGTCATGGGATGAACATTTACATAATTTTGTGCATCCCAAGCTTATTCTAATCACTTTTCTTACTTATGAAATGTAGTTCAGCCAATAAGTGCGTTTCTGTCATTAATTTAACATTTACGTCATTTTGTGCGTCCCAAGGCTTATTCTTATTACTTTTCATTCTTAAGAAATGTAGTTCATCCAATAAGTGCGTTTGTGTCATGGGATGAACGTTTACGTCATTTTGTGCATCCCATGGCTTATTCTAATCACTTTTCGTTCTTAAGAAATGTAGTTCATCCAATAAGTGCGTTTGTGTCATGGGATCAACATTTACATAATTTTGTGCATCCCAAGCTTATTCTAATCACTTTTCTTACTTATGAAATGTAGTTCATCCAATAAGTGCGTTTCTGTCATTAATTTAACATTTACGTCATTTTGTGCGTCCCAAGCCTTATTCTTATTACTTTTCATTCTTAAGAAATGTAGTTCATCCAATAAGTGCGTTTGTGTCATGGGATGAACGTTTACGTCATTTTGTGCATCCCAAGGATTATTCTAATCACTTTTCGTTCTTAAGGAATGTAGTTCATCCAATAAGTGCATTTGTGTCATGGGATGAACGTTTACGTCATTTTGTGCATCCCAAGGATTATTCTAATCACTTTTCGTTCTTAAGGAATGTAGTTCATCCAATAAGTGCATTTGTGTCATTGATTGAACATTTACGTCATTTTGTGCATCCCAAGGCTTATTGTAATCACTTTTCGTTCTTAAGTAATGTAGTTCATCCAATAAGTGCGTTTGTGTCTTTGAATATACATTTACGTCATTTTGTATATCCCAAGACTTATATTAATCACTTTTCGTTCTTAAGGAATGTAGTTCATCCAATAAGTGCATTTGTGCCATTGATTGAACATTTACGTCATTTTCTGCATCCCAAGGCTTATTGTAATCACTTTTCGTTCTTAAGTAATGTAGTTCATCCAATAAGTGCGTTTGTGTCATGGGATGAACATTTACATAATTTTGTGCATCCCAAGCTTATTCTAATCACTTTTCTTACTTATGAAATGTAGTTCAGCCAATAAGTGCGTTTCTGTCATTAATTTAACATTTACGTCATTTTGTGCGTCCCAAGGCTTATTCTTATTACTTTTCATTCTTAAGAAATGTAGTTCATCCAATAAGTGCGTTTGTGTCATGGGATGAACGTTTACGTCATTTTGTGCATCCCATGGCTTATTCTAATCACTTTTCGTTCTTAAGAAATGTAGTTCATCCAATAAGTGCGTTTGTGTCATGGGATCAACATTTACATAATTTTGTGCATCCCAAGCTTATTCTAATCACTTTTTTTACTTATGAAATGTAGTTCATCCAATAAGTGTGTTTCTGTCATTAATTTAACATTTACGTCATTTTGTGCGTCCCAAGCCTTATTCTTATTACTTTTCATTCTTAAGAAATGTAGTTCATCCAATAAGTGCGTTTGTGTCATGGGATGAATGTTTACATCATTTTGTGCATCCCAAGGCTTATTCGAATCACTTTTCGTTCTTAAGGAATGTAGTTCATCCAATAAGTGCATTTGTGTCATTGATTGAACATTTACGTCATTTTGTGCATCCCAAGGCTTATTTTAATCACTTTTCGTTCTTAAGTAATGTAGTTCATCCAATAAGTGCGTTTGTGTCTTTGAATATACATTTACGTCATTTTGTATATCCCAAGACTTATATTAATCACTTTTCGTTCTTAAGGAATGTAGTTCATCCAATAAGTGCATTTGTGTCATTGATTGAACATTTATGTCATTTTGTGCATCCCTAGGCTTATTGTAATCACTTTTCGTTCTTAAGTAATGTAGTTCATCCAATAAGTGCGTTTGTGTCTCTGAATATACATTTACGTCATTTTGTATATCCCAAGACTTATATTAATCACTTTTCGTTCTTAAGGAATGTAGTTCATGAAATAAGTGCATTTGTGTCATTGATTGAACATTTACGTCATTTTGTGTATTCCAAGGGTTATTGTAATCACTTTTCGTTCTAAAGTAATGTAGTTCATCCAATAAGTGCGTTTGTGTCTTTGAATATACATTTACGTCATTTTGTATATCCCAAGACTTATATTAATCACTTTTCGTTCTTAAGGAATGTAGTTCATCCAATAAGTGCATTTGTGTCATTGATTGAACATTTACGTCATTTTGTGCATCCCAAGGCTTATTGTAATCACTTTTCGTTCTTAAGTAATGTAGTTCATCCAATAAGTGCGTTTGTGTCATGGGATGAACATTTACATAATTTTGTGCATCCCAAGCTTATTCTAATCACTTTTCTTACTTATGAAATGTAGTTCATCCAATAAGTGCGCTTGTATCATTAATTGAACATTTACGTCATTGATATACATAATTTTGTGCATCCCAAGCGTATTCTTATCTCTTTTCGTTCTTAAGGAATGTAGTTCATCCAATAAGTGCGTTTGTGTCATGGGATGAACGTTTACATCATTTTGGGCGTCCCAAGGCTTATTCTTATTACTTTTCATTCTTAAGAAATGTAGTTCATCCAATAAGTGTGTTTGTGTCATGGATGAACATTTACGTCATTTTGTGCATCCCAAGGCTTTTTCTAATCACTTTTTGTTCTTAAGGAATGTAGTTCATCCAATAAGTATGTTTGTGTCATTGGATGAACATTTATGTCATTTTGTGCATCCCAAGGGTTATTCTAATCACTTTTCGTTCTTAAGGAATATATTTCATCCAATAAGTGAGTTTGTGTCATTGGATGAGCATTTACATCATCTTCTACGTCCCAAGGCTTAGTCTAATCACTTTTCGTTCTTAAGGAATGTAGTTCATCCAATAATTGTGTTTGTGTCATTGGATGAACATTTTCGTCATTTTGTGCATCCCAAAACTTTTTATAATCACTTTTAGTTCATAAGGAATGTAGTTCATCCAATAAGTGTGTTTGTGTCATGGGATGAACATTTACGTAATTCTGTGCATCCCAAGGCTTATTCTAATGACTTTTCTTACTTAAGGAATGTAGTTCATCCCATAAGTGCGTTTGTGTCATTGATTGAACATTTACGTCATTTTGTGCATCCTAAGGCTTATTCTAATCACTTTTCGTTCTTAAGGAATGAAGTTCATCCAATAAGTGCGTTTGTGTCATGGAATGAACGTTTACGTAATTTTGTGCATCCCATTGCTTATTCTAATCACTTTTCTTACTTAAGAAATGTAGTTCATCCAATAAGTGCGATTGTGTCATTAATTTAACATTTGCGTCATTTTGTGCATCCCAAAGCATATTCTAATCACTTTTCGTTCTAAAGGAATGTAGTTCATCCAATAAGTTCGTTTGTTTCATTGGATGAATATTTACGTCATTTTGTACATCCCAAGGTTTATTCTAATAACTTTTCGTTCTTAAGGAATATATTTCATCCAATAAGTGAGTTTGTGTTATTGGATGACCATTTACGTAATTTTGTGCATCCCAAGGCTTATTCTAATCACTTTTCGTTCATAAGGAATGTAGTTTATCCAATAAGTGCATTTGTGTCATTAATTTAACATTTACGTCATTTTGGGCATCCCAAGGCTTATTTTAATCACTTTTCAGTCCTAAGGAATGTAGTTCATCCAATAAGTGCGTTTGTGTCATTGAATAAACATTTATGTCATTTTGTGCATCCCAAGGCTTATATTAATCACTTTTCGTTCTTAAGGAATGTAGTTCATTCAATAAGTGCATTTGTGTCATGAGATGAACATTTATGTCATTTTGTGCATCCCAAGGCTTATTCTAATCACTTTTCGTTCTTAAGGAATGTAGTTAATCCAATAAGTGCGTTTGTGTCATGAGATGAACATTTATGTAATTTTGTGTATCCCAAGGCTTATTCTAATCACTTTTCGTTCTTAAGGAATGTAGTTCATCCAATAAGTGTGTTTATGTCATTGGAAGAACATTTACGTCATTTTGTACATCCCAAGGCTTTCACTAATTACTTTTCGTTCTGAAGGTATTTAGTTCCTCCAATAAGTGTGTGTCATTGGACGAAAATTTATGTCTTTTTTTGTTTCCCAAGGCTTACCCTAATCACTTTTCGTTCGTAAGGAATGTAGTTCATCAAATACGTGTGTTTGTGTCATTGGATTAACATTTTCGTCATTTTGTGCATCGCAAGGCTTATTCTAATTACTTTTCGTTCGAAAGGAATGTTGTTCATCCAATAAGTGCATTTGTGTCATTGAATAAACATTTACGTCATTTTGTGCATCCCAAGGCTTATATTATTCACTTTTCGTTCTTAAGCAATGTAGTTCATCCAATAAGTGCCTTTGTGTCATTGATTGAACATTTACGTCATTTTGTGCATCCCAAGGCTTATGCTTTTCACTTTTCGATCTTAAGGAATGTAGTTCATCCAATAAGTGCGTTTGTGTCATTGAATAAACATTTATGTCATTTTGTGCATCCCAAGGCTTATATTAATCACTTTTCGTTCTTAAGGAATGTAGTTCATCCAGTAATTGCATTTGTGTCATTGATTGAACATTTACGTCATTTTGTGCATCCCAAGGCTTATTCTAATCACTTTTCATACTTAAGGAATGTAGTTCATCCATTAAGTGCGTTTGTGTCATTCGACAAACATTTACGTCATTTTGAGCATCCCCAGACTTAACTTAATCACTTTTCGTTCTTAACGAATGTACTTCGTCCAATAAGTGCATTTCTGTCATTGGATGAACATTTACGTCATTTTGTGCATCCCAAGGCTTATTCTAATCGCTTTTCGTTCTTAAGGAATGTAGTTCATCCAATAAGTGCGTTTGTGTCAAGGGATGAACGTTTAAGTAATTTTGTGCATCCTAAGGCTTATTCTAATCACTTTTCGTTCTTAAAGAATGTAGTTCATACAATAAGTGCGTTTGTGTCATTGGATGAGCATTTACGTCATTTTGTGCATCCCAAGTCTTTTTCTAATCACTTTTTGTTCTTAAGGAATTGAGTTCATCCAATAAGTGCATTTGTGTCATGGTATGCACGATTATGTACTTTTGTGCATCCAAAGGCTTATTCTAATCACTTTTCTTACTTAAGGAATGTAGTTCATCCAATAAGTGCGTTTGTGTCATTAATTTAACATTAATGTCATTTTGTGCATCCCTAGACTTATTCTAATCACTCTTCGTTCTAAAGGAATGTAGTTCATCCAATAAGTGCATTTGTGTCATTGGATGAACATTTACGTCATTTTGTGCATCCCAAGGCTTATTCTAATCACTTTTCGTTCTTAAGGAATGTAGTTCATCCAATAAGTGCGTGTGTGTCATTGGATTAACATTTACGTCATTTTGTGCATCGCAAGGCTTATTCTAATTACTTTTCGTTCTAAAGGAATGTAGTTCATCCAATAAGTGCATTTGTGTCATTGAATAAACATTTACGTCATTTTATGCATCCCAAGGCTTATATTATTCACTTTTCGTTCTTAAGCAATGTAGTTCATCCAATAAGTGCCTTTGTGTCATTGATTGAACATTTAAGTCATTTTGTGCATCCCAAGGCTTATGCTAATCACTTTTCGTTCTTAAGGAATGTAGTTCATCCAATAAGTGCGTTTGTGTCATTGAATAAACATTTACGTTTTTTTGTGCATCCGAAGGCTTATATTAATCACTTTTCATTCTTAAGGAATGTAGTTCACCCAATAAGTGCATTTGTGTCATTGATTGAACATTTACATCATTTTGTGCATACCAACGCTTATTCTAATCACTTTTCATTCTTAAGGAATGTAGTTCATCCAATAAGTGCGTTTGTGTCATGGGATGAACATTTACATAATTTTGTACATCCCAAGGCTTATTCTAATCACTTTTCTTACTTAAGGAATGTAGTTCATCGAATAAGTACGTTTGTGTAAGTAATTTAACATTTTCGCCATTTTGTGCATCCCAAGGCTTATTCTAATCATTTTTCGTTTTTAAGGATTGTTGTTCATCCAATAAGTGTGTTTATGTCTATGGATGAACATTTACGTCATTTTGTACATCCCAAGGCTTATTCTAATCACTTTTCATTCTTAAGGAATATATTTCATCCAATAAGTGAGTTTCTGTCATAGGAAGAACATTTACATCATTTTGTGCATCCCAAGGCTTTTTCTAATCACTTTTCGTTCTTAAGGCATGTAGTTCATCCAATAATTGTGTTTGTGTCATTGGATTACCATTTACGTCATTTTGTGCATCCCAAGGATTATTCTAATCACTTAACGTTCTTAAGGAATTTAGTTCATCCAATATGTCCGTTTGTGTCATTGTATGAACATTTACGTCTTTTTGTGCATCCCAAGGTTTATTCTAAACACTATTCGTTCTTAAGGAATGTAGTTCATAAAAAAGTGCGTTTGTGTCTTTAATATAACATTTGTGTCATTTTGTGCATCCCAAGGCTTATTCTAATCACTTTTCATTCTTAAGGAATGTAGTCCATCCAATAAGTGCGTTTGTTTCATTGGATGAACATTTACGTCATTTTGTGCATCTCAAGGCTTTTTCTAATCACTTATCGTTCTTAAGGCATTTAGTTCCTCTAATTAGTGTGTTTGTGTCATTGGATGAAAATTTATGTCTTTTTTTGTATCCCATGGCTTACCCTAATCACTTTTCGTTCATAAGGAATATAGTTCATCCAATACGTGTGTTTGTGTCATTGGATTAACATTTACGTCATTTTGTGCATCGCAAGGCTTATTCTAATTACTTTTCGTTCTAAAGGAATGTAGTTCATCCAATAAGTGCATTTGTGTCATTGAATAAACATTTACGTCATTTTGTTCATCCCAAGGCTTATTCTAATCACTTTTCATTCTTAAGGAATGTAGTTCATCCAATAAGTGCGTTTGTGTCATTGAATAAACATTTACGTTTTTTTGTGCATCCCAAGGCTTATATTAATCACTTTTCATTTTGAAGGAATGTAGTTCATTCAATAAGTGCATTTGTGTCATTGATTGAACATTTACGTCATTTTGTGCATACCCAGGCTTATTCTAATTACTTTTTATTCTTAAGGAATATAGTTCATCCAATAAGTGCGTTTGTGTCATGGGATGAACATTTACGTAATTTTGTGCATCCCAAGGCTTATTCTAATCACTTTTCTTACTTAAGGAATGTAGTTCATCCAATAAGTGCGTTTGTGTCATTAATATAACATTTGTGTCATTTTCTGCATCCAAAGGCTTATTCTAATCACTTTTCATTCTTAAGGAATGTAGTCCATCCAATAAGTGCGTTTGTTTCATTGGATGAACATTTACGTCATTTTGTGCATCTCAAGGCTTTTTCTAATCACTTTTCGTTCTTAAGGCATTTAGTTCCTCCAATAAGTGTGTTTGTGTCTTTGGATGAAAATTTATGTCTTTTTTTGTATCCCAAGGCTTACCCTAATCACTTTTCGTTCATAAGGAATGTAGTTCTTCCAATACGTGTGTTTGTGTCATTGGATTAACATTTACGTCATTTTGTGCATCGCAAGTCTTATTCTAATTACTTTTCGTTCTAAAGGAATGTAGTTCATCCAATAAGTGCATTTGTGTCATTGAATAAACATTTACGTCATTTTGTTCATCCCAAGGCTTATACTATTCACTTTTCGTTCTTAAGGAATGTAGTTCATCCAATAAGTGCCTTTGTGTCATTGATTGAACATTTACGTCATTTTGTGCATCCCAAGGCTTATTCTAATCACTTTTCATTCTTAAGGAATGTAGTTCATCCAATAACTGCGTTTGTGTCATTGAATAAACATTTACGTTTTTTTGTGCATCCCAAGGCTTATATTAATCACTTTTCATTCTGAAGGAATGTAGTTCATTCAATAAGTGCATTTGTGTCATTGATTGAACATTGACGTCATTTTGTGCATACCAAGGCTTATTCTAATCACTTTTTATTCTTAAGGAATGTAGTTCATCCAATAAGTGCGTTTGTGTCATGGGATGAACATTTACGTAATTTTGTGCATCCCAAGGCTTATTCTAATCACTTTTCTTACTTAAGGAATGTAGTTCATCCAATAAGTGCGTTTGTGTCATTTATATAACATTTGTGTCATTTTGTGCATCCTAAGGCTTATTCTAATCACTTTTCATTCTTAAGGAATGTAGTCCATCCAATAATTGCGTTTGTGTCATTGGATGAACATTTACGTCATTCTGTACATCCCAAGGCTTATTCTAATCACTTTTCGTTCTTAAGGAATATATTTCATCCAATAAGTGAGTTTCTGTCATTGGATGAACATTTACATCATTTTGTGCATCCGAAGGCTTATTCTAATCACTTTTCGTTCTTAAGGAATGTAGTTCATTCAATAATTGCGTTTGTGTCATTGGATTATCATTTACGTCATTTTGTGCATCCCAAGGCTTATTCTAATCACTTTTCGTTCTTAAGGAATGTAGTGCATCCAATAAGTGCGTTTCTGTCATTGGATGAACATTTACGACTTATTGTGCATCCCAAGGCTTATTCTAAACACTATTCGTTCTAAAGGAATGTAGTTCATCCAATGAGTGCGTTTGTGTCATGGGATGATCGTTTACGTAATGTTGTGGATCTCAAGGCTTATTCTAATCACTTTTCTTACTTAAGGAATGTAGTTCATCCAATAAGTGCGTTTATGTCATTAATTTAACATTTATGTCATTCTGTGCATCCTTAGGCTTATTCTAATCACTTTTCATTCTTAAGGAATCTAGTTCATCCAATAAGTGTGTTTGTGTCATTGGATGAACATTTACGTCATTTTGTGCATCCCAAGGCTTATTCTGATCTCTTTCCTTACTTAAGGAATGTAGTTCATCCAATAAGTGAGTTTGTGTCATTAATTTAACATTTACGTGATTTTGTGCATGCCAAGGCTTATTCTAATCACTTGTCGTTCTTAAGGAATGTAGTTCATCCAATAAGTGCGTTTGTGTCATGGGATGAACATTTACATAATTTTGTACATCCCAAGGCTTATTCTAATCACTTTTCTTACTTAAGGAATGTAGTTCATCGACTAAGTACGTTTGTGTAATTAATTTAACATTTTCGCCATTTTGTGCATCCCAAGGCTTATTCTAATCATTTTTCGTTTTTAAGGAATGTTGTTCATCCAATAAGTGTTTATGTGTATGGATGAACATTTACGTCATTTTGTACATCCCAAGGCTTATTCTAATCACTTTTCATTCTTAAGGAATATATTTCATCCAATAAGTGAGTTTCTGTCATTGGAAGAACATTTACATCATTTTGTGCAACCCAAGGCTTTTTCTAATCACTTTTCGTTCTTAAGGCATGTAGTTCATCCAATAATTGTGTTTGTGTCATTGGATTACCATTTACGTCATTTTGTGCATCCCAAGGATTATTCTAATCACTTAACATTCTTAAGGAATGTAGTTCATCCAATAAGTCCGTTTGTGTCATTGTATGAACATTTACGTCTTTTTGTGCATCCCAAGGCTTATTCTAAACACTATTCGTTCTTAAGGAATGTAGTTCATAAAAAAAGTGCGTTTGTGTCTTTAATATAACATTTGTGTCATTTTGTGCATCCCAAGGCTTATTCTAATCACTTTTCATTCTTAAGGAATGTAGTCCATCCAATAAGTGCGTTTGTTTCATTGGATGAACATTTACGTCATTTTGTGCATCGCAAGGCTTATTCTAATTACTTTTCGTTCTAAAGGAATGTAGTTCATCCAATAAGTGCATTTGTGTCATTGAATAAACATTTACGTCATTTTGTGCATCCCAAGGCTTATATTATTCACTTTTTGTTCTTAAGGAATGTAGTTCATCCAATAAGCGCCTTTGTGTCATTGATTGAACATTTACGTCATTTTGTGCATCCCAAGGCTTATTCTAATCACTTTTCGTTCTTAAGGAATGTAGTTCATCCAATAAGTGTGTTTGTGTCATTGAATAAACATTTACGTGTTTTTGTGCATCCCAAGGCTTATATTAATCGCTTTTCATTCTGAAGGAATGTAGTTCATTCAATAAGTGCATTTGTGTCATTGATTGAACATTTACGTCATTTTGTGCATACCAAGGCTTATTCTAATCACTTTTTATTCTTAAGGAATGTAGTTCATCCAATAAGTGCGTTTGTGTCATTAATATAACATTTGTGTCATTTTGTGCATCCTAAGGCTTATTCTAATTACTTTTCATTCTTAAGGAATGTAGTCCATCCAATAATTGCGTTTGTGTCATTGGATGAACATTTACGTCATTCTGTACATCCCAAGGCTTATTCTAATCACTTTTCGTTCTTAAGGAATATATTTCATCCAATAAGTGAGTTTCTGTCATTGGATGAACATTTACATCATTTTGTGCATCCCAAGGCTTACCCTAATCACTTTTTGTTCATAAGGAATGTAGTTCATCCAATACGTGTGTTTGTGTCATTGGATTAACATTTACGTCATTTTGTGCATCGCAAGGCTTATTCTAATTACTTTTCGTTCTAAAGGAATGTAGTTCATCCAATAAGTGCATTTGTGTCATTGAATAAACATTTACGTCATTTTGTGCATCCCAAGGCTTATATTATTCACTTTTCATTCTGAAGGAATGTAGTTCATTCAATATGTGCATTTGTGTCATTGATTGAACATTTACGTCATTTTGTGCATACCCAGGGTTATTCTAATCACTTTTTATTCTTAAGGAATGTAGTCCATCCAATAAGTGCGTTTGTGTCATGGGATGAACATTTCTGTAATTGTGTGCATCCCAAGGCTTATTCTAATCACTTTTCTTACTTAAGGAATGTAGTTCATCCAATAAGTGCGTTTGTGTCATTAATATAACATTTGTGTCATTTTGTGCATCCTAAGGCTTATTCTAATTACTTTTCATTCTTAAGGAATGTAGTCCATCCAATAAGTGCGTTTGTGTCATGGGATGAACGTTTACGTAATTTTGTGCATCCCAAGGCTTATTCTAATCACTTTTCGTTCTTAAGGAATGTAGTTTATCCAATAAGTGTGTTTGTGTCATTAATTTCACATTTACATCATTTTGTGCATCCCAAGGCTTATTCTAATCAAATTTCATTCTTATGTAATGTAGTTCATCCAATAAGTGCGTTTGTGTCTTTAATTTTATCATTTACGTCATTTTGTGCATCCCAAGGCTTATTCTAATCACTTTTCTTACTTAAGGAATGTAGTTCATCCAATAAGTGCGTTTGTGTCATTAATTTAACATTTATGTCATTTTGTGCATTCCAAGGCTTATTCTAATAACTTTTCGTTCTGAAGGAATATAGTTAATCCAATAAGTGCGTTTTTGTCATTAATTTAACATTTACGTCATTTTTTTTATCCCAAGGATTATTCTAATCACTTTTTGTTCTGAAGGAAGGTAGTTCATCCAATAAGTGCATTTGTGTCATTGGATGAACATTTACGTCATTTTGTGCATCCCATGGCTTATTCTGATCACTTTTCTTACTTAAGGAATGTAGTTCATCCAATAAGTGCGTTTGTGTCATTAATTTAACATTTACGTCATTTGGTGCATCCCAAGGCTTATTCTAATCAATTTCGTTCTTAAGGAATGTAGTTCATCCAATAAGTGCGTTTGTGTCACGGGATGAACGTTTACGTAATTTTGTGCATCCCAAGGCTTATTCTAATCACTTTTTGTTCTTAAGCAATGTAGTTTATCCAATAAGTGTGTTTGTGTCATTAATTTCACATTTACATCATTTTGTGCATCCCAAGGCTTATTCTAATCTTTTTTTGTTCATAAGAAATGTAGTTCATCCAATAAGTGCATTTGTGTCATTGGATGAACATTTACGTCATTTTGTGCATCCCAAGGCTTATTCTGATCACTTTTCTTACTTAAGGAATGTAGTTCGTCCAATAACTGTATTTGTGTCATTAATTTAACATTTACGTCATTTGGTGCATCCCTAGGCTTATTCTAATCAATTCGTTCTTAAGGAATGTACATCATCCAATAAGTGTGTTTGTGTCACGGGATGAACGTTTACGTAAGTTTGTGTATCCCAAGGCTTATTCTAATCACTTTTTGTTCTTAAGGAATGTAGTTTATCCAATAAGTGTGTTTCTGTCAATAATTTCACATTTACATCATTTTGTGCATCCGAGGCTTATTCTAATCACTTTTCATTCTTAAGGAATGTAGTTCATCCAATAAGTGCGTTTGTGTCATGGGTGAAACGTTTACGTAATTTTGTTCATCCCAAGGCCTATTCTAATCACTTTTCTTATTTAAGGAATGTTGTTCAACCAATAAGTTCGTTTGTGTCATTAATTTAACATTTATGTCATTTTGTGAATCCCCAGGCTTATTCTAATCACTTTTTGTTCTTAAGGAATGTAGTTCATCCAATAAGTGTGTTTGTGTCATTGGATGAACATTTACGTCATTTTGTGCATCCCAAGGCTTATTCCAATCAAATTTCGCTCTTATGTAATGCAGTTCATCCATTAAGTGCATTTATGTCTTTAATTTTATCATTTACGTCATTTTGTGTATCCCAAGGCTTATTCTAATCACTTTTCATTCTTAAGGAATGTAGTTAATCCAATAAGTGCGTTTGTGTCATTAATTTAACATTTACGTCATTTTTTTTATCCCAAGGCTTATTCTAATCACATTTTGTTCTTAAGGAATGTAGTTCATCCAATAAGTGCATTGTGTGTTATTGGATGAACATTTACGTCATTTTTTGCATCCCAAGGCTTATTCCAATCAAATTTCGCTCTTATGTAATGTAGTTCATCCAATAAGTGCATTTATGTCTTTAATTTTATCAATTACGTCATTTTGTGTATCCCAAGGCTTATTCGAATCACTTTTCGTTCTTAAGGAATGTAGTTAATCCAATAAGTGCGTTTGTGTCATTAATTTAACATTTACGTCATTTTTTTTATCCCAAGGCTTATTCTAATAACTTTTTGTTCTAAAGGAATGTAGTTCATCCAATAAGTGCATTTGTGTCATTGGATGAACATTTACGTCATTTTGTGCATCCCAAGGCTTATTCTGATCACTTTCTTACTTAAGGAATGTAGTTCATCCAATAAGTGCATTTGTGTCATTCATTTAACATTTACAACATTTTGTGCATCCCTAGGCTTATTCTAATCACTTTTCGTTCTTAAGGAATGTAGTTCATCCAATAAGTGCGTTTGTGTCATGGGATGAACGTTTACGTAATTTTGTGCATCCCAAGGCTTATTCTAATCACTTTTCGTTCTTAAGGAATGTAGTTTATCCAATAAGTGTGTTTGTGTCATTAATTTCACATTTACATCATTTTGTGCATCCCAAGGCTTATTCTAATCAAATTTCATTCTTATGTAATGTAGTTCATCCAATAAGTGCGTTTGTGTCTTTAATTTTATCATTTACGTCATTTTGTGCATCCCAAGGCTTATTCTAATCACTTTTCTTACTTAAGGAATGTAGTTCATCCAATAAGTGCGTTTGTGTCATTAATTTAACATTTATGTCATTTTGTGCATTCCAAGGCTTATTCTAATAACTTTTCGTTCTGAAGGAATATAGTTAATCCAATAAGTGCGTTTTTGTCATTAATTTAACATTTACGTCATTTTTTTTATCCCAAGGATTATTCTAATCACTTTTTGTTCTGAAGGAAGGTAGTTCATCCAATAAGTGCATTTGTGTCATTGGATGAACATTTACGTCATTTTGTGCATCCCATGGCTTATTCTGATCACTTTTCTTACTTAAGGAATGTAGTTCATCCAATAAGTGCGTTTGTGTCATTAATTTAACATTTACGTCATTTGGTGCATCCCAAGGCTTATTCTAATCAATTTCGTTCTTAAGGAATGTAGTTCATCCAATAAGTGCGTTTGTGTCACGGGATGAACGTTTACGTAATTTTGTGCATCCCAAGGCTTATTCTAATCACTTTTTGTTCTTAAGCAATGTAGTTTATCCAATAAGTGTGTTTGTGTCATTAATTTCACATTTACATCATTTTGTGCATCCCAAGGCTTATTCTAATCTTTTTTTGTTCATAAGAAATGTAGTTCATCCAATAAGTGCATTTGTGTCATTGGATGAACATTTACGTCATTTTGTGCATCCCAAGGCTTATTCTGATCACTTTTCTTACTTAAGGAATGTAGTTCGTCCAATAACTGTATTTGTGTCATTAATTTAACATTTACGTCATTTGGTGCATCCCTAGGCTTATTCTAATCAATTCGTTCTTAAGGAATGTACATCATCCAATAAGTGTGTTTGTGTCACGGGATGAACGTTTACGTAAGTTTGTGTATCCCAAGGCTTATTCTAATCACTTTTTGTTCTTAAGGAATGTAGTTTATCCAATAAGTGTGTTTCTGTCAATAATTTCACATTTACATCATTTTGTGCATCCGAGGCTTATTCTAATCACTTTTCATTCTTAAGGAATGTAGTTCATCCAATAAGTGCGTTTGTGTCATGGGTGAAACGTTTACGTAATTTTGTTCATCCCAAGGCCTATTCTAATCACTTTTCTTATTTAAGGAATGTTGTTCAACCAATAAGTTCGTTTGTGTCATTAATTTAACATTTATGTCATTTTGTGAATCCCCAGGCTTATTCTAATCACTTTTTGTTCTTAAGGAATGTAGTTCATCCAATAAGTGTGTTTGTGTCATTGGATGAACATTTACGTCATTTTGTGCATCCCAAGGCTTATTCCAATCAAATTTCGCTCTTATGTAATGCAGTTCATCCATTAAGTGCATTTATGTCTTTAATTTTATCATTTACGTCATTTTGTGTATCCCAAGGCTTATTCTAATCACTTTTCATTCTTAAGGAATGTAGTTAATCCAATAAGTGCGTTTGTGTCATTAATTTAACATTTACGTCATTTTTTTTATCCCAAGGCTTATTCTAATCACATTTTGTTCTTAAGGAATGTAGTTCATCCAATAAGTGCATTGTGTGTTATTGGATGAACATTTACGTCATTTTTTGCATCCCAAGGCTTATTCCAATCAAATTTCGCTCTTATGTAATGTAGTTCATCCAATAAGTGCATTTATGTCTTTAATTTTATCAATTACGTCATTTTGTGTATCCCAAGGCTTATTCGAATCACTTTTCGTTCTTAAGGAATGTAGTTAATCCAATAAGTGCGTTTGTGTCATTAATTTAACATTTACGTCATTTTTTTTATCCCAAGGCTTATTCTAATAACTTTTTGTTCTAAAGGAATGTAGTTCATCCAATAAGTGCATTTGTGTCATTGGATGAACATTTACGTCATTTTGTGCATCCCAAGGCTTATTCTGATCACTTTCTTACTTAAGGAATGTAGTTCATCCAATAAGTGCATTTGTGTCATTCATTTAACATTTACAACATTTTGTGCATCCCTAGGCTTATTCTAATCACTTTTCGTTCTTAAGGAATGTAGTTCATCCAATAAGTGCGTTTGTGTCATGGGATGAACGTTTACGTAATTTTGTGCATCCCAAGGCTTATTCTAATCACTTTTCGTTCTTAAGGAATGTAGTTTATCCAATAAGTGTGTTTGTCTCATTAATTTCACATTTACATCATTTTGTGCATCCCAAGGCTTATTCTAATCAAATTTCATTCTTATGTAATGTAGTTCATCCAATAAGTGCGTTTGTGTCTTTAATTTTATCATTTACGTCATTTTGTGCATCCCAAGGCTTATTCTAATCACTTTTCTTACTTAAGGAATGTAGTTCATCCAATAAGTGCGTTTGTGTCATTAATTTAACATTTATGTCATTTTGTGCATCCCAAGGCTTATTCTAATCACTTTTCGTTCTGAAGGAATATAGTTAATCCAATAAGTGCGTTTTTGTCATTAATTTAACATTTACGTCATTTTTTTTATCCCAAGGATTATTCTAATCACTTTTTGTTCTGAAGGAAGGTAGTTCATCCAATAAGTGCATTTGTGTCATTGGATGAACATTTACGTCATTTTGTGCATCCCATGGCTTATTCTGATCACTTTTCTTACTTAAGGAATGTAGTTCATCCAATAAGTGCGTTTGTGTCATTAATTTAACATTTACGTCATTTGGTGCATCCCAAGGCTTATTCTAATCAATTTCGTTCTTAAGGAATGTAGTTCATCCAATAAGTGCGTTTGTGTCACGGGATGAACGTTTACGTAATTTTGTGCATCCCAAGGCTTATTCTAATCACTTTTTGTTCTTAAGCAATGTAGTTTATCCAATAAGTGTGTTTGTGTCATTAATTTCACATTTACATCATTTTGTGCATCCCAAGGCTTATTCTAATCTTTTTTTGTTCATAAGGAATGTAGTTCATCCAATAAGTGCATTTGTGTCATTGGATGAACATTTACGTCATTTTGTGCATCCCAAGGCTTATTCTGATCACTTTTCTTACTTAAGGAATGTAGTTCGTCCAATAACTGTGTTTGTGTCATTAATTTAACATTTACGTCATTTGGTGCATCCCTAGGCTTATTCTAATCAATTCGTTCTTAAGGAATGTACATCATCCAATAAGTGTGTTTGTGTCACGGGATGAACGTTTACGTAAGTTTGTGCATCCCAAGGCTTATTCTAATCACTTTTTGTTCTTAAGGAATGTAGTTTATCCAATAAGTGTGTTTCTGTCAATAATTTCACATTTACATCATTTTGTGCATCCCAAGGCTTATTCTAATCACTTTTCATTCTTAAGGAATGTAGTTCATCCAATAAGTGCGTTTGTGTCATGGGTGAAACGTTAACGTAATTTTGTTCATCCCAAGGCTTATTCTAATCACTTTTCTTATTTAAGGAATGTAGTTCAACCAATAAGTTCGTTTGTGTCATTAATTTAACATTTATGTCATTTTGTGAATCCCCAGGCTTATTCTAATCACTTTTTGTTCTTAAGGAATGTAGTTCATCCAATAAGTGTGTTTGTGTCATTGGATGAACATTTACGTCATTTTGTGCATCCCAAGGCTTATTCCAATCAAATTTCGCTCTTATGTAATGCAGTTCATCCATTAAGTGCATTTATGTCTTTAATTTTATCATTTACGTCATTTTGTGTATCCCAAGGCTTATTCTAATCACTTTTCGTTCTTAAGGAATGTAGTTAATCCAATAAGTGCATTTGTGTCATTAATTTAACATTTACGTCATTTTTTTATCCCAAGGCTTATTCTAATCACATTTTGTTCTTAAGGAATGTAGTTCATCCAATAAGTGCATTTGTGTCATTGGATGAACATTTACGTCATTTTGTGCATCCCAAGGCTTATTTTGATCACTTTTCTTACTTAAGGAATGTAGTTCATCCAATAAGTGCGTTTGTGTCATTAATTTAACATTAACGTCATTTTGTGCATCCCAAGGCTTATTCTAATCACTGTTCGTTCTTAAGGAATGTAGTTTATCCAATAAGTGTGTTTGTGTCATTAATTTCACATTTACATCATTTTGTGCATCCCAAGGCTTATTCTAATCAAATTTCATTCTTATGTAATGTAGTTCATCCAATAAGTGCATTTGTGTCATTAATTTTATCATTTACGTCATTTTGTTCATCCCAAGGCTTATTCTAATCACTTTTCGTTCTTAAGGAATGTAGTTAATCCAATAAGTGCGTTTTTGTCATTGGATTTAACATTTACGTCATTTTTTTAATCCCAAGGCTTATTCTAATCTTTTTTTGTTCATAAGGAATGTAGTTCATCCAATAAGTGCATTTGTGTCATTGGATGAACATTTACGTTATTTTGTGCATCCCAAGGCTTATTCTGATCACTTTTCTTACTTAAGGAATGTAGTTCATCCAATAACTGTGTTTGTGTCATTAATTTAACATTTACGTCATTTGGTGCATCCCTAGGCTTATTCTAATCAATTTCGTTCTTAAGGAATGTACATCATCCAATAAGTGTGTTTGTGTCACGGGATGAACATTTACGTAAGTTTGTGCATCCCAAGGCTTATTCTAATCACTTTTTGTTCTTAAGGAATGTAGTTTATCCAATAAGTGTGTTTCTGTCAATAATTTCACATTTACATCATTTTGTGCATCCCAAGGCTTATTCTAATCACTTTTCATTCTTAAGGAATGTAGTTCATCCAATAAGTGCGTTTGTGTCATGGGTGAAACGTTTACGTAATTTTGTTCATCCCAAGGCTTATTCTAATCACTTTTCTTACTTAAGGAATGTAGTTCAACCAATAAGTTCGTTTGTGTCATTAATTTAACATTTATGTCATTTTGTGAATCCCCAGGCTTATTCTAATCACTTTTTGTTCTTAAGGAATGTAGTTCATCCAATAAGTGTGTTTGTGTCATTGGATGAACATTTACGTCATTTTGTGCATCCCAAGGCTTATTCCAATCAAATTTCGCTCTTATGTAATGTAGTTCATCCATTAAGTGCATTTATGTCTTTAATTTTATCATTTACGTCATTTTGTGTATCCCAAGGCTTATTCTAATCACTTTTCGTTCTTAAGGAATGTAGTTAATCCAATAAGTGCGTTAGTGTCATTAATTTAACATTTACGTCATTTTTTTTATCCCAAGGCTTATTCTAATCACATTTTGTTCTTAAGGAATGTAGTTCATCCAATAAGTGCATTTGTGTCATTGGATGAACATTTACGTCATTTTGTGCATCCCAAGGCTTATTTTGATCACTTTTCTTACTTAAGGAATGTAGTTCATCCAATAAGTGCGTTTGTGTCATTAATTTAACATTAACGTCATTTTGTGCATCCCAAGGCTTATTCTAATCACTTTTCGTTCTTAAGGAATGTAGTTTATCCAATAAGTGTGTTTGTGTCATTAATTTCACATTTACATCATTTTGTGCATCCCAAGGCTTATTCTAATCAAATTTCATTCTTATGTAATGTAGTTCATCCAATAAGTGCATTTGTGTCATTAATTTTATTATTTACGTCATTTTGTTCATCCCAAGGCTTATTCTAATCACTTTTCGTTCTGAAGGAATGTAGTTAATCCAATAAGTGCGTTTTTGTCATTGGATTTAACATTTACGTCATTTTTTTAATCCCAAGGCTTATTCTAATCTTTTTTTGTTCATAAGGAATGTAGTTCATCCAATAAGTGCATTTGTGTCATTGGATGAACATTTACGTCATTTTGTGCATCCCAAGGCTTATTCTGATCACTTTTCTTACTTAAGGAAAGTAGTTCATCCAATAACTGTGTTTGTGTCATTAATTTAACATTTACGTCATTTGGTGCATCCCTAGGCTTATTCTAATCAATTTCGTTCTTAAGGAATGTACATCATCCAATAAGTGTGTTTGTGTCACGGGATGAACATTTACGTAAGTTTGTGCATCCCAAGGCTTATTCTAATCACTTTTTGTTCTTAAGGAATGTAGTTTATCCAATAAGTGTGTTTCTGTCAATAATTTCACATTTACATCATTTTGTGCATCCCAAGGCTTATTCTAATCACTTTTCATTCTTAAGGAATGTAGTTCATCCAATAAGTGCGTTTGTGTCATGGGTGAAACGTTTACGTAATTTTGTTCATCCCAAGGCTTATTCTAATCACTTTTCTTACTTAAGGAATGTAGTTCAACCAATAAGTTCGTTTGTGTCATTAATTTAACATTTATGTCATTTTGTGAATCCCCAGGCTTATTCTAATCACTTTTTGTTCTTAAGGAATGTAGTTCATCCAATAAGTGTGTTTGTGTCATTGGATGAACATTTACATCATTTTGTGCATCCCAAGGCTTATTCCAATCAAATTTCGCTCTTATGTAATGTAGTTCATCCATTAAGTGCATTTATGTCTTTAATTTTATCATTTACGTTATTTTGTGTATCCCAAGGCTTATTCTAATCACTTTTCGTTCTTAAGGAATGTAGTTAATCCAATAAGTGCGTTTGTGTCATTAATTTAACATTTACGTCATTTTTTTTATCCCAAGGCTTATTCTAATCACATTTTGTTCTTAAGGAATGTAGTTCATCCAATAAGTGCATTTGTGTCATTGGATGAACATTTACGTCATTTTGTGCATCCCAAGGCTTATTTTGATCACTTTTCTTACTGAAGGAATGTAGTTCATCCAATAAGTGCGTTTGTGTCATTAATTTAACATTAACGTCATTTTGTGCATCCCAAGGCTTATTCTAATCACTTTTCGTTCTTAAGGAATGTAGTTTATCCAATAAGTGTGTTTGTGTCATTAATTTCACATTTACATCATTTTGTGCATCCCAAGGCTTATTCTAATCAAATTTCATTCTTATGTAATGTAGTTCATCCAATAAGTGCATTTGTGTCATTAATTTTATTATTTACGTCATTTTGTTCATCCCAAGGCTTATTCTAATCACTTTTCGTTCTGAAGGAATGTAGTTAATCCAATAAGTGCGTTTTTGTCATTGGATTTAACATTTACGTCATTTTTTTAATCCCAAGGCTTATTCTAATCTTTTTTTGTTCATAAGGAATGTAGTTCATCCAATAAGTGCATTTGTGTCATTGGATGAACATTTACGTCATTTTGTGCATCCCAAGGCTTATTCTGATCACTTTTCTTACTTAAGGAAAGTAGTTCATCCAATAACTGTGTTTGTGTCATTAATTTAACATTTACGTCATTTGGTGCATCCCTAGGCTTATTCTAATCAATTTCGTTCTTAGGGAATGTACATCATCCAATAAGTGTGTTTGTGTCACGGGATGAACATTTACGTAAGTTTGTGCATCCCAAGGCTTATTCTAATCACTTTTTGTTCTTAAGGAATGTAGTTTATCCAATAAGTGTGTTTCTGTCAATAATTTCACATTTACATCATTTTGTGCATCCCAAGGCTTATTCTAATCACTTTTCATTCTTAAGGAATGTAGTTCATCCAATAAGTGCGTTTGTGTCATGGGTGAAACGTTTACGTAATTTTGTTCATCCCAAGGCTTATTCTAATCACTTTTCTTACTTAAGGAATGTAGTTCAACCAATAAGTTCGTTTGTGTCATTAATTTAACATTTATGTCATTTTGTGAATCCCCAGGCTTATTCTAATCACTTTTTGTTCTTAAGGAATGTAGTTCATCCAATAAGTGTGTTTGTGTCATTGGATGAACATTTACATCATTTTGTGCATCCCAAGGCTTATTCCAATCAAATTTCGCTCTTATGTAATGTAGTTCATCCATTAAGTGCATTTATGTCTTTAATTTTATCATTTACGTTATTTTGTGTATCCCAAGGCTTATTCTAATCACTTTTCGTTCTTAAGGAATGTAGTTAATCCAATAAGTGCGTTTGTGTCATTAATTTAACATTTACGTCATTTTTTTTATCCCAAGGCTTATTCTAATCACATTTTGTTCTTAAGGAATGTAGTTCATCCAATAAGTGCATTTGTGTCATTGGATGAACATTTACGTCATTTTGTGCATCCCAAGGCTTATTTTGATCACTTTTCTTACTGAAGGAATGTAGTTCATCCAATAAGTGCGTTTGTGTCATTAATTTAACATTAACGTCATTTTGTGCATCCCAAGGCTTATTCTAATCACTTTTCGTTCTTAAGGAATGTAGTTTATCCAATAAGTGTGTTTGTGTCATTAATTTCACATTTACATCATTTTGTGCATCCCAAGGCTTATTCTAATCAAATTTCATTCTTATGTAATGTAGTTCATCCAATAAGTGCATTTGTGTCATTAATTTTATCATTTACGTAATTTTGTTCATCCCAAGGCTTATTCTAATCACTTTTCGTTCTTAAGGAATGTAGTTAATCCAATAAGTGCGTTTTTGTCATTGGATTTAACATTTACGTCATTTTTTTAATCCCAAGGCTTATTCTAATCTTTTTTTGTTCATAAGGAATGTAGTTCATCCAATAAGTGCATTTGTGTCATTGGATGAACATTTACGTTATTTTGTGCATCCCAAGGCTTATTCTGATCAGTTTTCTTACTTAAGGAATGTAGTTCATCCAATAACTGTGTTTGTGTCATTAATTTAACATTTACGTCATTTGGTGCATCCCTAGGCTTATTCTAATCAATTTCGTTCTTAAGGAATGTACATCATCCAATAAGTGTGTTTGTGTCACGGGATGAACATTTACGTAAGTTTGTGCATCCCAAGGCTTATTCTAATCACTTTTTGTTCTTAAGGAATGTAGTTTATCCAATAAGTGTGTTTCTGTCAATAATTTCACATTTACATCATTTTGTGCATCCCAAGGCTTATTCTAATCACTTTTCATTCTTAAGGAATGTAGTTCATCCAATAAGTGCGTTTGTGTCATGGGTGAAACGTTTACGTAATTTTGTTCATCCCAAGGCTTATTCTAATCACTTTTCTTACTTAAGGAATGTAGTTCAACCAATAAGTTCGTTTGTGTCATTAATTTAACATTTATGTCATTTTGTGAATCCCCAGGCTTATTCTAATCACTTTTTGTTCTTAAGGAATGTAGTTCATCCAATAAGTGTGTTTGTGTCATTGGATGAACATTTACGTCATTTTGTGCATCCCAAGGCTTATTCCAATCAAATTTCGCTCTTATGTAATGCAGTTCATCCATTAAGTGCATTTATGTCTTTAATTTTATCATTTACGTCATTTTGTGTATCCCAAGGCTTATTCTAATCACTTTTCATTCTTAAGGAATGTAGTTAATCCAATAAGTGCGTTTGTGTCATTAATTTAACATTTACGTCATTTTTTTTATCCCAAGGCTTATTCTAATCACATTTTGTTCTTAAGGAATGTAGTTCATCCAATAAGTGCATTTGTGTCATTGGATGAACATTTACGTCATTTTGTGCATCCCAAGGCTTATTTTGATCACTTTTCTTACTTAAGGAATGTAGTTCATCCAATAAGTGCGTTTGTGTCATTAATTTAACATTAACGTCATTTTGTGCATCCCAAGGCTTATTCTAATCACTTTTCGTTCTTAAGGAATGTAGTTTATCCAATAAGTGTGTTTGTGTCATTAATTTCACATTTACATCATTTTGTGCATCCCAAGGCTTATTCTAATCAAATTTCATTCTTATGTAATGTAGTTCATCCAATAAGTGCATTTGTGTCATTAATTTTATTATTTACGTCATTTTGTTCATCCCAAGGCTTATTCTAATCACTTTTCGTTCTGAAGGAATGTAGTTAATCCAATAAGTGCGTTTTTGTCATTGGATTTAACATTTACGTCATTTTTTTAATCCCAAGGCTTATTCTAATCTTTTTTTGTTCATAAGGAATGTAGTTCATCCAATAAGTGCATTTGTGTCATTGGATGAACATTTACGTCATTTTGTGCATCCCAAGGCTTATTCTGATCACTTTTCTTACTTAAGGAAAGTAGTTCATCCAATAACTGTGTTTGTGTCATTAATTTAACATTTACGTCATTTGGTGCATCCCTAGGCTTATTCTAATCAATTTCGTTCTTAGGGAATGTACATCATCCAATAAGTGTGTTTGTGTCACGGGATGAACATTTACGTAAGTTTGTGCATCCCAAGGCTTATTCTAATCACTTTTTGTTCTTAAGGAATGTAGTTTATCCAATAAGTGTGTTTCTGTCAATAATTTCACATTTACATCATTTTGTGCATCCCAAGGCTTATTCTAATCACTTTTCATTCTTAAGGAATGTAGTTCATCCAATAAGTGCGTTTGTGTCATGGGTGAAACGTTTACGTAATTTTGTTCATCCCAAGGCTTATTCTAATCACTTTTCTTACTTAAGGAATGTAGTTCAACCAATAAGTTCGTTTGTGTCATTAATTTAACATTTATGTCATTTTGTGAATCCCCAGGCTTATTCTAATCACTTTTTGTTCTTAAGGAATGTAGTTCATCCAATAAGTGTGTTTGTGTCATTGGATGAACATTTACATCATTTTGTGCATCCCAAGGCTTATTCCAATCAAATTTCGCTCTTATGTAATGTAGTTCATCCATTAAGTGCATTTATGTCTTTAATTTTATCATTTACGTTATTTTGTGTATCCCAAGGCTTATTCTAATCACTTTTCGTTCTTAAGGAATGTAGTTAATCCAATAAGTGCGTTTGTGTCATTAATTTAACATTTACGTCATTTTTTTTATCCCAAGGCTTATTCTAATCACATTTTGTTCTTAAGGAATGTAGTTCATCCAATAAGTGCATTTGTGTCATTGGATGAACATTTACGTCATTTTGTGCATCCCAAGGCTTATTTTGATCACTTTTCTTACTGAAGGAATGTAGTTCATCCAATAAGTGCGTTTGTGTCATTAATTTAACATTAACGTCATTTTGTGCATCCCAAGGCTTATTCTAATCACTTTTCGTTCTTAAGGAATGTAGTTTATCCAATAAGTGTGTTTGTGTCATTAATTTCACATTTACATCATTTTGTGCATCCCAAGGCTTATTCTAATCAAATTTCATTCTTATGTAATGTAGTTCATCCAATAAGTGCATTTGTGTCATTAATTTTATCATTTACGTAATTTTGTTCATCCCAAGGCTTATTCTAATCACTTTTCGTTCTTAAGGAATGTAGTTAATCCAATAAGTGCGTTTTTGTCATTGGATTTAACATTTACGTCATTTTTTTAATCCCAAGGCTTATTCTAATCTTTTTTTGTTCATAAGGAATGTAGTTCATCCAATAAGTGCATTTGTGTCATTGGATGAACATTTACGTTATTTTGTGCATCCCAAGGCTTATTCTGATCAGTTTTCTTACTTAAGGAATGTAGTTCATCCAATAACTGTGTTTGTGTCATTAATTTAACATTTACGTCATTTGGTGCATCCCTAGGCTTATTCTAATCAATTTCGTTCTTAAGGAATGTACATCATCCAATAAGTGTGTTTGTGTCACGGGATGAACATTTACGTAAGTTTGTGCATCCCAAGGCTTATTCTAATCACTTTTTGTTCTTAAGGAATGTAGTTTATCCAATAAGTGTGTTTCTGTCAATAATTTCACATTTACATCATTTTGTGCATCCCAAGGCTTATTCTAATCACTTTTCATTCTTAAGGAATGTAGTTCATCCAATAAGTGCGTTTGTGTCATGGGTGAAACGTTTACGTAATTTTGTTCATCCCAAGGCTTATTCTAATCACTTTTCTTACTTAAGGAATGTAGTTCAACCAATAAGTTCGTTTGTGTCATTAATTTAACATTTATGTCATTTTGTGAATCCCCAGGCTTATTCTAATCACTTTTTGTTCTTAAGGAATGTAGTTCATCCAATAAGTGTGTTTGTGTCATTGGATGAACATTTACGTCATTTTGTGCATCCCAAGGCTTATTCCAATCAAATTTCGCTCTTATGTAATGTAGTTCATCCATTAAGTGCATTTATGTCTTTAATTTTATCATTTACGTCATTTTGTGTATCCCAAGGCTTATTCTAATCACTTTTCGTTCTTAAGGAATGTAGTTAATCCAATAAGTGCGTTAGTGTCATTAATTTAACATTTACGTCATTTTTTTTATCCCAAGGCTTATTCTAATCACTTTTCTTTGTTAAGGAATGTAGTTCATCCAGTAAGTGCATTTTTGTCATTGGATGAACATTTACGACATTTTGTGCATCCCAAGGCTTATTCTAATCATTTTTCGTCTTAAGGAATGAAGTTCATCCAATAAGTGTGTTTGTGTCATTGGATGAACATTTATGTCTTTTTATGCTTCCCAAGGTTTACTGTAAGACCCTTAAATTTAAAATTAAATTCAGATTTGATTTTAAGAGTATTTTGGGATTATCGGTGTAATATTCAATATATGTATATTTTGTGTAAATATATATATATATATATAATTAATTGTTTTGAAGGTGGAATTAAAATTATTGGATAATGGATGAATTAATTTAATTTTGAGTAATTAAATTATCGGACCGTTAATTAAGATATTCTCTGCTAATTTCGACGAAAACGGGTTAAGTGCTGGAGGATCAAAAGATATTTTGATATAAGAATTGGTGAGGTGGCGTAGATATTTGTGAAAAAGGAAACAATTCCTCTCTCCTCTGCTGTGTCAGTTGCTTTATGTGGATATTTAAGTAAGAAGCTTTTCCTTCTTTCCTCTACGCGCCAGTTCTGCTTTATCTTCTTCTTCTTCTTCTTATTTTCTGAGTGTTGGTGAAGAAAAATAGTTTACTTAAAAGTCATCGTTCTGGAAAATCTGAGTGTCGAATCAGAAAGTTTCAAGTACGAAAGTCATTCCTCTGATCGTTACGGAGCTAAAGAACTAATTTTCGTAGCGGCGAACGCGAACGGGAGTATCGTCGGCTTTTGTCGCAGAAGCGTACGAGCTAAGGGAACGTAACTAAGGTAAGGGCACCTTCCAACTTTCTAGATTTGCATTTAGGGCTGTAAATGCATGTGTGATGAATGATATTTGGTTTATGATTGTGAAAAACATTGTATTATGTTTTGAAAATCGTTCTGTGAGCGTGGAATGATGATTCTGGTTCTGATTTTGTTTTGTTAAAAATCAGTGAGGTTATTCTGGTTTGAGTAAATCTGTGTTTTGCTGTATTTTGTTAAACAATCTGGTGTTGATGGTTGTTTCAAATGAAAAGGGATTTAAAATGGTGGAAGTATTTTTATGAAAAATCTGTTGTTGGTATTTGATGAAAAATGTTCTGAGTTGAGGTTTTAAAAGAGGGGAATTACGATTTTGGTGTTGGGTTGGATTTTCAAAAGAAAAGGTTTTGAAAATGTGTTGAAGTTTCAGGAAAATTCACTGATTTCGAAGGTGTATTCGAATACGGCATTGAGTGTACTCGAATACAACCTGCAAAGCTTCTGTTTTCCCTAAGTTTTCGATCTTGTATTCGACTACGAGCCCCTGTAGTCGAATACAGATTTTCCAATTTTGCTACTGACTTAGCATCTGTATTCGACTACGACCCTCTGTAGCGGAATACAGATTTGCAATTTTTGCTTCTGTTTTAACCATTGTATTCGACTACAACCCTCTGTAGCCGAATACATACTTGCAACTTTTGCCACTGACTTCGCATCTGTATTCGACTACGAAGGCCTCGTATTCGAATACAAAATGCTGATTTTTCACTGTTTTAGCTTCTGTATTCGAATACAAGGTAGCTGTAGTCGAATACAGATTCGTGTTTTTCATAAATTCATGTTTTTAACATTGTTTTATAAACCTTAAGTGTTGGGGTACCTTAGGAAGGTTTTTGGTGATTAAAAATGGAAATTCGGTGATAGTTCGAAGTGGTGATGATGAAGTTTTTTTAGAATTTACTGAAGTTGTAGAAATTCTGATTTTTGTACTGTAACAGCCCCTGTATTCGAATACAGCTTCATTCGTATTTTTGCCAGAAACCTCAGTTTTAATCACATTTTTGAATCTTAACAGTTGGGGAAAAACCTTTGTTAATAAAGAGTGGAACTTTGAGGTAATGCAAAGTGTAATGCTTGCTTGAATGGTTAATCTTTGAATGTGTTGAGATGTTTTGACAAATGAGGAAAATGCATGAATTTTACTAAGGTTGCATACTGTTTTCAATGAAGTGAAACAATGCATATTCATGCATGGCATAGTCAGGTGGTACCCGCGATGGGCCACAGAGTAATTCGCATCCACGTGCTGATCTGTAGTGATTGCACGAGTGCTGATCTGTAGTGATTGCACTAGGTACTAATCTGTGATTGTACCTTGGTATATAAGTGTTGGTCAGATAAACGACTGCACTGGTACTGAACTGTAGTGTCTGTACCCTGAAATGCGCAGCCACGTGCTGATCTGTAGTGATTGCACGAGTGCTGATCTGTAGTGATTGCACTAGGTACTGATCTGTAGTGATTGCACTAGGTACTGATCTGTAGTGATTGCACTAGGTACTGATCTGTAGTGATTGTACCTTGGTTTATGTCAAACGTGCTGATCTGTAGTGATTGCACTAGGTACTGATCTGTAGTGATTGTACCTTGGTTTATGTCAAACGTGCTGGTCTGTAGTGACTGCACGAGTGCTGGTCTGTATGCGACTGCACTGGTGCTGATCTGTATGCGATTGCACCCTGGTCATGAGGGCCGTTAAATTGTGCTGGTCTGTAAGTGACTGCACCTTGGTGATTCCAAGAATTTATGAACATGAGCATATACATATTGCATCGGAGTGTTTGATCGGAGGGTCACGTTTGATTTTATGTTGATGGTGGAAAATTGTTGTGTGAGTAAGTATTTTTTGAAAATCTGTAATTTCGGATAAATTGATGTTTGTGCTTACATCATGATTTTTATACTTACTTGGTTGCTGTTTTGTAAAGTACAAATGACATGGATATCAAAATTTAGCATCCTTATTTATCATCATGTACTATGAATATGTTTGATATTCTTGATATAACTGCTATGTGGTAATTGTTATTTTCGGTCGGTGACCCTTTACAATTATTGTGGAAATTGGGCGTTGCCCTCAGATGAGATTCAGAACCGTACCCCTGATGGTCATACTAACGACAGGGAACGTCGTTAGTTTCCCTTGATCTTTACCTCTGGGCTATGCAAAGAGATGAGCAGCTGGGTGAAGAAAAGACTTGTGAATATTGTAATGCTACTGTAGCTTAGGGTATGATCACAGTAGACTTATATATAGGGTTTTGAACTCAATGGTTGTAAATATTCATTTTGGGAATTATTGTAAAACTCTTTCGCACTCTGATAAATATTTTGATGTATCTTTATTTTAGTATATTATAACGATCAAATTCCAATAAATATCTCATTCGATTCAATTGTCATGTTGCTGTTTTAAAATTCCTTACTATTTTTAATTACGAAGTCGAATGATATTTAATTTGAATTGATTTTAATTTCCTTGGAACGCGATTCTGAAAACTCTTTTATTTATGTATTCGTTTTAAAAAAAATAAATAAATACACTCGCGTTGTGTTTTAAACTCGGGGTGTTACACTCACTCACATCACTTTTCGTTCTTAAGGAATGTAGTTCATCCAATACGTGTGTTTGTGTCATTGGATTAACATTTACGTCATTTTGTGCATCCCAAGGCATATTCTAATTACTTTTCATTCTAAAGGAATGTAGTTCATCCAATAAGTGTGTTTGTGTCATTGGATAACCATTTAAGCCATTTTCTTATCCCAAGGCTTATTCTAATCACTTTTTATTCTTAAGGAATGTAGTTCATCCAATAAGTGCATTTGCGTCATTGGATGAACATTTACGTCATATTGTGCATCCCAAGGCTTCTTCTAATCACTTTTCGTTCTTAAGGAATGTAGTTCATCCAATAAGTGCGTTTGTGTAATGGGATGAACGTTCACGTAATTTTTTGCATCCCAAGGCTTATTGTTATCACTTTTCGTTCTTAAGGAATTTAGTTTATCCAATAAGTGTGTTTGTGTCATTAATTTCACATATACATCATTTTGTGCATCCCAAGGCTTATTCTAATCAGTTTTCATTCTTAAGAAATGTAGTTCATCCAATAAGTGCGTTTGTGTCATGGAATAAACGTTTACGTAATTTTGTGCATCCCAAGACTTATTCTAATCACTTTTCTTACTTATGGAATGTAGTTAATCCAATAAGTGCATTTGTGTCATTAATTTAACATTTACGTCATTTTGTGCATCCCAAGGCTTATTCTAATCACTTTTCGTTCTTAAGGAATGTAGTTCATCCAATAAGTGTGTTTGTGTCATTGGATGAACATTTACGTCATTTTGTGCATCCCAAGGCTTATTCTAATCACTTCTCGTTCTTAATGAATGTATTTCATCCAATAAGTGCATTTGTGTTATTCGATGAACATTTACGTCTATTTGTGCATCCCAACGCTTATTCTAAACACTATTCGTTCTTAAGGAATATAGTTCATCCAATAAGTGTGTTTCTATCACGGGATGAACATTTACATTATTTGGTGCCTCCCTAGAGTAATTCTAATAAATTTTCGTTCTTAAGGAATAAAGTTCATCCAACAAGTGCGTTTGTGTGATTAATTTATCATTTACGTCATTTTGTGTATCCCAAGGCTTATTCTTATCACATTTCGTTCTTATGTAATGTTGTTCATCCAATAAGTGCATTTCTGTCATTAATTTTATCATTTACCTCATTTCGGGCATCCCAAGGCTTATTCTAATCACTTTTCGTTCTTAGGGATTGCAGTTAATCCAATAAGTGCGTTTTGTGTTATTAATTTAACATTTACGTCATTTTTTTTATCCCAAGGCTTTTTCTAATCACTTTTCAGTCTTAAGGAATGTAGTTCATCCAATAAGTGTGTTGTGTCATGGGATGAACGTTTACGTAATTTTGTACATCCCATGGCTTATTCTAATCACTTTTCGTTCTTAACGAATGTAGTTTATCCAATAAGTGTGTTTGTGTCATTAATTTCACATTTACGTCATTTTGTGCATCCCAAGGCTTATTGTAATAAACTTTCGTTCTTAAGGAATGTAGTTCATCCAATAAGTGCGTTTGTGTCATGGAATGAAAGTTTACGTAATTTTGTGCATCCCAAGGCATATTCTAATCACTTTTCTTACTTAAGGAATGTAGTTCATCCAATAAGTGCGTTTGTGTCATTAATTTAACATTTATGTCATTTTATGCATCTGAAGGCTTATTCTAATCAAATTTCGTTCTTATGTAATGTAGTTCATCCAATAAGTGCATTTGTGTCATTAATTTTATCATTTACGTCAATTTCTGCATCCCAAAGCATATTCTAATCACTTTTGGTTCTTAAGGAACATAGTTAACCCAATAAGTGCGTTTGTGTCATTAATTTAACATTTACGTCATTTTTGGCATCCCAAGGCTTATTCTAATCACTTTTCGTTCATAAGGAATGTAGTTCATCCAATACGTGTGTTTATGTCATTGAATTAACATTTACGTCATTTTGTGCATTGCAAGGCTTAATCTAATTACTTTTCGTTCTAAAGGAATGTAGTTCATCCCATAGGCGTGTTTGTGTCATTGGATGAACATTTAAGCCATTTTTTTTGTCCAAAGGCTTATTCTAATCCCTTTTTGTTCTTAAGGAATGTAGTTCAACCAATAAGTGTATTTGTGTCATTGGATGAACATTTACGTCATTTTGTGCATCCCAAGGCTTATATTATTCACTTATCGTTCTTAAGGAATGTAGTTCATCCAACAAGTGCGTTTGTGTCATGGGATGAACGTTTACGTCATTTTGTGCATCTCAAGGCTTTTTCTAATCACTTTTCGTTCTTAAGGAATGTAGTTCCTCCAATAAGTGCGTTTGTGTCATTAATTTAACCTTTATGTCATTTTGTGCATCCCAAGGCTTATTCTAATCACTTTTCGTTCTTAAGGAATGTAGGTCATCCAATAAGTGCATTTATTTCATTGGATGAACATTTACGTCATTTTGTGCATCTCAATGCTTTTTCTAATCACTTTTCGTTGTTAAGGAATGTAGTTTATCGAATAAGTGTGTTTGTGTCATTAATTTCACATTTACATCATTTTGTGCATCCCATGGCTTATTGTTATCACATTTCATTCTTAAGGAATGTAGTTCATACAATAAGTGTTTTTGTGTCATTGGATGAACATTTACTTCATATTGTGCATCCAAAGACTTTTTCTAATCACTTTTCGTTCTTAAGGTATGTAGTTCATCCAATAAGTGTGTTTGTGTCATTGGATGAACATTTATGTCTTTTTGTGCGTCCCAAGGATTATTCTAATCACTTTTCGTTCTTAAGGAATGTAGTTCATCCAATAACTGCATTTGTGACAATGGATAAACATTTACGTCATTTTGTGCATCCGAAGGTTTATTCTAATCACTTTTCGTTCTTAAGGAATGTAGTTTCTCCAATAAGTGTGTTTGTGTCATTAATTTCACATTTACGTCATTTTGTGTATCCCAAGGCTTACTCTAAGCACTTTTCGTTCTTAAGGAATGTAATTTATCCAATAATTGTGTTTGTGTCATTAATTTCACATTGACGTCATTTAGTGCATCCCAAGGCTTATTCTAATCACTTTTTGTTCTTAAGGAATGTAGTTCATCCAATAAGTGCATTTGTGTCATTGGATGAACATTTACGTAATTTTGTGCATCCCAAGGATTATTCTAATCACTTTTCAATCTTAAGGAATGTAGTTTATCCAATAATTTTGTTTGTGTCATTAATTTCACATTTAGTCATTTTGTGCATCCTAAGGCTTATTCTAATCACTTTTTGTTCTTAAGGAACGTAGTTCATACAATAAGTGCGTTTGTGTCATTGGAGGAACATGTCTGTCATTTCCTGTATCCCGTGGCTTTTTCTAATCAGTTTTCGTTCTTAAGGAATGTAGTTCATCCCACAAGTGCGTTTGTGTCATTAATTTAACATTTATGTCATTTTGTGCATCCCAAGGCTTATTCCAATCACTTTTCGTTCTTAAGGAATGTAGTGCATCCAATAAGTGCGTTTGTGTCATGGGATGAACGTTTACGTAATGTTGTGCATCCTAAGGCTTATTCTAATTTCACATTCACGTCATTTTGTGCATCCCAAGTCTTATTCTAATCACGTTTCGTTCTTAAGGAATTTAGTTTAACCAATAAGTGTGTTTGTGTAATTAATTTCACATTTACGTCATTTTGTGCATCCCAAGGCTTATTCTAATCACTTTTTGTTCTTAAGGAATGTAGTTCCTCCAATAAGTGTGTTTGTGTCATTGGATGAACATTTATGTCTTTTTGTGCTTCCCAAGGCTTATTCTAATCACTTTTCGTTCTTAAGGAATGTAGTTTATCCAATAATTGTGTTTGTGTCATTCATTTGACGTTTACGTCATTTGGTGCATCCCAAGGCTTATTCTAATCACTTTTCTAACTTAAGGAATGTAGTTCATCTAATAAGTGCGTTTGTGTCAATGGATGAACATGTACGTCATTTTGTGCATCCAAAGGCTTTTTCAAATCACTTATCGTTCTTAAGGAATGTAATTCCTCCAATAAATGTGTTTGTGTCATTTGATGGACATTTATGTCTTTTTGTGCATCCCAAGGCTTATTCTAATCACTTTTCGTTCTTAACGAATGTAGTTCATGCAATAAGTCCGTTTGTGTCATTGGATGAACATTTACATCAATTTGTGCATCCCAAGGCTTATTCAAATCACTTTTCGTTCTTAAGAAATGTAGTTCATCCAATAAGTGCGTTTTTGTCATGGGATGAACGTTTACGTAATTTTGTGCATCCCAAGGCTTATTCTAATCACTTTTGTAACTTAAGGAATGTAGTATATCGAAAGAGTGTGGTTGTGTCCTTAATTTCACATTTACTTCATTTTGTGCATCCCGAGGTTTATTCTTATCACTTTTCGTTCTTAAGGAATGTAGTTCATACAATAAGCGTGTTTGTGTCATTGGATGAACATTTACGTCATTTTGTGCATCCCCAGACTTTTCTAATCACTTTTCGTTCTTAAGGAATGTAGTTCATCCAATAAGTGTGTTTGGGTCATTGGATGAACAATTATGTCTTTTTGTGCATCCCAACGCTTATTCTAATCAATTTTTGTTCTTAAGGAATGTAGTTCATCCATTAAGTGCATTTGTGTCATTGAATGAACATTTACGTCATTTTGTGCATCCTAAGGCTTATTCTAATCACTTTTTCGTTCCTAAGGAATGTAGTTCATCCAATAACTACGTTTGTATCATGGGATGAACGTTTACGTAGTTTTGCGCATCCCATGGCTTATTCTAATCACTTTTCTTACCTAAGGAATGTAGTTCATCCAATAAGTGTGTTTGTGTCATTAATTTAACATTTATGTCATTTTGTGCATCCCAAGGCTAATTCTAATCACTTTCGTTCTTAAGGAATGTAGTTCATCCAATAAGTGCGTTTGTGTTGTGGGATGAGCGTTTACGTAATTTTGTGCATCCCAAGGCTTATTCTAATCCCTTTTCGTTCTTAAGGAATTTAGTTTAACCAATAAGTGTGTTTGTGTCATTAATTTCACATTTACGTCATTTTGTGCATCCCAAGGCTTTTTCTAATCACTTTTCGTTCTTAAGGAATGTAGTTCATCCAATAAGTGCATTTGTGTCATGGGATGAACGTTTACGTAATTTTGTGCATCCCATAGCTTATTCTAATCACTTTTCTTACTTAAGGAATGTAGTTCATCTAATAAGTGTGTTTTTGTCATTAATTTAACATTTATGTCATTTTGTGCATCCCAAGGCTAATTCTAATCACTTTTCGTTCTTAAGAAATGTAGTTCAACCAATAAGTGCGTTTGTGTCATGGGATGAACATTTACATAATTTTGTGCATCCCAAGCATTATTCTAATCACTTTTCAATCTTAAGGAATGTAGTTTATCCAATAATTTTCATTGTGTCATTAATTTCACATTTAGTCATTTTGTGCATCCCAAGGCTTATTCTAATCACTTTTTGTTCTTAAGGAATGCAGTTCCTCCAATAAGTGTGTTTGTGCCATTGGATGAACATATATGTCTTTTTGTGCTTCCCAAGGCTTATTCTAATCACTTTTCGTTCTTAAGGAATGTAGTTTATCCAATAATTGTGTTTGTGTCATTCATTTGACATTTACGTCATTTGGTGCATCCCAAGGCTTATTCTAATCACATTTCTTACTTAAGGAATGTAGTTCATCCAATAAGTGCGTTTGTGTCATTGGATGAACATGTACGTCATTTTGTGCATCCAAAGGCTTTTTCAAATCACTTATCGTTCTTAAGGAATGTAATTCCTCCAATAAACGTGTTTGTGTCATTGGATGGACATTTATGTCTTTTTGTGCATCCCAAGGCTTATTCTAATCACTTTTCGTTCTTAAGGAATGTAGTTCATCCAACAAGTCCGTTTGTGTCATTGGATGAACATTTACATCAATTTGTGCATCCCAAGGCTTATTCTAATCACTTTTCGTTCTTAAGGAATGTAGTTCATCCAATAAGTGCGTTTTTGTCATGGGATGAACGTTTACGTAATTTTGTGAATCCCAAGGCTTATTCTAATCACTATTGTAACTTAAGGAATGTTGTTTATCGAAAACGTGTGTTTGTGTCCTTAATTTCACATTTACTTCATTTTGTGCATCCCAAGGCTTATTGCTATCACTTTTCGTTCTTAAGGAATGTAGTTCATACAATAAGCGTGTTTGTGTCATTGGATTTCACATTTACGTCATTTTGTGCATCCGAAGACTTTTTCTAATCACTTTTCGTTCTTAAGGAATGTAGTTCATCCAATAACTGTGTTTGTATCATGGGATGAACGTTTACGTAGTTTTGTGCATCCCATAGCTTATTCTAATCTCTTTTCTTACCTAAGGAATGTAGTTCATCCAATAAGTGCGTTTGTGTCGTGGGATGAGCGTTTACGTAATTTTGTGCATCCCAAGGCTTATTCTAATCACTTTTCGTTCTTAAGGAATTTAGTTTAACCAATAAGTGTGTTTGTGTCATGGGATGAACATTTACATAATTTTGTGCATCCCAAGCATTATTCTAATCACTTTTCAATCTTAAGGAATGTAGTTTATCCAATAATTTTCATTGTGTCATTAATTTCACATTTAGTCATTTTGTGCATCCCAAGGCTTATTCTAATCACTTTTTGTTCTTAAGGAATGCAGTTCCTCCAATAAGTGTGTTTGTGCCATTGGATGAACATATATGTCTTTTTGTGCTTCCCAAGGCTTATTCTAATCACTTTTCGTTCTTAAGGAATGTAGTTTATCCAATAATTGTGTTTGTGTCATTCATTTGACATTTACGTCATTTGGTGCATCCCAAGGCTTATTCTAATCACATTTCTTACTTAAGGAATGTAGTTCATCCAATAAGTGCGTTTGTGTCATTGGATGAACATGTACGTCATTTTGTGCATCCAAAGGCTTTTTCAAATCACTTATCGTTCTTAAGGAATGTAATTCCTCCAATAAACGTGTTTGTGTCATTGGATGGACATTTATGTCTTTTTGTGCATCCCAAGGCTTATTCTAATCACTTTTCGTTCTTAAGGAATGTAGTTCATCCAACAAGTCCGTTTGTGTCATTGGATGAACATTTACATCAATTTGTGCATCCCAAGGCTTATTCTAATCACTTTTCGTTCTTAAGGAATGTAGTTCATCCAATAAGTGCGTTTTTGTCATGGGATGAACGTTTACGTAATTTTGTGAATCCCAAGGCTTATTCTAATCACTATTGTAACTTAAGGAATGTTGTTTATCGAAAACGTGTGTTTGTGTCCTTAATTTCACATTTACTTCATTTTGTGCATCCCAAGGCTTATTGCTATCACTTTTCGTTCTTAAGGAATGTAGTTCATACAATAAGCGTGTTTGTGTCATTGGATTTCACATTTACGTCATTTTGTGCATCCGAAGACTTTTTCTAATCACTTTTCGTTCTTAAGGAATGTAGTTCATCCAATAACTGTGTTTGTATCATGGGATGAACGTTTACGTAGTTTTGTGCATCCCATAGCTTATTCTAATCTCTTTTCTTACCTAAGGAATGTAGTTCATCCAATAAGTGCGTTTGTGTCGTGGGATGAGCGTTTACGTAATTTTGTGCATCCCAAGGCTTATTCTAATCACTTTTCGTTCTTAAGGAATTTAGTTTAACCAATAAGTGTGTTTGTCTCATTAATTTCACATTTACGTCATTTTGTGCATCCCAAGACTTATTCTAATCACTTTTCGTTCTTAAAGAATGTAGTTCATACAATAAGTGCGTTTGTATCATTGGATGAACATTTACGTCATTTTGTGCATCCCAAGGCTTTTTCTAATCACTTTTCGTTCTTAAGGAATGTAATTCATCCAATAAGGGTGTTTGTGTCATTGGATGAACAATTAATTCTTTTTGTGCATCCCAAGGATTATTCTAATCACTTTTCGTTCTTAAGGAATGTAGTTCATCCAATAAGTGCATTTGTGACAATGGATAAACATTTACGTCATTTTGTGCATCCCAAGGCTTATTGTTATCACTTTTCGTTCTTAAGGAATGTATTTCATACAATAAGCGTGTTTGTGTCATTGGAAGAACATTTACGTCATTTTGTGCATCCCAAGACTTTTTCTAATCACTTTTTGTTCTTAAGGAATGTAGTTCATCCAATAAGTGTGTTTGTGTCATTGGATGAACAATTATGTCTTTTTGTGCATCCCAACGCTTATTCTAATCACTTTTCGTTCTTAAGGAATTTAGTTCATCCATTAAGTGCATTTGTGTCATTTAATGAACATTTACGTCATTTTGTGCATCCTAAGGCTTATTCTTATCACTTTTTCGTTCCTAAGTTATGTAGTTCATCCAATAACTGTGTTTGTATCATGGGATGAACGTTTACGTAGTTTTGTGCATCCGATAGCTTATTCTAATCACTTTTCTTACCTAAGGAATGTAGTTCATCCAATAAGTGCGTTTGTGTCGTGGGATGAGCGTTTACGTAATTTTGTGGATCCCAAGGCTTATTCTAATCACTTTTCGTTCTTAAGGAATTTAGTTTAACCAATAATTGTGTTTGTGTCATTAATTACACATTTATGTCATTTTGTGCATCCCAAGACTTATTCTAATCACTTTTCGTTCTTAAAGAATGTAGTTCATACAATAAGTGCGTGTGTATCATTGGATGAACATTTACGTCATTTTGTGCATCCCAAGGCTTTTTCTAATCACTTTTCGTTCTTAAGGAATGTAGTTCATCCAATAAGTGTGTTTGTGTCATTGGATGAACAATTATGTCTTTTTGTGCATCCCAACGCTTATTCTAATCACTTTTCGTTCTTAAGGAATTTAGTTCATCCAATAAGTGCATTTGTGTCATTTAATGAACATTTACGTCATTTTGTGCATCCTAAGGCTTATTCTTATCACTTTTTCGTTCCTAAGTTATGTAGTTCATCCAATAACTGTGTTTGTATCATGGGATGAACGTTTACGTAGTTTTGTGCATCCCATAGCTTATTCTAATCACTTTTCTTACCTAAGGAATGTAGTTCATCCAATAAGTGCGTTTGTGTCGTGGGATGAGCGTTTACGTAATTTTGTGGATCCCAAGGCTTATTCTAAACACTTTTCGTTCTTAAGGAATTTAGTTTAACCAATAAGTGTGTTTGTGTCATTAATTTCACATTTACGTCATTTTGTGCATTCTAAGGCTTATTCTAATCACTTTTTCGTTCCTAAGGAATGTAGTTCATCCAATAAGTGCATTTGTGTCATTGAATGAACATTTATGTCATCTTGTGCATCCTAAGGCTTATTCTAATCACTTTTTCGTTCCTTAGGAATGTAGTTCATCCAATAACTATGTTTGTATCATGGGATGAATGTTTACGTAGTTTCGTGCATCCCTCAGCTTATTCTAATCACTTTTCTTACCTAAGGAATGTAGTTCATCCAATAAGTGCGTTTGTGTCGTGGGATGAGCGTTTACGTAATTTTGTGCATCCCAAGGCTTATTCTAATCACTTTTCGTTCTTAAGGAATTTAGTTTAACCAATAAGTGTGTTTGTGTCAT
>JBBPBO010000005.1:53240463-53251900 GCA_037974295.1 Cicer cuneatum | reverse complement strand
CTTTTCTTACCTAAGGAATGTAGTTCATCCAATAAGTGCGTTTGTGTCGTGGGATGAGCGTTTACGTAATTTTGTGCATCCCAAGGCTTATTCTAATCACTTTTCGTTCTTAAGGAATTTAGTTTAACCAATAAGTGTGTTTGTGTCATTAATTTCACATTTACGTCATTTTGTGCATCCCAAGACTTATTCTAATCACTTTTCGTTCTTAAAGAATGTAGTTCATACAATAAGTGCGTTTGTATCATTGGATGAACATTTACGTCATTTTGTGCATCCCAAGGGTTTTTCTAATCACTTTTCGTTCTTAAGGAATGTAATTCATCCAATAAGGGGGTTTGTGTCATTGGATGAACAATTAATTCTTTTTGTGCATCCCAAGGATTATTCTAATCACTTTTCGTTCTTAAGGAATGTAGTTCATCCAATAAGTGCATTTGTGACAATGGATAAACATTTACGTCATTTTGTGCATCCCAAGGCTTATTGTTATCACTTTTCGTTCTTAAGGAATGTATTTCATACAATAAGCGTGTTTGTGTCATTGGAAGAACATTTACGTCATTTTGTGCATCCCAAGACTTTTTCTAATCACTTTTCGTTCTTAAGGAATGTAGTTCATCCAATAAGTGTGTTTGTGTCATTGGATGAACAATTATGTCTTTTTGTGCATCCCAACGCTTATTCTAATCACTTTTCGTTCTTAAGGAATTTAGTTCATCCAATAAGTGCATTTGTGTCATTTAATGAACATTTACGTCATTTTGTGCATCCTAAGGCTTATTCTTATCACTTTTTCGTTCCTAAGGAATGTAGTTCATCCAATAACTGTGTTTGTATCATGGGATAAACGTTTACGTAGTTTTGTGCATCCCATAGCTTATTCTAATCACTTTTCTTACCTAAGGAATGTAGTTCATCCAATAAGTGCGTTTGTGTCGTGGGATGAGCGTTTACGTAATTTTGTGGATCCCAAGGCTTATTCTAATCACTTTTCGTTCTTAAGGAATTTAGTTTAACCAATAAGTGTGTTTGTGTCATTAATTACACATTTATGTCATTTTGTGCATCCCAAGACTTATTCTAATCACTTTTCGTTCTTAAAGAATGTAGTTAATACAATAAGTGCGTGTGTATCATTGGATGAACATTTACGTCATTTAGTGCATCCCAAGGCTTTTTCTAATCACTTTTCGTTCTTAAGGGATGTAATTCATCCAATAAGGGTGTTTGTGTCATTGGATGAACAATTAATTCTTTTTGTGCATCCCAAGGCTTATTCTAATCACTTTTCGTTCTTAAGGAATGTAGTTCATCCAATAAGTGCATTTGAGTCATTGGATGAACATTTACGTCATTTTGTGCATTCAAAGGCTTTTCCTAATCACTTTTCGTTCTTAAGGAATGTAATTCATCCAATAAGTGTGTTTGTGTCGTGGGATGAATGTTTACGTAGCTTTGTGCATCCCATAGCTTATTCCAATCACTTTTCTTACTTAAGGAATGTAGGTCATCCAATAAATGCATTTGTGTCATTAATTTAACATTTACTTCATTTTGTGCATCCCAAGGCTTATTCTAATCACTTTTCGTTCTTAAGGAATGTTGTTCATCCAATAAGGGAGTTTGTTTCATTGGATTAACATTTACGTCATTTTGTGCATCCTATTGCTTATTCTAATCACTTTTCGTTCTTAAGGAATGTTATTCATCCAATAAGTGCGTTTGTGTCATTAATTTAACATTTACTTCATTTTCTGCATCCCAAGGCTTATTCTAATCACTTTTCGTTCTTAAGGTATGTAGTTTATCCAATAAGTGCATTTGTTTCATTGGATGAACATTTACGTCATTTTGTGCATCCCATGGCTTATTCTAATAACTTTTCGTTCTTAAGGAATGTAGTTCATCCAATAAGTGCGTTTGTGTCAAGGGATGAACGTTTACGTAATTTTGTCCATCCTAAGGCTTATTCTAATCACTTTTCGTTCTTAAGCAATGTATTTTATCCAATAAGTGCGTTTGTGTCATTAATTTAACATTAATGTCATTTTGTGCATCCCTAGGCTTATTCTAATCACTTTTCGTTCTTAAGGTATGTAGTTCATCCAATAAGTGCGTTTGATTCATTGGATGATCATTTACGTCATTTTGTGCATCTCAAGGCTTATTCTAATCACTTTTCGTTCTTAAGGAATGTAGTTCATCCAATAAGTGCGTTTGTGTCATGCGATGAATGTTTACGTAGTTTTGTGCATCCCAAGGCTTATTCTAACCACTTTTCGTTCTTAAGGAATGTAGTTAATCCAATAAGTGCGTCTGTGTCATAGGATGAACGTTTACGTAATTTTGTGCATCCTAAGGCTTATTCTAATCACTTTTCGTTCTAAAGTATTGTAGTTCATCCAATAAGTGCGTTTGTGTCATGGGATGAACATTTACATAATTTTGTGCATCCCAAGCTTATTCTAATCACTTTTCTTACTTATGAAATGTAGTTCATCCAATAAGTGCGTTTTTGTCATTAATTTAACATTTACGTCATTTTGTGCGTCCCAAGGCTTATTCTTATTACTTTTCATTCTTAAGAAATGTAGTTCATCCAATAAGTGCGTTTGTGTCATGGGATGAACGTTTACGTCATTTTGTGCATCCCATGGCTTATTCTAATCACTTTTCGTTCTTAAGGAATGTTGTTCATCCAATAAGGGAGTTTGTTTCATTGGATTAACATTTACGTCATTTTGTGCATCCTATTGCTTATTCTAATCACTTTTCGTTCTTAAGGAATGTTATTCATCCAATAAGTGCGTTTGTGTCATTAATTTAACATTTACTTCATTTTCTGCATCCCAAGGCTTATTCTAATCACTTTTCGTTCTTAAGGTATGTAGTTTATCCAATAAGTGCATTTGTTTCATTGGATGAACATTTACGTCATTTTGTGCATCCCATGGCTTATTCTAATAACTTTTCGTTCTTAAGGAATGTAGTTCATCCAATAAGTGCGTTTGTGTCAAGGGATGAACGTTTACGTAATTTTGTCCATCCTAAGGCTTATTCTAATCACTTTTCGTTCTTAAGCAATGTATTTTATCCAATAAGTGCGTTTGTGTCATTAATTTAACATTAATGTCATTTTGTGCATCCCTAGGCTTATTCTAATCACTTTTCGTTCTTAAGGTATGTAGTTCATCCAATAAGTGCGTTTGATTCATTGGATGATCATTTACGTCATTTTGTGCATCTCAAGGCTTATTCTAATCACTTTTCGTTCTTAAGGAATGTAGTTCATCCAATAAGTGCGTTTGTGTCATGCGATGAATGTTTACGTAGTTTTGTGCATCCCAAGGCTTATTCTAACCACTTTTCGTTCTTAAGGAATGTAGTTAATCCAATAAGTGCGTCTGTGTCATAGGATGAACGTTTACGTAATTTTGTGCATCCTAAGGCTTATTCTAATCACTTTTCGTTCTTAAGGAATGTAGTTTATCCAATAAGTGTGTTTGAATCATTAATTTCACATTCACGTCATTTTGTGCATCCCAAGGTTTATTCTAATCACTTTTCGTTGTTAAAGAATGTAGTTCATACAATAAGTGTGTTTGTGTCATTGGATGAACATTTAGGTCATTTTGTGCATGCCAAGTCTTTTTGTAATCACTTTTCGTTCTTAAGGAATGTAGTTCATCCAATAAGTGCGTTTGTGTTCTAGGATGAACGTTTACGTAATTTTGTGCATCCCAAGGCTTATTCTAATCACTTTTCATACTTAAGGAATGTAGTTCATCCAATAAGTGCGTTTGTGTCATTAATTTAACATTAATGTCATTTCGTGCATCCCAAGGCTTATTCTAATCACTTTTCGTTCTTAAAGAATGTACTTCATACAATAAGTGTGTTTGTGTCATTGGATAAACATTTACGTCATTTTGTGCATCCCAAGTCTTTTTGTAATCACTTTTCGTTCTTAAGGAATGTAGTTCATCCAATAAGTGCGTTTGTGTCATGGGATGAACGTTTACGTAATTTTGTGCATCCCAAGGCTTATTCTTATCACTTTTCATACTTAAGGAATGTAGTTCATCCAATAAGTGCGTTTGTGTCATTAATTTAACATTAATGTCATTTTGTACATCCCAAGGCTTATGCTAATCACTTTTCGTTCTTAAGGAATGTAGTTTATCCAATAAATGCGTTTGTTTCATTGGATTAACATTTACGTCATTTTGTGCATCCCAAGGCTTATTCTAATCACTTTTCGTTCTTAAGGAATGTAGTTCATCCAATAAGTGCGATTGTGTCATGGGATGAACGTTTACGTAATTTTGTGCATCCTAAGGCTTATTCTAATCACTTTTCGTTCTTAAGGAATGTAGTTTATCAAATAAGTGTGTTTGAATCATTAATTTCACATTCACGTCATTTTGTGCATCCCAAGGCTTATTCTAATCACTTTTCGTTCTTAAAGAATGTAGTTCATACAATCAGTGCGTTTGTGTCATTGGATGAACATTTACGTCATTTTGTGCATGCCAAGTCTTTTTGTAATCACTTTTCGTTCTTAAGGAATGTAGTTCATCCAATAAGTGCGTTTGTGTCATGGGATGAATGTTTACGTAATTTTGTGCATCCCAACGCTTCTTCTAATTACTTTTCATACTTAAGGAATGTAGTTCATCCAATAAGTGCGTTTGTGTCATTAATTTAACACTAATGTCATTTTGTGCATCCCCAGGCTTATTCTAATCACTTTTCGTTCTTAAGGAATGTAGTTCATCCAATAAGTGCGTTTGTTTCATTGGATTAACATTTACGTCATTTTCTGCATCCCAAGGCTTATTCTTATCACTTTTCGTTCTTAAGGAATGTAGTTCATCCAATAAGTGCGATTGTGTCATGGGATGAACGTTTACGTAATTTTGTGCATCCTAAGGCTTATTCTAATCACTTTTCGTTCTTAAGGAATGTAGTTTATCAAATAAGTGTGTTTGAATCATTAATTTCACATTCACGTCATTTTGTGCATCCCAAGGCTTATTCTAATCACTTTTCATTCTTAAAGAATGTAGTTCATACAATAAGTGTGTTTGTGTCATTGGATGAACATTTACGTCATTTTGTGCATCCCAAGTCTTTTTGTAATCACTTTTCGTTCTTAAGGAATGTAGTTCATCCAATAAGTGCGTTTGTGTTATGGGATGAACTTTTACGTAATTTTGTGCATCCCAAGGCTTATTCTAATCACTTTTCATACTTAAGGAATGTAGTTCATCCAATAAGTGCGTTTGTGTCATTAATTTAACATTAATGTCGTTTCGTGCATCCCAAGGCTTATTCTAATCACTTTTCGTTCTTAAAGAATGTACTTCATACAATAAGTGTGTTTGTGTCATTGGATAAACATTTACGTCATTTTGTGCATCCCAAGTCTTTTTGTAATCACTTTTCGTTCTTAAGGAATGTAGTTCATCCAATAAGTGCGTTTGTGTCATGGGATGAACGCTTACGTAATTTTGTGCATCCCAAGGCTTATTCTTATCACTTTTCATACTTGAGGAATGTAGTTCATCCAATAAGTGCGTTTGTGTCATTAATTTAACATTAATGTCATTTTGTGCATCCCAAGGCTTATTCTAATCACTTTTCGTTCTTAAGGAATGTAGTTTATCCAATAAATGCGTTTGTTTCATTGGATTAATCTTTACGTCATTTTGTGCATCCCAAGGCTTATTCTAATCACTTTTCGTTCTTAAGGAATGTAGTTCATCCAATAAGTGCTTTTGTGTCATGGGATGAACGTTTACGGAATTTTGTGCATCCTAGGGCTTATTCTAATCACTTTTCGATCTTAAGGAATGTAGTTTATCCAATAAGTGTGTTTGTATCATTAATTTCACATTCACGTCATTTTGTGCATCCCAAGGCTTATTCTAATCACTTTTCGTTCTTAAAGAATGTAGTTCATACAATCAGTGCGTTTGTGTCATTGGATGAACATTTACGTCATTTTGTGCAACCCAAGTCTTTTTCTAATCACTTTTCGTTCTTAAGGAATGTATTTATCCAATAAGTGCGTTTGTGTCATGGGATGAATGTTTACGTAATTTTGTGCATCCTAAGGCTTATTCTAATCACTTTTCGTTCTTAAGGAATGTAGTTTATCCAATAAGTGTGTTTGAATCATTAATTTCACATTCACGTCATTTTGTGCATCCCAAGGTTTATTCTAATCACTTTTCGTTCTTAAAGAATGTAGTTCATACAATAAGTGTGTTTGTGTCATTCAATGAAATTTACGTAATTTTGTGCATCTCAAGTCTTTTTGTAATCAATTTTCGTTCTTAAGGAATGTAGTTCATCCAATAAGTGCGTTTGTGTCATTAATTTCACATTAATGTCATTTTGTGCATCCCAAGGCTTATTCTAATCACTTTTCGTTCTTAAGGAATGTAGTTCATCCAATAAGTGCTTTTGTGTCATGGGATGAATTTTTACGTAATTTTGTGCATCCTAAGGCTTATTCTAATCACTTTTCGTTCTTAAGGAATGTAGTTTATCCAATAATTGTGTTTGTATCATTAATTTCACATTCACGTCATTTTGTGCATCCCATGGCTTATTCTAATCACTTTTCGTTCTTAAAGAATGTAGTTCATACAATAAGTGTGTTTTTGTCATTGGATGAAAATTTACGTCATTTTGTGCATCACAAGTCTTTTTGTAATCACTTTTCGTTCTTAAGGAATGTAGTACATCCAATAAGTGCGTTTGTGTCATGGAATGAACGTTTACGTAATTTTGTGCATCCCAAGGCTTATTCTAATCACTTTTCATACTTAAGGAATGTAGTTCATCCAATAAGTGCGTTTGTGTCATTTATTTAACATTAAAGTCATTTTGTGCATCCCAAGGCTTATTCTAATCACTTTTCGTTCTTAAGGAATGTAGTTCATCCAATAAGTGCGTTTGTTTCATTGGATTAACATTTACGTCATTTTCTGCATCCCAAGTCTTTTTGTAATCACTTTTCGTTCTTAAGGAATGTAGTACATCAAATAAGTGCGTTTGTGTCATGGGATGAACGTATACGTAATTTTGTGCATCCCAAGGCTTATTCTAATCACTTTTCATACTTTAGGAATGTAGTTCATCCAATAAGTGCGTTTGTGTCATTAATTTAACATTAATGTCATTTTGTGCATCCCAAGGCTTATTCTAATCACTTTTCGTTCTTAAGGAATGTAGTTCATCCAATAATTGCTTTTGTGTCATGGGATGAACGTTTACGTAATTTTGTGCATCCTAAGGCTTATTCTAATCACTTTTCATACTTAAGGAATGTAGTTCATCCAATAAGTGCGTTTGTGTCATTAATTTAACATTAATGTCATTTTGTGCATCCCAAGGCTTATTCTAATCACTTTTCGTTCTTAAGGAATGTAGTTCATCCAATAAGTGCTTTTGTGTCATGGGATGAACGTTTACTTAATTTTGTGCATCCTAAGGCTTATTCTAATCACTTTTCGTTCATAAGGAATGTAGTTTATCCAATAAGTGTGTTTCTATCATTAATTTCACATTCACGTCATTTTGTGCATCCCAAGGCTTATTCTAATCACTTTTCGTTCTTAAAGAATGTAGTTCATACAATAAGTGTGTTTGTGTCATTGGATGAAAATTTACGTCATTTTGTGCATCACAAGTCTTTTTGTAATCACTTTTCGTTCTTAAGGAATGTAGTACATCCAATAAGTGCGTTTGTGTCATGGGATGAACGTTTACGTAATTTTGTGCATCCCAAGGCTTATTCTAATCACTTTTCATACTTAAGGAATGTAGTTCATCCAATAAGTGCGTTTGTGTCATTAATTTAATCTTAATGTCATTTTGTGCATCCCAAGGCTTATTCTAATCACTTTTCGTTCTTAAGGAATGTAGTTCATCCAATAAGTGCGTTCGTTTCATTGGATTAACATTTACGTCATTTTGTGCATCCCAAGGCTTATTCTAATCACTTTTCGTTCTTAAGGAATGTAGTTCATACAAAAAGTGCGTTTGTGTCATTGGATGAACATTTACGTCATTTTGTGATCCCAAGTCTTTTTCTAATCACTTTTCGTTCTTAAGGAATGTAGTTTATCCAATAAGTGCGTTTGTGTCATGGGATGAACGTTTACGTAATTTTGTGCATCCTAAGGCTTATTCTAATCAGTTTTCGTTCTTAAGGAATGTAGTTTATCAAATAAGTGTGTTTATATCATTAATTTCACATTCACGTCATTTTGTGCATCCCAAGCCTTATTCTAATCACTTTTCGTTCTTAAAGAATGTAGTTCATACAATAAGTGTGTTTGTGTCATTGGATGAAAATTTACGTCATTTTGTGCATCCCAAGTCTTTTTGTAATCACTTTTCGTTCTTAAGGAATGTAGTACATCCAATAAGTGCGTTTGTGTCATGGGATGAACGTTTACGTAATTTTGTGCATCCCAAGGCTTATTCTAATCACTTTTCAAACTTAAGGAATGTAGTTCATCCAATAAGTGCGTTTGTGTCATTAATTTAACATTAATGTCATTTTGTGCATCCCAAGGCTTATTCTAATCACTTTTCGTTCTTAAGGAATGTAGTTCATCCAATAAGTGCGTTCGTTTCATTGGGTTAACATTTACGTCATTTTGTGCATCCCAAGGCTTATTCTAATCACTTTTCGTTCTTAAGGAATGTAGTTCATACAAAAAGTGCGTTTGTGTCATTGGATGAACATTTACGTCATTTTGTGATCCCAAGTCTTTTTCTAATCACTTTTCGTTCTTAAGGAATGTAGTTTATCCAATAAGTGCGTTTGTGTCATGGGATGAACGTTTACGTAATTTTGTGCATCCTAAGGCTTATTCTAATCAGTTTTCGTTCTTAAGGAATGTAGTTTATCAAATAAGTGTGTTTATATCATTAATTTCACATTCACGTCATTTTGTGCATCCCAAGCCTTATTCTAATCACTTTTCGTTCTTAAAGAATGTAGTTCATACAATAAGTGTGTTTGTGTCATTGGATGAAAATTTACGTCATTTTGTGCATCCCAAGTCTTTTTGTAATCACTTTTCGTTCTTAAGGAATGTAGTACATCCAATAAGTGCGTTTGTGTCATGGGATGAACGTTTACGTAATTTTGTGCATCCCAAGGCTTATTCTAATCACTTTTCAAACTTAAGGAATGTAGTTCATCCAATAAGTGCGTTTGTGTCATTAATTTAACATTAATGTCATTTTGTGCATCCCAAGGCTTATTCTAATCACTTTTCGTTCTTAAGGAATGTAGTTCATCCAATAAGTGCGTTCGTTTCATTGGATTAACATTTACGTCATTTTGTGCATCCCAAGGCTTATTCTAATCACTTTTCGTTCTTAAGGAATGTAGTTCATCCAATAAGTGCTTTTGTTTCATTGGATTATCATTTAAGTCATTTTGTGCATCCCAAGGCTTATTCTAATAACTTTTCGTTCTTAAGGAATGTAGTTCATCCAATAAGTGCTTTTGTGTCATGGGATGAACGTTTACGTAATTTTGTGCATCCTAAGGCTTATTCTAATCACTTTTCGTTCTTAAGGAATGTAGTTTATCCAATAAGTGTGTTTGTATCATTAATTTCACATTCACGTCATTTTGTGCATCCCTAGCCTTATTCTAATCACTTTTCGTTCTTAAAGAATGTATTTCATACAATAAGTGTGTTTGTGTCATTGGATGAACATTTACGTCACTTTGTGCATTCAAAGTCTTTTTCTAATCACTTTTTGTTCTTAAGGAATGTAGTTCATCCAATAAGTGCGTTTGTGTCATTAATTTAACATTAATGTCATTTTGTGCATCCCTAGACTTATTCTAATCACTCTTCGTTCTTAAGGAATGTAGTTCATCCAATAAGTGCGTTTGTTTCATTGGATGAACATTTACGTCATTTTGTGCATCCCAACTCTTTTTCTAATCACTTTTCGTTCTTAAGGAATGTAGTTCATCCAATAAGTGCGTTTGTGTCATACGATGAATGTTTACGTAGTTTTATGCATCCCAAGGCTTATTCTAACCACTTTTCGTGCTTAAGGAATGTAGTTCTTCCAATAAGTGCGTTTGTGTCATGGGATGAACGTTTACGTAATTTTGTGCATCCCAAGGCTTATTCTAATCACTTTTCTTACATAAGGAATGTAGTTCATCCAATAAGTGCATTTATGTCATTGGATGAACATTTACGTCATTTTGTACATCCAAAGGCTTATTCTAATCACTTTTCTTACTTAAGGAATGTAGTTCATCCAATAAGTGCGTTTGTGTCATTAATTTAACATTAATGTCATTTTGTGCATGCCTAGACTTATTCTAATCACTCTTCGTTCTTAAGGAATGTAGTTCATCCAATAAGTGCATTTGTGTCATTGGATGAACATTTACGTTATTTTGTGCATCCCAAGTCTTTTTCTAATCACTTTTCGTTCTTAAGGAATGTAGTTCATCCAATAAGTGCATTTGTGTCATGGGATGAACGTTTACGTAATTTTTTGCATCCCAAGGCTTATTCTAATCACTTTTCATACTTAAGGATTGTAGTTCATCCAATAAGTGCGTTTGTGTCATTAATTTAACATTAATGTCATTTTGTGCATCCCTAGACTTATTCTAATCACTCTTCGTTCTTAAGGAATGTAGTTCATCCAATAAGTGCATTTGTGTCATTGGATGAACATTTACGTCATTTTGTGCATCCCAAGTCTTTTTCTAATCACTTTTCGTTCTTAAGGAATGTAGTTCATCCAATAAGTGCATTTGTGTCATGGGATGAACGTTTACGTAATTTTGTGCATCCCAAGGCTTATTCTAATCACTTTTCATACTTAAGGAATGTATTTCATCCAATAAGTGCGTTCGACTCATTAATTTAACATTTACTTCATTTTGTGCATCCCAAGGCTTATTATAATCACTTTTCGTTCTTAAGGAATGTAGTTCATCCAATAAGTGCGTTTGTTTCATTGGATTAACATTTACGTCATTTTGTGCATCCCAAGGCTTATTCTAATCACTTTTCGTTCTTAAGGAATATAGTTCATCCAATAAGTGCGTTTCTGTCAAGGGATGAACGTTTAAGTAATTTTGTGCATCCTAAGGCTTATTCTAATCATTTTTCGTTCTTAAAGAATGTAGTTCTTACAATAAGTGCGTTTGTGTCATTGGATGAGCATTTACGTCATTTTGTGCATCCCAAGTCTTTTTCTAATCACTTTTTGTTCTTAAGGAATGGAGTTCATCCAATAAGTGCATTTGTGTCATGGTATGCACGATTATGTACTTTTGTGCATCCAAAGGCTTATTCTAATCACTTTTCTTACTTAAGGAATGTAGTTCATCCAATAAGTGCGTTTGTGTCATTAATTT
>JBBPBO010000005.1:53194667-53237361 GCA_037974295.1 Cicer cuneatum | reverse complement strand
ATCCAATAAGTGCTTTTGTGTCATGGGATGAACGTTTACGTAATTTTGTGCATCCTAAGGCTTATTCTAATCACTTTTCGTTCTTAAGGAATGTAGTTTATCCAATAAGTGTGTTTGTATCATTAATTTCACATTCACGTCATTTTGTGCATCCCAAGCCTTATTCTAATCACTTTTCGTTCTTAAAGAATGTAGTTCATACAATAAGTGTGTTTGTGTCATTGGATGAACATTTACGTCACTTTGTGCATTCCAAGTCTTTTTCTAATCACTTTTTGTTCTTAAGGAATGTAGTTCATCCAATATGTGCGTTTGTGTCATTAATTTAACATTAATGTCATTTTGTGCATCCCTAGACTTATTCTAATCACTCTTCGTTCTTAAGGAATGTAGTTCATCCAATAAGTGCGTTTGTTTCATTGGATGAACATTTACGTCATTTTGTGCATCCCAACTCTTTTTCTAATCACTTTTCGTTCTTAAGGAATGTAGTTCATCCAATAAGTGCGTTTGTGTCATAGGATGAATGTTTACGTAGTTTTATGCATCGCAAGGCTTATTCTAACCACTTTTCGTGCTTAAGGAATGTAGTTCTTCCAATAAGTGCGTTTGTGTCATGGGATGAACGTTTACGTAATTTTGTGCATCCCAAGGCTTATTCTAATCACTTTTCATACATAAGGAATGTAGTTCATCCAATAAGTGCATTTATGTCATTGGATGAACATTTACGTCATTTTGTACATCCAAAGGCTTATTCTAATCACTTTTCTTACTTAAGGAATGTAGTTCATCCAATAAGTGCGTTTGTGTCATTAATTTAACATTAATGTCATTTTGTGCATGCCTAGACTTATTCTAATCACTCTTCGTTCTTAAGGAATGTAGTTCATCCAATAAGTGCATTTGTGTCATTGGATGAACATTTACGTTATTTTGTGCATCCCAAGTCTTTTTCTAATCACTTTTCGTTCTTAAGGAATGTAGTTCATCCAATAAGTGCATTTGTGTCATGGGATGAACGTTTACGTAATTTTTTGCATCCCAAGGCTTATTCTAATCACTTTTCATACTTAAGGATTGTAGTTCATCCAATAAGTGCGTTTGTGTCATTAATTTAACATTAATGTCATTTTGTGCATCCCTAGACTTATTCTAATCACTCTTCGTTCTTAAGGAATGTAGTTCATCCAATAAGTGCATTTGTGTCATTGGATGAACATTTACGTCATTTTGTGCATCCCAAGTCTTTTTCTAATCACTTTTCGTTCTTAAGGAATGTAGTTCATCCAATAAGTGCATTTGTGTCATGGGATGAACGTTTACGTAATTTTGTGCATCCCAAGGCTTATTCTAATCACTTTTCATACTTAAGGAATGTATTTCATCCAATAAGTGCGTTCGACTCATTAATTTAACATTTACTTCATTTTGTGCATCCCAAGGCTTATTATAATCACTTTTCGTTCTTAAGGAATGTAGTTCATCCAATAAGTGCGTTTGTTTCATTGGATTAACATTTACGTCATTTTGTGCATCCCAAGGCTTATTCTAATCACTTTTCGTTCTTAAGGAATGTAGTTCATCCAATAAGTGCGTTTCTGTCAAGGGATGAACGTTTAAGTAATTTTGTGCATCCTAAGGCTTATTCTAATCAATTTTCGTTCCTGAAGAATGTAGTTCTTACAATAAGTGCGTTTGTGTCATTGGATGAGCATTTATGTCATTTTGTGCATCCCAAGTCTTTTTCTAATTACTTTTTGTTCTTAAGGAATGGAGTTCATCCAATAAGTGCATTTGTGTCATGGTATGCACGATTATGTACTTTTGTGCATCCAAAGGCTTATTCTAATCACTTTTCTTACTTAAGGAATGTAGTTCATCCAATAAGTGCGTTTGTGTCATTAATTTAACATTAATGTCATTTTGTGCATCCCTAGACTTATTCTAATCACTCTTCATTCTTAAGGAATGTAGTTCATCCAATAAGTGCATTTGTGTCATTGGATGAACATTTACGTCATTTTGTGCATCCCAAGTCTTTTTCTAATCACTTTTCGTTCTTAAGGAATGTAGTTCATCCCATAAGTGCATTTGTGTCATGGGATGAACGTTTACGTAATTTTGTGCATCCCAAGGCTTATTCTAATCACTTTTCATATTTATCTTTAACACGAGTTGGAATCACAACTATTTCATCAACTATGGGGTGAGGCCAATATGATGGAACCAAGTTGGTTCTTACACTTAAAGTTTTGATGTTAACAAAAGTATTTTATCAAAATAACATAATTGACTTCATAGAAGAATGCAAAAATCAGAGGTTGACGTCACCAGAGGATACCACAAGAGGATGACGTCACCAGAGGATACCACCAAAAGATGACGTCACCAGAGAATACCAGCAAAGGATGACGTCACCAGAGAATGTAACCAGAGGATGACGTCACCATAAGATATCTCCAGAAGACACAACCAGAAGATATCACCAGAGGATACCAGAAGATATCACTAGAGGATACCAGAAGATATCACTAGAGGATACTAGAGGATATCACCAGAGGATACCTCCATAGGACATCACCAGAAGATATCACCAGAGATTCCCATCAGAAGCAAGAATCAGAGGATGTCATCAGAGGCAAAAATAAGAGGATATCATCAGAAGAAAAAAATAAGAGGATATCATCAGAGGCAAGAATTAGATGACATCATTAGAGGATATCATTCATGGTCCAGATCAGAAGGAAACATGGTCCAGAAGAAGACATGGTCCAGATCAGAAGCAAACATGGTCCAGAAGAAGACATGGTCCAGATCAGAAGCAAACATGGTCCAGAAGAAGACATGGTCCAGATCAGAAGCAAACATGGTCTAGATAAGAAGCAAACATGGACCAGAAGAAGACATGGTCCAGACTTGGTCTAGATCAGAAGAACACACGATCCATATTTAAAACGTGATTCAGATTTGTAGAAGACTTGATTCAAATTCGGAGAAAACATGATTGAAATATGAAAGAGATGTGATCAAAGTTTTAAGAAGATTTGATTCAAAAATCAAAGAAGACCTGATGAAAAATTGAAGGAGATCTGATCAAAGGTTAAAGAAGATTTGATTTGAAATTAAAAAGAAACAAAATCTGGCTGAAGAGTTTTCAAAAGAAATCTGAGCAGGATACAATTCGAAATTAAGCTTGGACAAAGCCCATATCGCAACTATAAAAGGAGGCTTCAGGCCGTAGAAGAAATCATCGAAAAACACAAGAACTCAAGCTTAAAGTTCAAAGTCATCCGAGAGTTCAAAAGAGAGAAACACTTGTGCGAGAGAGAAATATATTTTAAGTGTTTTTTCTAGTGTGAGAGTCACTATAACAATCAGCTTTCCAGAAGCAACTTAGCAATTCCAAACCCTTGTATCAAACCCGATAGTGGTGTAAGTTCCTTCTTCAATTTGGGGTTGTCAGATTGGCAGGAGAAAACTTGGCTTGTAGGGTCAAGGTGGTGAAAGGTCCTTTTTCAATTTGGGGTTGTCAGATTGGTAGGAGAAGACTTGGCTTGTAGGGTCAATGTGTTGTTGTTCCTCAAAAGTCTGGGGTTGTCAGGCTGTTCTGGAAGACTGACTTGGAGGGTCAGGTGCTGTGTAATTCGAAGCATTTGAATTAGTGGATTAAAGCCTTCTGAATGAAGAGACTGGATGTGGCCAAGTTAATGGTGAACCAGGATAAATCTTTGCGTTCAAATACTTATGCTGTTATTATCCGCTGCTGAGTCTGATTGTTCTATCTCCAAGTAATTTACATCAACATTCCTCAAAACAACAAAAGAATTCAATTTTGGCAAACACAATTCCTTATTTATTGTATTCTAAATGAAGTTCAGTGGTGACCATGATGGGCTACGGGGTTGTTCCACGTGATTAGATGGTCCATCTTATCCTTACGAGGATTTAACTTATGTGTATGGCCTGTGATAGGCTGCACCCTGAGTAAATCCTGCTAGTGTGTGATGCAACTGCACCACGATAATTTGTACTAAGGCCTGTTGATAGGCGGTTTTGTTTTGAGAATTCCGGGATCATATGCATTGGCATATACGCATTGCATTAGGGTATTTGATATGCGAGTCATGATTTTTATGATCTGTTATGTGGAAATGATATGTGCAAGTACCTTCAATTCTATGTTCCTAATAAGTTGTTGTGATTGTTGATTGTACTTGGGGCTTGTAACATGATCTGTATTCTTAATCTCTTGTTTCATCAAAAACATAGATATTGTACATTTTCAATAAGTGGTTGTCGCTGTAGTTATCTTACTGGAACTGCTAAGTGGTTATTGTTGTTGTTTTTTTTTTGACATAATTGTTAACTGTTATTTTTGGTTGGTGACCCTTTACATTATTGTGGAAAATTGGGCTTTGCCCTCAGATGATACCCGAGTTCATTCCACCGACGATTACCCTGACGACGGAGACGCGTTAGACTTCCCTAATCGACATACGCCGAATGCTTGGGTATACGACCCCATCTTAAGAAGGGCTACTTATACGGGGAGGGTGGTGAGAAACAATAGGAGTGTCGGGGTAGTGTCGTATGTGGAATACACCCACAGGCGTATCGACTTTCCTGTACCTTTAGGATTGGTACTCAAGGTGAATGGGGTATACATAGATGTAGAGAGTCCTGTAGTTGGAGGTGAGACGGAGGCCACCGTAGGTGTGGTGATTCCTACTGCAGTAGCAGAGGATGTGGTGCTTAGACCAGGAACGGGTGAGAAGCTTAAGGGGCTGATGCTAGCGGGGAAAGACATTCTAGGTCCGTCTAGGCCAGTTGGGGACCTGTGCTTTGTTTAGGAACCACCAGTGCCTTGGTTGGTTCACCGAGGATTGAGTTTGAGCTTCCATTTTCGGTGAACGATCCCCTACCGACAGTCACTGAAGTAGAGGACTGTTATGAGATTCCAGCGCCACCAAAGCCACCTATATCGTTGGTGGATCTGACTTCTGAGGAGACTGATCCTCCTATGGCTGATGAGGAGGAGGAAGTCTCTTCGAGGGGAGATACTACGTCAAATGGGACTTGCGTAGAGTGCGGAGGTCACCCTTGTTATTGTAGTTATTAGTGGATGATCAAATTAGTTGTTTGTTGTATAGGGCTTTAGTGTCTCTTTGGTGGTTGTACTTATTTTGTTTTGGGATGACTATACTTATGAAGTTTGACTTTTGACTTTTGTTGGTGGGTCTATGTTCCATTTTTTTTACGTGACCATGGGGGCAGATAGCATTCTTGGAGCAGCACTTCTGTGCAGGTGTCTGCTGAGAATACCCCAGAGGTATGAGCGATGTCTGATAGGTCTCACAGCCCCGATGTATTTTCTATTTGTATATTTTGGATTATTGTCCCAAAAACTATTTTAACTTGTTTGTTCATATGATGTAATTATTTATTACTTTTGTCATTTTGTGTTACGATGTATTATTTTAGTAAGTGGTGTTTTAGATTTAAAAAAAAAAAATACACTCGCGCTGTTAAAAATCGGGGTGTTATAGTTATTCTCGTCTATTGAGCATACCTCTGTTGATGAAGCATTGCCAGAAGATGGATGGATTCTTTGCAATGCAAGAAGAGTTAAATGAATTTGAGAGGCATGATGTTTGGGATCAAGTACCAAGACTAGAAAAGAACATTATTGGAACCAAGTGGGTTTACATAAACAAGCTAAATGAAAAGGTGAAGTGGTCAGAAACAAGGCAAGACTTGTTGCAGAAAGCTACAGTCAGCAAGAAGGCATTGACTACACTGAGACATTTGCTCCAGTGGCCAGGTTAGAAGCTATTCGTATCCTATTTTCCTTTGCTGCTAATAATAACATTACATTATTTCAAATGGATGTTAAAAGCGCTTTTTTAAATGGTTATATAAGTGAGGATGTCTATGTTAAACAACCCCCAGGTTTTTAAAGTTCTGAATTTCCAAATCATGTTTTTAAACTTAAAAAAGCTTTGTATGGTTTGGTACAAGCACCTATGGCATGGTATGATAGACTTAGTAACTTCTTGCTTTAAAATAACTTTGAAAGAGGACAAGTAGAAAATACACTTTTTAGAAAATCAATAGAAGCTCATATTCTTATTATTCAAGTTTATGTTGATTATATTGTTTTTGGATCTACTAATGACACTCTTTGTCAAGAATTTTTTAAATTAATGCAGCATGAATTTCAAATGAGTATGATGGGAGAACTTAAGTTCTTCCTAGGGATACAAATTTAGCAAAGTCAAAAAGGAATATACATTCATCAAACGAAATATACCAAAGAGCTTCTCAAGAAGTTTAAGATGAGTGATTGCAAACCTATGGCTACCCCAATGCACCCTACCACTTGAAAAGGATTATTCAGGCCAACAAGTTGATAAAAAAACCTATAGCGGTATGATAGGATCTCTACTTTACCTTACTACTTCTAGACCTGACATCATGTTTAGTGTATGTGTATATGCAAGATTCCAATCTGACCATAGGGAATCCCATTTAACTACTGTTAAGAGAATCCTTGGATACTTAAAAGGCACTACCAACCTTACCTTGTTCTACAAGAAAATTCCTACATATCAACTTTGTGGATATTGTGACGCTGACGTTGCTGGAGATAAACGTGAGAGAAAGAGCACAAGTGGAAACTGCATCTTCTTGGGAGACAACTTAATATCCTGGTCAAGTAAGAGACAAAGCACAATTGCCGTGTCAACAGTAGAGGCTGAATACATTTCAGCAGCTGCATCTAGTTCTCAACTAATTTGGATGAAACATCTGCTGGAAGACTATAAAATCATGGAAACCAACATTCCCTTATATTGTGACAACACTCCGGCCATCAATCTAACCAAAATCCCTATACTTCATTCTAGAGCCAAAATCATAGAGATCAAACATCACTTCATCAGAGACTTTGTGCAAAAAGGGGTACTCAATATTCAGTTTGTAGACACTGACCACCAATGGGCTGACATTTTCACCAAACCACTACCTGAAGATAGGTTTGACTTCATCAAGAAAAACCTAAACCTTACCTTCATCTCTGACTGCCAGCTTAGTTAGATTTTTTTTTTTATTTTCTTGTAATATGTTCATTTTATTCAAAATAAAAAAGGACTAGAAGATAAAAGAAAAAAAAAAGGAGAAGATACAAGGTGGAGCAAGATCAAGTTTCAGCCTTTTTGTCTTATGACAAAAAGGGGAGAAGATATATTTGATAAAGAGAAGATAAACTGAGGCATTAGACTTAGGGGGAGAAAAATATAAAGTGAAACTTAGTCTTAGGGGGAGTCAAAGAAAAATTGTTATAAAAAATACAACTTTTGTCATCATCAAAAAGGGGGAGATTGTTGGAACCAAGTTGGTTCTTACACTTAAAGTTTTGATGTTAACAAAAGTATTTTATCAAAATAACATAATTGACTTCGAAAAAGAATGCAAAAATGAGAGGACGACGTCACTAGAGGATACCACTAGAGGATGACGTCATCAGAGGATACCACTAGAGGATGTCACCAAAAGATACTGTTGGAACCAAGTTGGTTCTAAGTACTTAGGACTTTGATGCTTACAAATGTACTCAATGTAAATTTATTTTGTACTTTGAATTATTAAGTTAAATGCCCAGAAACTGAATGAAACAGAAGCAGAGATCAAAGGATTCCAGAAAAATGAATTCTAGATTGACCAGAAGATATCCTGGAATGTCAAAAATATCACCAGAAGATATCTTTGCTGGCCCAGAACAGAAGGAAGAAAAATCAGAAGGAAACCTGGACCATACCAGAGGAAAGCCTGCCAGAAGGAGAGTTGTTCCAGACCAACAGGAATCAAATATCAAATTTATTCCATAAGTTATTCTAACCAGAAGATGGCCTGGAAGTGAAAAATTAAACAGCCCAGACTTGTTCCAGACTCAACCAGAAGCTAAGTTTATGAGTCCAGAACAAGAGAATCAATCCAGATTTGACCCAGACAAATAAGAGAGCATGATTCAGGGCATGAAACTAAGTCAAGACAAGAAGAAATGATTTCCAGAATGATCTAGACCTGATCGAAAATCACAAAAGAGTCATACACTTCCAAAGCAAACGCTCCCAAATTTTCATATAAGTCAATTGTGAGTTTCAGCTTTCAAGAAGCAAGTACTCGTGTTATTTTCTTTTCACTGTGTCAAATCTAAGTTATTGAAGTAGAGTCTACAAACTGAGGGAGTCAGTAGGAGGTAGCAAGGTGCTTAGCAATTAGATTCATAGTGTTGTGAATTCTTCTACAATCTGGGGTGTCAGATTGGCTGAAGAGATGAGTTGTTTTTCCTCAAACAAAGTCTAGAATTGTTAGACTATTTGAGAAGACTGACTTGGAGGGTCAGTAGCATGGTTGTAATTCAAGGTTTGAATTAGTGAAATCCTTCAAGGCGAAGGGACTGGATGTAGCCTCGTTAACGGTGAACCAGTATAAAATCTGTGAGTTTTATTTTTATTTTTATCCGCTGCTAACTCTGTTTTAATTATACATCAAGTTTTGTTTTGAAAGTATTAAAACAGGAAAAGTATTCAAGTTAAGTCAAACACAATTCAACCCTCCTTTCTCGTGTTTGCACCTTCAGATACCTCCAACATATATATCCAGAAGATATCACCAGAGGATACCAGAAGATACCACCAGAGGATACCTCCTGAGGGTACCAGAAGATATCACCATAGAATCCCATCAGAAGCAAGAATTAGAGGATATCCGCAGAAGCAAAAATCAGAGGATATCATTCATGGTCTAGATTAGAAGGAAAGATGGTCCAGAAGAAGACATGGTCCAGATCAGAAGGAAACATGGTCCAAATTAGAAGCAAACATGGTCCAGAAGAAGACGTGGTCCAGATCAGAAGGAAACATGGTCTAGAAGATAACATGGTTCAGATCAGAAGATAACATGGTCTAGATCAGAAGACATGGTCCAGACTTGGTCTAGATCAGAAGAACACACGGTCCAGATTTAAAACGTTATTTAGATTCGTAGAAGACTTGATTCAAATTCGAAGAAGACTTGATTCAAATTCGAAGAAGACTTGGTTCGAAATAAAAAAGAAACAGAATCAAAGTGAAGAGTTTTCCAAAGAAATCTGAGCAAGATACAATTCGAAATTAAGCTTGGACAAAACCCATATCGCATCTATAAAAGAAGGCTTCAGGCCGTAGAAGAAATCATGGAAAAACACAAGAACTCAAGCTTAAAGTTCAAAGTCATCTGAGAGTTCAAAAGAGAGAAACACTTGTGCGAGAGAGAAATATTTTCTAAGTGTTTTTTCGAGTGTGAGAGTCACTGTTACAATCAGCTTTCCAGAAGCAACTTTGCAAGTTCCAAACCCTTGTATCAAAACCGATAGTGGTGTAAGTTCCTTCTTCAATCTGGGGTTGTCAGATTGGTAGAAGAATACTTGGCTTGTAGGGTCAAGGTGGTGAAAGTTCCTTTTTCAATCTGGGGTTATCAGATTGGTATGATAAGACTTGGCTTGTAGGGTCAAGGTGTTGCTGTTCCTCAAAAGTCTGGGGTTGTCAGGCTATTTGGGAAGATTGACTTGGAGGGTCAGGTGCTGTGTAATTCAAAGCGTTTGAATTAGTGGATTAAAGTCTTCTGAATTAAGGGACTCGATGTAGCCAAGTTAATGGTGAACCAGGATAAATCTTTGTGTTCAAATACTTATGCTGTTATTATCCGCTGCTGAGTCTGATTGTTTCTATCTCCAAGTAATTTACATCAACATTCATCAAAACAGAAAAATAATTCAATTTTGGCAAACACAATTCAACCCCCTTCTCGTGTTTTCACCTTCACAATATACTCATCACAAACTTATAACATCACAATCATCAATCATACATCATAACATCAACTTTTTTCACACGATACATCCATGTTTTATCATTCAACGTCGAATATCAAAATAATACCAAATATCATACATTCATAGAAAATTAAATCAATCTACATCTTATAAACATTTCTATTCTACATTTTAATCTCACAATTCCCAATTTTTACAATAATAAATTTATCTCTCAAAGGTCTATAGTCATACGTAGCAAGCCCCAAAAGAATCATTGAGAAATATTGTTTTTCTGTTCATCTAACTTTATAATATACTCATGAATTCAAACGATCTCTCACCCCTTACCTTATTTTGACGCTTTCACATGCTAATCCAATTCCATAAGCAAAAGGCCTATGTTCCTTTGTCTCTTTGTCCTCCATTTGATCCAACTCAATAGTTTATGGGTATATGTTAAAAATAAAATACGAGAAAACACATTCTAAACGACCAATTTCAAAATTAGGTCAAAGAAACTTATTGCAAATCAAAAAATTAACTAGTGGATAATGTAGCCATATTTTACAAGGTTGTTTAGTTTCGCTCAAATCAAACTTGCGGTGAAAAAGAACAGTGCAAAATGGTTAAAGATTTTATAGCGAAATTTTGATGGCTAAAATAATGTAAAAAGGCATTAAAATAATTAACTCAACAAGTGAAAGAACGTTGTGAAATTTGATTAAAAACAACAATTATTGATCAATGAAACCATTTTTTCTTCTCTCTCGGGCAGTGCCCCTAGTTTTGTTTATGTGTGTGCAATTTCTTCCTATTTATTTACTAAATATGTCATATTCACTTGGATCATTACTCTACTACATTATACTTATTTCTACTCTTTTTTTAAAATTACCACAATCACAAATACACACACTCATTTATTTTAATTTACTTACTTACCATTAACTTATTATTTTTCAAAATATTCACATTAAAATACTACCATATTTAGAGAATAGTTATAGCAATAAAATAAATAAATATAACATTAATATTTGATATTATTTCTTAAATCACAATAAATATGTATAAGACTACCGTTCTTAGCATATATATAAAATTAAAGAAAATTAATCACAATATATTTTAAAGTACAAATAATTACAACATTGGGGTGTTACAGAGGAAAAGTGCAGGAGTTTCTTAAATTTGGTTTTGACTTTTTGTAGAATTTTCAATAAAAGCCTCAATCTTTGCAACTCATTTGTCAAACTCTTCCTTAGTTACAAACTATTCTGGAGCAATAGATGAAGATGGAGTATCACCAATAACAACATCAACAATAGAATATCAGAGCCTAATGCAAGAGTTGTTTGAGGAACATCCGGATGAGGTATCTCAATCATAGGAATAACCAAAGGAAATTGCAATGTTTTATGTGAAACAATCATAGGAACTACCCGAGGTTCAAACATAGAAGGAGATGCAGTCTCACAAGATGAACCATCAACAAATGCAATAAACAACCTAATATTTTGTGAATCTTGTGCTTTCTTAAAATGTAGAACCCAGATATACAAGATTTCAACTGTATTTTGAAAAGCCACAATATTTTTTGGGGCTAGATATTGTGCATACTCCATGTTATTCCAAATCCAGCTTGGTACAAAGGAAAGACAATATTCCCATTGAGAGGAAATTCCATTAAGATTGAAATTGTTCGGGTTAATACTCTGAATTCTATTGACTTTGTTGATGAAAATAATAATGAATTCATCTAAGTTTGGGAATCCATAAGGTAGTGCTGGTATGATGGGGGTTAGGTAAGAGGGAATGGATGTAGTGGTGTTGGGTTGAGGATCAAAAGATGAAGGTTTTTCTATATGAGGAATAGGATTTGTATCGTCAAAAGATGTTTCTGATTCTAGATTTTGAATGACTTCATCTACTATATTAGATGTTAAAGTAAAAGGGTTATCAAAAGATGGTGAGTTTGAGTCATATGCAGGAGTGTGATAGGGTAATTGTATATGTGAGCTAGAGATTGGGTTAGTTGGTTGAGAGGTAGGTAGTGCATTGTTTGATTTAAGTCGAGGTAAGTCTTCAATGGCAAAAATTGTTGTGGTTTCTGGGACTTCAATGTTTAAGGGTTGGGGGTTTGTGAAGTTAATTTTCAGTTTCTAGGGTTGCACTTAGTTTATCTAGAAATTCACCATTTGAAATTTCAGATAAAGATTCAAAAGATACAAGTATTGTTTCAACAATAGGTTCATAAGTTGAAATTTTGCTACTTGAGATTTCAACAAAAGGAATAGTAACAAGTTCAAAAGATGGAGAAGGTTTTGTCTCAATACGTTCAAATGATACAATAGATTGCATTTATTTTACCAGAGGCAGGAAATTCAGAGTTTATGCAATCATTCCTTTATAAATTAAATATTTCAATTCTTATTTATAAAGCTAAATCTATTTTCAATTAGAGGTTTTGTAAAGGTATTTATTGATGGTCAAAGTCAACAAATTTTATGTCAAGAGTCCCCTTTTAAACATAGTCTCTAATAAAATGATGTTTAATCTCAATATATTTGGCTCTAGAATGTCAAATTGGATTTTTAGCTAAACATATGCCATATGTACTATCAAAGAAGATAGGAATGTTGCTCTCATTCATATAATAATCTTCAAGTTGACGTTTCATCCAAAGTAGTTGTGTGCTATAGTTTGGTGCTAAAATATAATATGCTTTTGCAGTTGATAGAGCAATTGTGCTTTGTCTTTTTCTTGACCAAAAGATGATATTATCACTAATGAATGTACAACTTCCACTAGTGCTTTGCTTAACTGTATCTCCAGCATAATCTAACATCACACAAATCTACTAACTTTTATGCAATTGACTTCTTATACAACAAACCAAGATCAGTAGTTAAGTGAGAATCTTATAAGTTCTTCTTATACATCATTCTTCTTGAATTGATTAAGTTCTTCTTGAAATATGTCCAACAATATATTGTTCTTTGAGTGTTGATCTTATTTGAGAGAATATTTCAGATCTCCAATGATTAGAGTATCTAGATGAGATGACTTTTATTTTCATCCTTGTCTTGGTTCTGGTTGACTTTAACTACCAAAGGCAGAGCCATCATTTGCTTCATCGTCTACTTTGTCAGATTCATCTGCACCATTATTTGTTCCACTAGAGAATAGTTTTTCTATTTCATCTTACATCTGAATGTCTGCAAAATGAACAACTTGCTTTGAGTTTTTATGGTCAAGCTTTTTGTCATTAACTATGAAATATATTGATTCTCCAACAATCATTGTTTCTTTGTTGTACACATTGTATTATTTAGATTGTTCAATGGATCCTAAAAAAAATACACTTTTGAGATCTTGAATCAAACATTCCCAAATTTTCTTTGGTGTTTAAGATATAAAATGCACAACAAAATTGATGAGCGTTAGAAATTTTTTGTTTTCATCCTTTCCTCAATTCATAAAGAGTCTTATTTAGAATACGTCTAATATAAACTCTATTATGAATATAACATTTAGTAATGACTGTTATTGCCCAAAAGTGATTTGTAATGTTTGATTCATGAATCATGGTGCGTGTCATTTCTTTAAGGGATATATTTTCCTTTATACAACACCATTTTGTTGGGGTGTTCTAGAAGAGGAGAAAGTATGTAAAATATTGTTCTCTTCATAGAAGGTTTCAAAAAATTTATTTTCAAATTCACCACCATAGTCACTACGAATAGCTTTAATACAAAAACATTTCTCATTTTCCAGTTGTTTATAGAAGATATAAAATACTTTATTTAACTCATGTGCATCTGGAATTGTCATCAACAATTTCAAGTCCATAATTTTTTACCACTGCCAGAGGTTGTCCTTACAGGATCAAATTGTTGGAAAAAAGTTGGTTTTATACTTAGAGTTTTGATGTTAATAGAAATATTTTATGAGAACAATATATTTGACTTCACAGGGTATGAAAGAAGATTCGTGTTTTTGAAGACAATCTAAAATAAGATTTAATTCAGATTTATAATTGAAGAAAATCTTTTATCAAGATTTATCTACAAGAAGATATGAATTATTTACAAGATTTAGCACAAGAATATATGAATTATTTACAAGAAGATTTGATCAAGATTTAACTACAAGAAGATATGAATTATTTACAAGAATATTAGATCGAGATTTATCCGAAGAATATATGAATTACTTACAAACTGAATCTTAACAAAATACGAACTGTATCAATCTAAAGATTTTACAAACTCAATCTGGACAAAATACGAACAAAATTAATCTAGAAGAACTGCTTAGATTAGATTCAGAAATAAAGAATTGACTAAAGAATTTATTATCAAAAAGCATCTTGTTCAGAATTATTTTTAATAAGATCGTTGTTGGCCAAGCTAGGAATGAAAATACAATTCAGAATTAAACAAGGACTAAATTATAGCCCTTATTTATCTATAAATATATGTTCAAGGCTGAAGAAGAAGATCATTGAAAAATCATAAAAGAGTAGAATAGTTCAAGCTCAAAATTCCAAATTCATCTTAGAGTTCAAAGAGAGAAACACTTGTTCGAATGAGAAATATTTTCTAACTGTTTTTCTTACATTGTGGTAGTCATTGTTATAATCAACTTGTTAGATGCAATTACTTAAGTTCTGAATTGCATTCAAACCTAATAGCGGTGTTAGTGTGCCTTCAACAATCTGGGGTTGTCAGATTGTGTGGCGAAGACGGTTGGAACCAAGTTGGTTCTTGCAATTAAAGTTTTGATGTTAACAAAAGTATTTTATGAAAATCGTATTTTGACTTAGAAGAAAAAAATCAGAGGCTGTGCAAAATCAGAGGATGACACCACCAGAGGATGACGTCACCAGAAGATAAAAATGCCACCAAAAGTTTCACCTAGAGGAAACATCCAGAGGATACCAGGCGATACATCCAAAGGGTACCAGAGGATACATCCAAAGGATACCAGAGGATGCATCCAGAGGATACTAGAGGATGTCGCCATAGGGTACCAGAAGATACCTCCAGAGAATACCAGAGGATGTCATCAAAGGCAAACATTAGAGGATATCATCAATCAGAGGATATCTTCAAAGAGAAGGAGAAATAACCTCATCAGAGGATATCTTTCTTGGCCCAGATCAAAAGGAAGCAGAGTCCAAAAGGAGACTTGGTTCATACCAGAAGGAAGCTTGTCAGAGGGAGACTTGTTCCATACTAGAAGGAAACATAAGTCAGACTTGGTCCAGACCAGAAGATAGCATGGTCGTGAACATAAGACTTAGTCCAGACTTGGTCCTGACTTGATCCAGGCCAGAAGATAGCATGGTCCAGAACATAAAACTTGGTCCAGATCAGAAGATATAATTGTCCAGAACATAAGACTTAGTCTAGACTTAATCTAGACTTGGTCCAGATGAGAAGATATAATTGTCCAGAACATAAGACTCAGTCTAGACTTAATCCAGAATTGGGCCAGATCAGAGGATAAATGTCCAGATTAAAAGATCAATGGTCTAGATTAGATGATCAGTGGTCCAGATCAGAGGATCACAGAATGGTACAGATCATCACATGGTCCAGAGTTGGTCGAGATTAGAAGATCATACGGTCCAGAATTTAAATTATGATGCAAATCAGTGAAGACTTGATTAAAATTCAAAGAAGACTTGATTAAATTTTGATAGAAATTTGATCAAAGTATTAAGGGGATTTAATTCAAAAAATCACTGAAGACTTGAAGAAATTCGAAAGCAATCTGAAGCTTAAAAAGATATGGTTTGTAATTAAAAGGAACAAGATTGGTCAACAGAATTTTCAAGTGCAATATGGGGTTAAAAAGATACGGTTTTAATTTAAGTGAAACAGGATTGGCCAACAGAATTTTTGAACGAAATCTGAGCAAGATTTGTTTCGAATTTAAGCTTGGACAAAGCCCTATTTGCAGCTATAAAAGGAGGCTTCAGGCAGCAGCATCAAGCATCGAAAATACAAGAACTCAAGATTCATATTCAACATAATCCGAGAGTTCAAAAGAGGGAATTACTTGAGCGAAAAAACAATATTTTCTAAGTGTTTTCGAGAGGGAAAAACAGTGCAGCAATCAGCTTTCCAGAAGCAACTTTGCAAAGTTCCAAACTCTTGTAATCAAAGCCGATAATGGTGTAGATTCCTTCTTCAATCTGAGGTTGTCCAATTGGTAAGAGAAGACTTGACTTGTAGAGTCAAGGTGTTGTTTTCGTTCCTCAAAAGTCTGGGGTTGTCAGACTGTTTGGGAAGACAGACTTGGAGGGTCAGGTGTTGTAATTCAAAGGTTTTGAATTAGTGGATTACAGCCTTCAGGATGAAGGGACTTGATGTAGCCAAGTTAATGGTGAACCAGGATAAATTGCTGTGTTCTTATGTTGTTTTTATCCGCTGCTAACTCTTATTACTTATTCATAAACTAATTTGTGTCAACATTCAACAAAACAACAAAATAATTCAAGTCTAACAAACACAATTCATCCTCCCCTTCTCGTGTTTGCACCTTCAATTGGCATAAGAGCTTGGTCTCAAGGCTGAGCACTTTACATTGTTTGAGGAAAGATCCAAGGGTTCAATATGTCTGGAATCAATGAAGAAGCTGTAAGAGGAAACATCAACAGACCACATATGTTTGATGGGGAACGGTTCGAGTACTTGAAGGACAGGCTGAAGAGTTTCTTTTTTTCACAAGATCTCGAACTTTGGGACATGGTGGAAGATGGCTATACTACTCTAGAAGATGCTGATGGTGTTAAAATTCCCAAGAAAGATTTGGATGCTGATCAGAAGAAGATGTTCAAGTTGCATCACAAATCCAGAAAGTTTGTGATCAATGCAATCACATTCAAGGAGTTCAACAAGTGCACTGACAAAGAAACAACAAAGAGCATCTATGATAATCTAGTTCTGACTTATGAAGGCAGCAAGCAAGTTCAAGAAGGAAAGGCCAACATTCTAGTCAAGAAGTACGAGCTGTTCAAGATGGAAGAAGATGAAACATTGAAGTAATGTTTTCCAGATTTCAGACTCTGGTTTCAGGATTAAGAGTACTCAAGAAGAGCTATACCACTGCTGACCATGTGAAGAAAATTCTTAGAAGTCTGCCAAAATAGTGGAGACCAAAGGTCATTGCCATTCAGGAAGCAAAGGACTTGAACACTCTAAAGCTGGAAGAATTAATCAGCTCCCTCAAGTCACATGAAATAGAGCTCGAACAAAGATGAACCCAAGAAGAAGAATAAAACCCTAGCCTTAATGTCCAAACGGAAGAAACTTCTAAAAGCAGAAGCAGAAACAGAAACAGAATCAGAAGATAGTGATTTTGAGGATCAGAAACTAGAAGAAGAAAACATTGCCTTCATAACCAAAAAGATTTTGATGATATGGCAAAACAAAAGGAAGAAGTTTCCCCAGAGGTATTTCAAGCTTTCCAATAGAGGAAAGGATGAATAAGACAAGAAGAGCATCATCTTCTATGGATGCAATGAACCTGGGCACATCAAGTCAGAATTTAAAATCTAGAGAAAGGGAAAAATCATAAGAAAGACTCCATACCCAAGAAGAAAAATCTAATGGCAACATGGGATGATTCTGATGAATCTTCTGAAGATGAAGAAGCAGAATTAGCCATGATGGCTCACATACATTTTGCCTATGGATACGACACTGATGCTGACTCTGGAAGAGAATCAGAAGATGAAGAAGCAGAACTGGCTCTGATGGCTTACACCAGTTCTTTCTTGGATCCAACCTAGACTCTGATTCTGGAAGTGAATCAGAAACATAATTGGCTTTGATGGCTCACACAAGCGCTGCCTATGGATCCAAAACAGAATCTTATTCTAGAAGTGAATCATTAGAAGATGCAAAAGAGGTATTTTCTGAACTCACTCGATCTTATTTAATTACTTCTATGAATGATATTTTAACCATCAATAACAAAATGTCTTTAAAACTTAAAACACTTAGGGAAGAAAATAAAACTCTAACCAAAGAAATTGATGTTTTAAAGAATCAAAATGTAGAATGTAAAACAGAAAATGCAACTCTTAAAACTGATATTGCTGAGCTTAAATCTGAAAACCTAACTCTAAAATGTAATATTTGTTCAACATCAAATACTGTATGTAATTCTGATATGCATGAACAAGTTTTACAAGATTTTATTGTTAATAGTATGGAAAGAAGCAAATATGCTTCTATGATCTATGGAGTTAGTAACAATGGTAAAAGAGGCATATGATTTGATGAAACTGTAACTGTAACTAAACCTATTTCCTATGATGTTTCATGTGTTATTTGCGCTAAGAAAGGCCACTCAAAATTGTCTTGTCCCATGATAAAATCAAGGAAGGACAAGAAACTTTTCAAGACTAACAAACCTGGACCCAACTAGATTTGGGTACCTAAAAACAAAATTATCTTTATTGCAGATGTCCTCAGCAATCAAGTTGAAACACCAGCCATGGTACCAGGACAGTGGATGCTCGCGATATATGACATGAGAAAAGTCTATGTTCCAAGAACTAACCTTGGGAAAAGGAGGGACAATGGCTTTTGGAGGAAAGCAAAAAGGCCAAATCATTGGTCGAGACACGGTTGGTAATGGTACTTCTTCCTCTATTAAAGATGTACTACTAGTTAAAGGTCTTAGGCATAATTTATTAAGTATTAGTCAATTAAGTGATAGTAATTATGATATTATATTTAATCAAAAAACTTACAAAGCTATTAGTCAGAAGGATGAATCAGTACTCTTTACAGGTTATAGGAAAAACAATATTTACAAGATAAATCTGTTTAGTCTAGAGAAACAAAAAGTTAAATGTCTAGTGTCAGTAAATGAAGAGAAATTAATTTGGCATAAAAGATTAGGTCATGTTAACCTTAGATTAGTTACATAACTAAATAAACTTCAACTGGCGAGAGGTCTACCTAAGCTAAGCTACAAAACTAAAATTATGTGTGAAACTTGTCAAAAGGGAAAACAAACAAAAAATTCTTTCAATCCTAAAAACTCAATATCTACCACAAAGCCCCTTGAGCTATTACACATAGATCTATTTGGGCCAATAAAAACATCTCTAAGTGGAAACAAATATGGGTTTGTTATTATAGATGATTACACTAGGTGGACACGGGTAAAATTTTTAAGAAGTAAGGATGAATCCCACAAAGTGTTTATCACTTTTTGCAAAAAAATAATGAATGAAAAAGGTCATAAAATTATAACAATTAGAAGTGATCATGGAGGGGAATTTGAGAAGAAATTCTTTGAAAATTTCTGTGATGAGAATGGAATATCTCACAACTTTTCTTCTCCTAGAACACCCCAACAAAATGTAGTTGTAGAAAGAAAAAATAGAACACTCCAAGAAATGGCCAGAACAATGATAAATGATATGAATGTTGCAAAACACTTTTGGCAGAAGCAATTAATACCGCATGTTATATTCAAAATAGAGTCTATATTAGATCCATATTGAATAAAACACCATATGAACTGTGGAAAGGTAAAAAGCCTAACATCTCTTATTTTAAACAATTTGGCTGTACTAGTTATATGTTGAACACTAAAGATAATATGGGAAAATTTGATTCTCGATCTCAAAAGTGTACCTTCATTGGTTACTCTGAAAGATCCAAAGAATATAGAGGGTTTAACAGGGAAACTAATATTGTGGAGGAATCCATACATGTTAAATTTGATGACAAATAACTTGACCTTGAGAAGTCAAAGCAAGATGATGATAATGCAGGTTTACCAGAACCAAAGGAAGCTGATGTAGACAAACCAAGAGAGCTTGAAAAGGTGGAGGATGAAAGCAAAACAGAAGAACCCGAAAAATCTTCAAGGGATGAATATGAGGATAAGTCAGAAGGAAGATATGGATGGAAGTACAAATCTTCACATCCCGAAACTCTAATCATTGGGAGTGCAAGTGATCACTTAAGGACCAAATCATCACTTAAAGAAACCAGTTTGTTTGGCTTACTCTCATCTATTAAGCCTACTTCTGTTGATGAAGCACTGAAGGAAGATGGATGGATTCTTGCCATGCAAGAAGAGTTAAATGAATTTGAAAGGAATGATGTTTGGGATCTAGTTCCAAGACCAGAAAAGAACATTATTAGAACCAAGTGGGTTTTCAGAAACAAGCTGAATGAAAAAGGAGAAATTGTCAGAAACAAGGCACGACTTGTTGCACAAGGCTATAGTCAGTAAGAAGGTATTGACTACACTGAGAATGTTGCTCCAGTGGCCAGGTTAGAAGCTATTCGTATCCTACTTTCCTTTGCTGCTAATAATAACATTTCATTATTTCAAATGGATGTTAAAAGCACATTTTTAAATGGTTATATAAGTGAAGAAGTCTATTTTAAACAACCCCCAGGTTTTGAAAGTTCTGAATTTCCAAACTATGCTTTTAAACTTAAAAATTCTTTGTATGGTTTAAAACAAGCACCTAGGGCATCGTATGATAGACTTAGTAATTTCTTACTTAAAAATGACTTTGAAAGAGGACAAGTAGACAATACTCTTTTTAGAAAATCAATAAAAGATGATATTCTGATTATTCAAGTTTATGTTGATGATATTATCGTTGGATCTACTAATGGCACTCTCTGCCAAGAATTTTCTTAATTGATGCAACAGGAATTTCAAATGAGCATGATGGGAGAACTTAAGTTCTTTCTAGGAATACAAATTCAGCAAAGTCAAAAAGGTATATACATTCATCAATCAAAATATACAAAAGTGCTTCTCAAGAAGATTAAGACGAGTGACTGCAAACCTATGGCTACCCCAATGCACCCTACCTGGTCACTTGAAAAGGATGACTCAGGGCAAAAAGTTGATCAAAAATTCTATAGAGGTATGATAGGATCTCTACTCTATCTCACTGCTTTGAGACCTGATATCATGTTTAGTGTATGCATATGTGCTAGATTTTAGTATGACCCTAGGGAATCCCATTTAACTGCCGTTAATAGAATCCTTAGATACCTAAAAGGCACTACCAACCTCACCTTGTTCTACAAGAAAACTCCTACATACAAACTGAGTGGATACTGTGACTCTGATTATGCTGGAGATAAACTCGAAAGAAAGAGTACAAGTGGAAACTGCACATTCTTAGGAGACAGTCTAATATCCTGGTCAAGCAAGAGGCAAAGCACCATTGCCATGTCAACAGTAGAAGCTGAATACATTTCAGCAGCCGGATGCAACTCTCAACTTATTTGGATGAAACATCAGCTGGAAGACTACAAAATCATGGAAACCAACATCCTTCTATACTGTGACAACACTTCAGCCATCAACCTTACCAAAAATCCTATCCTACATTCTAGAGCCAAACACTTAGAGATCAAACACCACTTCATCAGAGATTATGTTAAAAAGGGGTACTTAACATTCAATTTGTAGACACTGACCATCAATGGGCTGACAAATTCACCAAACCATTACCTGAAGATATGTTTGACTTCATCAAGAAAAACCTTAACCATACCTTCATCCCTGACTAGTTGCTTAGTAAGTTTGTATTTTATTTTAATTTATTGCTATATGTATTTTCGTGTACTGTTATTAAAAAAAAGTTAGAAGATGAAGAAAAAAAAAATCAAATGATCTCCTTTCTTCCTTCAATCCTTTTTTTCTGATGACAAAGGGGGAGAAGATGTATTTGATAAAGTATATGGGGCATTAGACTTAGGGGGATTCAAAGTCAAAAGAAAGAAAAATAGTTATAAAAAATACAAAGTTTTGTCATCATAAAAAAGGGGGAGATTGTTGGAACCAAGTTGGTTCTTGCAATTAAAGTTTTCATGTTAACAAAAGTGTTTTATGAAAATCGTATTTTGACTTAGAAGAAAAAAATCAAAGGCTATGCAAAATCAGAGGATGACACCACCATAAGATAAAAAGGCCACTAGAAGTTTCGGCCAGAGGAAACATCCAGAGGATATTAGAGGATACCAGAGGATGTCACCAGAGGGTACCAGAAGATACTTCGAGAGAATACCAGAGGATGTCATCAAAGGCAAACATCAGAGGATATCATCATTCAGAGGATATCTTCAAAGAGAAGGAAAAATAACCTCATCAGAGGATATCTTTCTTGGCCCAGATCAGAAGGATGCAGAGTCCAGAATGAGACTTGGTCCAGACCAGAAGGAAGCTTGACAGAGAGAGAATTGTTCCAGAACAGAAGGAAACATATGTCAGACTTGGTCCAAACTTAGTCCAGACTAGAAGATAGCGTGGTCGTGAACATAAGACTTAGTCCAGACTTAATCCAGACTTGGTCCATACTAGAAGATAGCATGGTCCAGAACATAAAACTTGGTCCAGACTTGGTCCATATCAGAAGATATAATTGTCCAGAACATAAGACATAGTCCAGACTTAATCTAGACTTGGTCCAGATCAGAAGATATAATTGTCTAGAACATAAGACTTAGTCCAGACTTAACCCAGACTTGGTCCAGACTTGGTCCAAATTAGAGGATAAATGTTCAGATTAAAAGATCAATGGTCCAAATTAGAAGATCAATGGTCCAGATCAGAGGATCACAGAATGGTACAGATCAAATACATGGTCCAGAGTTGGTCGAGATATGAGGATCACAAAATGGTACAAATTAGATCACATGGTCCAGAGTTGGTCAAGATCAGATGATCATACGGTCCAAAATTTAAATTATGATGCAAATCAGTGAAGACTTGATTAAAATTCGAAGAAGACTTTGATAGAATCATTGGGCCTAAAACTAGTGAAAGGCCCAAACCTGCTGTGTGGAGAACGTATGTCCACAAGGGTAAAAAAGAGAAAACTCATTCTATTAATAACAGGGCAGAATAACTCTCTGAATGTTAGGAATTTCAGTTACACATGGGGGAATAAATTGAGAAGGGTAGTGGAGCATTACTAGGAATAATTATTGTTATCATTGTAATAGGAGAATAATATTTTCTCTGGAGGAGCTACGCTCTGGTTTATACGTTGTATCAAAACATTCCCTTATTTCATAAATCAATAAATCCCCATTTCGCCTATCATTTTATTGTTTATCGATTCCTGTTTTCTTGTGAATCTATCATTGGTCCGACCTGCCGGATACTCGAGAAGTACCTGTGATTTTGTACATTGTACATGCCACCTAAGTTGTCAAATCGAATGGAAGCAGTTGAAGCAAGACTCTCAGTGGTGGAAGACTCTGTTCACCAGGAGTTGAGGGAATTTCGCGAAAGTATTATGAGCGACTTCACGAGGTTGCTACAACAACGACCAATTGGAATGGTAGAACAATATGCGCAGTCTGAGGAATCAGTGACATAATATAAGATGGCAGTTAAGAAAGTTGAGTTACCATCATTTGATGGTGACGATCCTGTGGCCTAGATCACACGAGCTGTAACGTATTTTGAAGTCCAAGGGACGTCGGAGGAGGTGAAGGTTAGATTGGCGAAGCTAAGCATGGAGGGAGCAACAATTCACTGGTTTAATTTGTTGCGTGAGACAGCGAACAATTTGAATTGGTTGAAGTTGAAACGAGCTTTAATTGAATGGTATGGTGGAAGACGAAGTGATAACCCCTTTGAAGAGATGAAAGATTTGCAACAAACGGGAATGGTTGATGAATACATTACCACCTTTGAGTATGTGTCGTCACAAGTAGCAAGGCTACCAGAGGAGCAGTACCTTGGATACTTCATAAGAGGACTCGAGAATGACATTTGCCTGAAGGTGCGTACGTTGAATCCACAAACCAGAATGCAAGTGATGAAGATTACTCGTGATGTCGAAACAAAATTACGTGGGTCCCTGATTTCAATAGGAGGTAGTGTAGGTGGTCTAATTGGAAGAAAGGATCTGGATTTCATTATAACCCAGATTCAACCAGACTTGGAAGTGGATTTAATAATAACTTAACCGGGCCAATGCACAACAAAATCAGTTCGGCTCAATCTACCTCAAATGCGAACTCGAGCGCTTCTCAAAATACAGTGAGGTCTGGAAACGATGAAGGGAGAAGAGTCAGCGGCGACCGCAGCGTGGCCTCAAGCATCTGCCGTATTTGAAACTAATGGAGCGGCGGACACGAGGGTTGTGTTTTCGTTGTGGGGAAAAATACCATCCTCTTCACCAATGTACTGAAAAGCAGCTCCGATTGGTGATTTTGGGAGACGACGAGACGGTTAACGAAGAAGGTGTAGTGATGCCATAGAAGCCATGGAGGATGAGGATGAAGTTCTTGATTGCAATTCGATGGGATTGTTTGATATTATTGAAGCAAATAAAAGAGAAGATAATACTCCTCCAACCACTTTGTGTCTCAAGGGAAGTCTAAAAGGGGTTTCCATCGTGGTTTTAATCGATAGCGGCGCCAGTCACAATTTCATTTCACCTCGTGTTGCTACTGCGTTGGGGTTAATAGTAGAACAAGGAAGATCGATGGGAGTAAGGTTGGGAGACGACCACCGTGGGTCCACTAGGGGGAAATGTAGAAAATTGCAAGTACAATTAGATGATTTCACCACTAATGTTGATGCCTTTGTTTTTGAATTGGGTGATTTAGACATGATTTTTGGGGTGGCTTGGTTGCAAAGATATGGGAAGGTGACTTTTGATTGGGAGAAAATGACCATCAATTTTCAATGGGAAGGAAAAATGGTGGAACTACAGGGTCACTTCTTTACCACAAAAGAATCGGCCGATTCTAAAGCACTTCAAGCACAAACTGAAACACTGCATAGCTTATTGGAAGAAGAATTGGTTCAAACATCAAATGAAGAATTATAGAAGCTAACTCAAGACCAACAACAAGAGCTTCAAGACTTGATGGAGAATTTTAAGGGAGTTTTTGAAGAGAATACAGGGCTGCCTCCGGAACGAGATATAATTCATGCGAATGAATTGAAGAATGATGCAGGTCCTGTGAGTGTTAGGCCATATCATTATCCTCACCATCATAAGGAAAAGATTGAAAACAAGTTCAGAGCATGCTGACCCAAAGTATAATTCGAAACAGTTCTAGCGCCTTTTCCAGTCTTGTCATTTTAGTTAAAAAGAAAGATGCGTCATGGAGGATGTGTGTTGATTATAGAGAATTAAATAAGGTTACAATGCCGGATAAATATCCAATTCCTGTAGTTGACAAATTACTAGATGAACTACATGGAACGAAGTATTTCTCAAAACTTGATTTGAAATCCGGTTATCATCAAATAAGGGTGAAAGAAGGTGATGTGCATAAGACGACATTTCGAACTCATGAAGGGTGCTATGAGTTTCTAGTGATGTCGTTTGGATTGACAAACGCACCAGCCACTTTCCAATCCACAATCAACCAGATTTTCAAGCCGCACCTTTGTAAGTTTGTCTTGGTATTTTTTGATGATATCCTAGTATATAGTAAGGGATGGAAAGAACACTTAGCACATTTATGTCAAGTGATGGAGATTTTATAGCACCACTGTTTTGTCGTTAATAGAAAAAAAATGCAATTTTGCTAGTAGAAAAGTGGAATATTTGGGTCATGTAATATCAGAACAGGGTGTGGCTGTGGATCCAGCTAAGATTAATAGCATTTTGGAGTGGCCAATCCCTCATAATGTCAAAGGAGTGAAGGGATTTTTGGGGCTGACCGGTTATTACCAGAAATTCATTGTTGGCTATGGAAAGATAGCTAAGCCATTGACAGAATTAACAAAGAAGGAAGGGTTTTATTGGGGATTAGAACAGTTGAAGGCTTTTGAGAATCTGAAAAGGGTTATGGTGCAAGCCCCAGTTTTAACACTACCAGATTTTTCACAACCTTTTGAGATCGAATGCGATGCATCCGGACGAGGAATAGGTGCAGTTTTAATGCAGAAAAAGAAGCCTATAGCCTATTTCAGCAAAGCTTTATCCAAGAATAATTTAAGCAAGTCTGCGTATGAGAAAGAATTAATGGCATTGGTATTGGCCATTCAGCATTGGCGCCGTATTTGTTGGGAAGAAGATTTGTGGTGTACTCCGAGCAAAAGAGCTTACGACACTTGCTCGATAATAAAGTTACTGACGCTATTTCAAGAATGCACGAGGAAGGGGAGTTGAAAGGGATGACTTCTTTTCCCATATGTATGCAAGAGCAACAAATTCAGTAGGAAGTTATGAATGATCCCCAATTGCAAAAGGTTATAACAAAGCTACAACATGACCCTGCATCCCAGCCAGACTTCTAATTAATCAAAGGGAGACATTTCTACCACAGCAGACTAGTGTTATCCTCAAATTCAGGTTGTATACCTTTATTGTTGAAGGAATTTCACTCATCTCCAACCGGTGGACATTCAGTATTTCTGCACACGTATCGAAGGATGGCAGGAAATCTTTATTGGGTAGGAATGAGAAAGTTGTAACACCCCGACCCTTCAGCGTTATCGGTGGTGCTACTGAGTCTTCTCACTCCCCCTAACCACCTTGTGGAAATAGTGAGTTTTTGCCTTCCGTGGGAATCGAACCCGGTACCTGGGGGATAAGTGTAATACCCTTAATTTTTAATTAAAATTATGGAATTAATTTTAATTGTATTTTTGGGGATATTTGTAAAATATTTAATATATGTATGTTTGAGTGAATATATATATATATATATATAAATATTTATTTTGGAAGAAGAATTAAAATTATTGGATTAAGAATAAATTAATTTAATTACGAGTAATTAAATTAACGGACAGTTAATTAAGGGATTAGCGGCTAATTGGGACGAGACGGGTAAAGTGCTGAAAATCAGACAAGTGTCGGGTGAGGTGGCACCACAAAAGCCTATAGATAGGAGTGAGAAGAATGGTGAAATTAGAACACCATTCCTCCTTCCTCACTGCCCATACTGCATGTAACAGTACCCCATTTTTCCCTCCCATTCTGTTTCTGTTTTTTGTTCCAGTTCACGATTTCAAAGAGGAAAAAGAGAGTTCCTCAAAAGTGCCATTACTTGGACATCTAAGCACCGAAACACCAAAACCCCAGTACAAAAGTTATTCCCCACACCATTACGAAGCTAAAGAACCCAGTTTCGTAGCAGCAAACGCAGGCTGTAGTTTCACCACGTTTTTGGCGCGAAAACGGGAACGACAGTAGAAACGAGAGAAGTAGCAGAACACGCAGCAAGGGTAAGGGCACCTTCCACTTTCTAGTTGCATTTTAGGACTTGTAAACGTATGTTTGAAGTGTGATCATATTTAAGTTTCTATTTTGAAAAAGAAACTGTTTTACATGACATTTTGAAAGATGAAAGAAAATGCATTCTATTGAGGTTTTAAAAATCTACAACATGCTGTTTTGGGGTGATTATTCCAATACTGTTTTGTTTATGGGGAAAGCTGAGAAATGCATTGTATGTTATTTTGAAGAGTAGTAAAAAGCATATTCATAAAACTGTTTTGAATATTGCAAAAATGCATTCTGTTGGTATTTTGCTGCTATGTGATGCTTGCTGTTTGACTGAATCTGTTAATATTGTTCTGATGTTTGAGAAAGCTGAATGCTTTGCATGTTGTTCTGATGTTTGAGAAAGCTGAAATGCTTTGCATGTTGTTCTGATGTTTTGAGAAAACTGAACTGCTTTGCATGTTGTTCTGATGTGTGAGAAAGCTGAAATGCTTTGCATATTGATTCTGTTTGTGTGAGAAAGCTGGAATATGCTTTACATGTTGTGTTGGTTGTGTAAGCATACTGGAGAATACCATGCATGTTTTTTGGAGATGCATGTTCTGGTTCTGGATGATTCTAATGTTGATCATTTTATTTCTGCTTCTGATGAATCTGGTGTTGATGATTCTGCTTCTGTTTCTGTTTTGAGTGATTCTGGTGTTGTTGATGTGTTCAAAAGAAAATGGATTTTAAAATGATGAAAGTGTTTCCTTCTGGAAAATTTGTATTGATGTAAAAGTCTGAGTTTTGTGGTTTAAAACAGTGATAAAACTGTTTTGGGGTTGGGCTGACTTTTCAAAAGAAACAGTTTGAAATGTGTTGAAATCTCAGGAAAATTTCACTGATTTCGAAGGTGTATTCGAATACAACATGAGTGTATTTGTAAACAACCTGTCAAGCTTCTGTTTTACTTAAGTTTTCAAACTTGTATTCGAATACGAGCCCATGTATTCGAATATAGAGAAAGGATTTTTACTTCTGACTTAGCATCTATATTCGACTACGACCATGTCGTATTCGAATACATAAGTGAAATTTTAACACTGTATTCGCATCTGTATTCGACTACAGGCATGCTGTATTCGAATACATAATGCAGATTTTCACCAGTTTCACCTTATGTATTCGAATACAAGGAAGCTGTATTCGAATACAGATTCGTGTTTTCCAGAAAATCAAGTTTTAAACACTGCCTTGTGAATTTTAAAGTGTTGGGAAACTTTGAGAAGGGTTAAAGTGAATTAAAATGGATCTTTTGGTGAGATTTTGAAGTGGTGGTGATGAAGTTTTGAGACTTTACTGATGTAGTGAAAAATGTTGAGTTGTGCAGTGAGACTGCCTTTGTATTCGAATACCAGAGGGCTGTATTCGAATACATAGTGTAATTCTGCACTATTTTTGGCTTCTGTATTCGAATACAGATTCGTATTTTCCAGAAAACTCAGTTTTAAATACTGTGTTATGAATTTTAACAGTTTGGCAAAATATTGCAAAGTGTTAATGATTACTTGACTGTTTAGTCATGTTTGTGATAATGATAATCTTGATTGTGCTGAGATATTTTAAATATGATGGAAAGGTATGAATTTTCTGATTTTGCATACTGTTTCCAGAGAAGTGAAACATTGCATATTCATGCATTGCATAGTCAAGTGGTACCCGCGATGGGCCACAGAGTAATGCGCAACCACGTGCTGATCTGTTGAGCGATTGCACGAGTGCTGGTCTGTTGAGCGACTGCACTAGGTATTGATCTATTGAGCGATTGTCCCTTGGTATATAGGTGTTGGTCTGTTGAGCGACTGCACTGGTACTGGACTGTTGAGCGTCTGTACCCTGAAATGCACAACCACGTGCTGATCTGTTGCGCGATTGCACGAGTGCTGGTCTGTTGAGCGATTGCACTAGGTACTGATCTGTTGAGCGATTGTACCTTGGTATATGTCAAACGTGCTGCTCTGTTGAGCGATTGCATGAGTGCTGGTCTGTTGAGCGACTGCACTAGGTGCTGATCTGTTGAGCGATTGCACCTTGGTCTTGAGGGCCATTAAAGTCAAACATATTGTGCTGGTCTGTTGAGCGACTGCACCTTGGTGATTCCAAGAAATTGTATATATGAGCATATACATATTGCATCAAGGGATTGACCGGTGGGTCACGATTGGATTGTATGATGATGTTTGGAAATTGATGTGTGTGAGTACTTTATGAAATCTGAATTTCTGATGAATGATTGTGAATGCTGAAGTGTTGGCTGTACTTACAACTTATTTTCCATCTTAATTGGTTGCTGTTTTGAAAAATATATGTCATGAAATTTCAAATGAGCATCATTATTTTCATCATTGTTATATGATATGCCATGTATATGTTTGTTGTTGTGAAATATATGCTATGTGATTATTTGTTAATTTCGGTCGGTGACCCTTGCTATTATATTGTGGAAATTGGGCTTTGCCCTCAGATGTTACCCAAACCCGTCCTACCAACGGATACACTAATGACGGAAACGTCGTTAGTTTCCCCTGATCTTTACGTACGGAGTATCCGTGGACAACGCAGAAGGACGGACGGTTGGCTGAAGACGAGACTTATAGAGGATACGGTGGAGATCGTGCTACTGTAGCTTAGTGCATGATCAGACTAGACTTTTGTATAGGGTCTTGAGTTTTGGGAAATGTAATTTATTTTGGGAATTAATGTATGACTTTTCCGCTGTATTTTCCGCACTCTGATACTGTTTAGTGGCCACAGGCCGGGTGTTCTCTTTTGAAATGAACTGATGAAAATTTTATTTTAATTCCCTTGACATTAATTTTGGAAAACTCATTTTAATTATATATTGAAAAAAAAAATACATTCGCGTTGTGTTTTAATCTCGGGGTGTTACAATAAGTAACCGCTCCTCACATTCCCACTACCAATTGATCTGCGGATCAATTGAAGGAGAATTTCTTTTTTTGAGAAGAAAGAAAAAAAGTCAATCAGTATTAAAAGATACCAAATAATCAATGCAAAATGTTAATTTTCCCTATAGGAATATATATAACCAAATTAGTAATAAATCATAGAATAAAATATACCAAGGTCAAACATCACACATAAATCAAAGCATGTGTCATACATAATCGTCCCCCCCAAAAATTTTCCGAGGATTATTGCTTTGATACCATAATGTAACGCCCTGGATTTTTGGTCCAAAACGTTACTTAAAAAAATACTTTTAGAAAAATTTACGATAATCTTTTTGTTGGTAAGAATAAGAACATCTAACATTTATCCATTTAAATAATTAGTAACAATCACGTTTATTTAATATTATTAAAACTGTTTATTCAAAAACTAAAACAAAAAAAAAGCTTACTAAAGTTTAGTGACAAATATTTAAAAATAAAAAAATAGACATAGAAATGTTGCGGCAATATTTATTATTACAAAAATTGTCTTGAAAACCCCATTTTTACCCCACGTTCGCCCCACATTAATACTCATCAACTACTCTTGAATCTCCTCGAACTCATTAGTACCTAAAATGTTGTTGTAAGGGTCAGTTTTTTCCATCATCCACATCAAACCAAAGCTAAACATATAGAAGAATAACACAAAACATATAAAGGTAAAAACTTCTAATTTAAAAGAAAAAATGCGCAAACAGTAAATCGTATATAAATAATATATGTATAATGCATGCTCCTAAAACTATATGATCCGGATATAAACCTGCCACTAAGGCAACTTCCACACAGAAAGATCACCCATACCAATGGGGGAAATAAACCTGCCACTAAGACAACTCCCACGAAGATGCATATGCCATGACATGACCATATATTATCACAATTATACTCGCACACAGCCCACTAAGAATCATGTCATATGCATTAAAAAAAAATCACCTTTTTTAAAACCATCATCTTATTCACATCACAAAGATCACATATCACACATCCTTATCATGAGAATCATATATTCATAGACAAATAATCATTAGATAATAATTTTCACCACGTACGCATAAAAATCGGGTCTTGATTTCATTTACACCATAAAGATTAAAACTTTATATATAACCAAAAACATCAAACTCCAACTCATAATACATCATCAAAATCAAAACTTTATCATATATATAACATAAGAAAAATCATATTTTGCTTCACATCGAACTCAACGTAAAGGATTTCACGTTCCATTATTTTATTTTGTTAGTCTACATTTATTTCTTTTAAAAGCAAGCAATTACAATTATTAGTTCTATGTCATCCAACTAACGGTCTAACTCAAATTTGTGTGGGGAAAAGCCCTTACCTTGGCCGCTTTTCTTCCTAGTACGAAGCTCTAAGCCCAAATTTCTATTATGGGTTGGGTCACACCTAGCCACAAACCCTTAGCTCAAATTCTTCTTGTACAAAAAAAAATACACACACACACACACATATATATATATATATATATAATTATATAAAACTTCTCCATTGATTAAATAATTCTTACTAATAATTTTATCAACTACAATAAGTCGAACAAGGAAAATAATTATCACACCTAAATTAATAATAAAATATATATATTTATAAGTCTTAATTATTTTAAATAAAAATTTAGAGGATGTTACAAAAGTCAATTATGGAATTTGTGCAGAGTTGCGACGTATGTCAAAGTCAAAAGTACGCTGCATCATCTCCTATGTTACAGCCCCTCTCAATTGCGGAGAAAATTTGGGATGATATCTCCTATGGGTTTGTTACAGCCCCTCTCAGAATCATCAACATCACCAGAACCACACAAAACAACCAGAATCAGAATCATCAACATCACCAGAACCACACAAAACAACCAGAATCAGAATCATCAACATCACCAGAACCACACAAAACAACCAGAATCAGTCATTTTCATCACCAGAATCCCACAACATAAAATAGAATCAGAACTATTACACCAATTTATCCAAAACAAAGACAGATGATCCATCATCAGAACATCATGCAACATTTCAGTGTTCTCACTCAACAGAACAAACATGCATGCATTCAGTTTTTCCAAAACACTAGAACCAACATGCATGCATTTAGTTTTCTCAAAAACACGACAGAATAACAAGCAAGCATCATAGAACAACAAACCTCAACATAATGCATTTTTGCATTTTAAGACTATTTTCAAAACAGTTTTATGACATGCATTTTAATCATCATTAAAATAACATGTAAACATTTTCCAGTTTTCACCCATAAGTAAAACAACATGTTTTATTAGAAAAACAGCCAGCAACAACCATCAGGATAATCACATATCAGCAAGAATGCATTTTCTTTCAAAATGTCATTTTTCGAAAACAGTTTTTCTTTTAAAACAGAACTGAAAAACACTCATTCATGGCCCTAATACAGCTAAAAATGGAAGGTGCCCTTACCCTTGTTGCGTGTTCTGCTTCTGCTCAAGTCTCTGTTTTCGGTCTCGTTTCTGCGCCAAAATCCGGTGAAACTGCTGCCTGAGTTTGCTGCTTCGAAATTGGGTTCTTTAGCTCCGTAATGGGGTGGGGATTAACTTTTGTACTGAGGTTTTGGTGTTTCAGTGCTTGGATGTTTCAGTAGTGATACTTTGAAGAGTTCCATCTCTTCCTCTTTTATAACCGTGACTGGAAATGGGAAGGCAGAAAACAGGGGCAGAATGGGAGGAAAAAAGAGTTACTATTACATGCAGTATGGCAGCAAGGAAAGGAGGGATGGTGTTCTGGTCTTTGCTCAGTCCCCCTGCCGTGTACTCATAGAACTACTTGAGTGTATTCCTTCTTAAAATACTAATAAAATAATGTTGTATCATTTCAGCACTTAATCCTTTAATTAACCATTAATCCTTAATTAATGGTCCAATTAATTTAATTACTTGAAATTAAATTAATTTAATTCTTCATCCAATAATTTTAATTCATACTTCAAATAAATATTTATATATATATATATATATTTTCTCAAAACATACATATATTAAATATTAACAAAAATTCCCAAAATACCCTTGACAATAATTCCAAAAATTAATATTTAAAATTAAGGGTCTTACAATGAACATTTACTTCAATTTGTGCATCCAAAAGCTTATTTTAATCACTTTTAGTACTTAAGGAAAGTAGTTCATCCAATAAGTGCGTTTGTGTCATTGGAAGTACATTTACTTCATTCTGTGCATCCAAAGATTATTCTAATTACTTTTCGTTCTTAAGGAATGTTGTTCATCTGATAAGTGCGTTTGTGTCATTGGATAAACATTTACGTCATTTTGTGCATCCCAAGGTTTATATTAATCACTTTTCATTCTAAAGCAATGTAGTTCATCCAATAAGTGCGTTTGTGTCATTGGATGAAAATTTACGTCATTTTGTGCATCCAATGGCTTATTCGAATCACTTTTTCGTTCTTAAGGAAAGTAGTTCATCCAATTAGTGCGTTCGTGTCATTGGTTGAACATTTACGTCATTTTGTGAATCCCAAAGCTTATTCTAATTATTTTTCGTTCTTAAGGAATGTTGTTCATCCAATAAGTGCGTTTGAGTCATTGGGTAAACATTTACGTCATTTTGTGCATCCCAAGGCTCGTATTAATCAGTTTTAGTACTTAAGGAAAGTAGTTCTTCCAATAAGTAAGTTTGTGTCATTGGAAGAACATTTACTTCATTTTGTGCATCCAATGATTATTCTAATTACTTTTAGTTCTTAAGGAATGTTGTTCATCTGATAAGTGCGTTTGTGTCATTGGATAAACATTTACGTCATTTTGTGCATCCCAAGGCTTATATTAATCACTTTTCGTTATTAAGGAATGTAGTTCACCCAATAAGTGCGTTTGTGTCGTTGGATGAACATTTATGTCATTTTTTGCATCCAAAGACTTATTCTAATCACTTTTTTGTTCTTAAGGAATGTAGTTCATCCAATAAGTGCGTTCGTGTCATTGGTTGAACATTTACGTCATTTTTTGCATCCCAAAGCTTATTCTAATTATTTTTCGTTCTTAAGGAATGTAGTTCATCCAATAAGTGCGTTTGAGTCATTGGATAAATATTTCTGCATTTTGTGCATCCCAAGGCTCATATTAATTAGTTTTAGTACTTAAGGAAAGTAGTTCATCCAATAAGTACGTTTGTGTCATAGGAAGAACATTTACGTCTTTTTCTCTATATCAAGGCTTAATCTAATCACTTTTCGTTCTTAAGCAATCTAGTTCATCCATTAATTGTGTTTGTCTCATTGGATGAATATTTACGTCATTTTGTTCATCCCAAGGCTTATTCTAACCACTTTTCGTTCTTAAGGAATGTAGTTCATCCAATAAGTGCGTTTGTGTCATTGGATGAACATTTACGTCATTTTTTGCATCCAAAGGCTTATTCTAATCACTTTTTCGTTTTTAAGGAATGTAGTGAATGTGAAAACACGAGAAAGGGGGTTGAATTGTGTTTGTCAAACTTAATTACTTTTGCTGTTTTGTTAAATATTGATTTGAATTATTCGATAAATAACTAATCAGATTCAGCAGCGGATAATAATAACATAATAACACAGCAATTTATACTGGTTCACCGTTAACTAGGCTACGTCCAGTCCCTTCCTCCAGAAGGCCTTTTTATCTAATTAAAACTCCTTTGAATTACAAAACCACTGACCCTTCAAGTCAGTCTTCCCAGACAGCCTGACAACCCCAGACTTTTGAGGAACAACAACACCTTAACTAAACCAGCTAAGTCTTCTCGAACAGCTTGACAACCCCAGACTTTTGAGGAATAACAACACCTTACTAAACCAGCCAAGTCTTCTCCTACCAATCTGACAACCCCATATTGAAGAAGGAATCTACACCACTATAATAAAGGTTTGGAACTTTGCAACGTTGCTTCTGAAAAGCTGTTTGTTTCACTTATTCTTACACTCTTTTATTGCTTCTAGAAAGCTGATTGTTGCACTGTATTTCTCTCTCAAAAACACTTAGAAAATATTGCTCTTGCTCATTTGTGTTTCTCTCTTTTAAACTCTCAGATAACTTTGAATTGAAGTTTGAGTTCTTGTGTTTTTCGATACTTTATTCTTCAGCATTATGTCTCTATTTATAGTTGAACTTTAGAACTTCACTGATGCTTTACTTCTGCAGTATATTTCGATTAATCTGTTTTGAGAATATTCTGGAGTAGTTTGCTCAGATTCTGTTTTGAGCCTTTTGCTCACTGATCTGTTGTGAACATTTTGCTCCGCTTCTGTTTTGAGCATTTTTCTCAGATTCTGTTTTGAGCCTTTCTCTCCAATTCTGTTTTGAGCATTTTTCTCAGATTCTGTTTTGAGCATTTTTCTCAGATTCTGTTTTGAGCATTTTTCTCTGACAGATTCATCTGACGATATCCTCTGGTGACGTCATCCTCTGATTTCTGCTTCTGATGACGTCATCTTCTGATATATTCTTCTGATGACATTTTTCATTCTTCTTCTAAGTCAAATATGTTATTTTCATAAAATACATTTGTTAACATCAAAACTTTAATTGCATGAACCAACTTGGTTCCAACAATCTCCCGCTTTTTGATGATGACAAACAATGTATTTTTGACAATAGTTTTTGTTTCTTTTGACTTTGACTCCCCCTAAGACTAAGCTTCATTTTATATTTTCTCCCCCTAAGTCTAATGCCCAGATATCAAATACGTCATACATCATCTTCTCCTCCTTTCAAATACATCATCTTCTCCCCCTTTGTCATCAGACAAAAAGGATTGAATGAAGAAAAGAGATCGTCTGTTTTTTTTGTTTTTTTGTTTTTTTTTTTATTTTTTATAAAAGTACATGAAAAATAAAATACATAAAAATTAAACTAAGCTATTAGGTTAGGCATGAAGATAAGATTAAGGTTTTTCTTGATGAATTCAAACCTATCTTCAGGTAGTGATTTAGTGAATATGTCAGCCCATTTATGATCAGTGTCTACAAATTGAATGTTAAGTGTCCTTTTTTGAACATAATCTCTGATGAAGTGGTGTTTGATCTCTATGTGTTTGGCTCGAGAATGTAGGATAGGGTTTTTGGTTAGGCAAATTGCAAAGGTGTTATCACAATAGATGGGTATGTTGGATTCTAATATTTTGTAGTCTTTAAGTTGATGCTTCATCCAAAGTAGTTGAGAGCTGCAGCCAGCGGCTGAAATGTATTCAGCCTCTGCTGTTGACATGGCAATGGTGTGTTGTCTCTTATTGGACCACGAAATTAAATTGTCTCCTAAAAAGGTACAATAGCCACTTATGCTTTTTCTTTCAAGTTTATCTCCAGCATAGTCAGAATCACAGCATCCACTCAGTTTGTATGTAGGAGTTTTCTTGTAAAACAAGGTGAGGTTGGTAGTGCCTTTTAGGTATCTAAGGATTCTCTTAACAGCAGTTAGATGAGATTCTCTAGGATCAGATTGAAATCGAGCACATACACACACACTAAATATGATATCAGGTCTAGAAGCAGTAAGGTAGAGTAATGATCCTACCATTCCTCTGTAGATTTTCTGGTCAACTTTTGTTCCTGATTCATCTTTATCAAGTGAAAAAGTAGGATGCATTGGTGTAGTCATAGGTTTGCAATCACTCATCTTAAACTTCTTGCGTACTTAAGAATTGTAGTTCATCCAATAAGTGCGTTTGTGTTAGTAATTTAACATTTACGTCCTTTTGTGCATCCCAATGCTTATTCTAATCACATTTCATTATTAAGGAAAGTAGTTCATCCAAAGGCTTATTCTTATCACATTTCATTATTAAGGAATGTAGTTCATCTGATAAGTGCGTTTGTGTCTTCAATTTAACATTTATTCATTTTGTGCACCCCAACGCTTATTCTAATCAGTTTTCATTCTTAAGGAAAGTAGTTCATCCAACAAGTGCGTTTGTGTCATTAATTTAGCATTTACATCTTTCGAGAATACCAAGGCTTATTTTAATCACTTTTCGTACTTAAGGAATGTAGTTCATCCAATAAGTGCGTTTGTGTCATTAATTTGACATTTACGTCATTTCCTGCATCCCAAGGCTTACTCTAATCACTTTTCGTACTTAAGAATTGTAGTTCATCCAATAAGTGCGTTTATATTAGTAATTTAACATTTACGTCCTTTTGTGCATCCAATAACTGTGTTTGTATCATGGGATGAACGTTTACGTAATTTTGTGCATCCCATAGCTTATTCTAATCACTTTTCGTTATTAAGGAATGTAATTCATCCAATAAGTGAGTTTGTGTCATTGGATAAACAGTTACGTCTTTTTGTGCTTCCCAAGGCTTATTCTAATCACTTTTCGTTCTTAAGGAATGTAGTTCATCCAATAAGTGCGTTTGTGTCATAGGATGACTATTTACGTCTTTTTGTGCATCCCTAGGCTTATTCTAATCAGGATTCTATCTTAAGGAATGCAGTTCATCCAATAAGTGTGTTTGTGTCTTTGGATGAACATTTACGTCAGTTTGTGCATCCCAAGGTTTATTCTAATCACTTTTCGTTCCTAAGGAATATAGTTCATCCAATAACTGCGTTTATGTCATTGGATGAACATTTACGTCTTTTTCTGCATCCAAAGGCTTAATTTAATAACTTTTCTTTCTCAAGGAATGTAGTTCATCCAATAGGTGCATTGTGTGCATCCTAAGGCCTATTCTAACCACTTTTCGTTCTTAAGAAATGTTGTTCAGCCAATAAGTGCGATTGTGTCATTAATTTAACATTTACGTCATTTTGTGCATCCCAAGGCTTATTCTAATCACTTTTCTTACTGTAGGAATGTAGTTCATCCAATAAGTGCGTTTGTGTTAATAATTAAAATTTACTTCATTTTGTGCATCCCAAGGCTTATTATAGTGACTTGTCCTTCTTAAATTATGTATTTCTTCCAATAAGTGTGTTTGTGTCATTGGAAGAACATTTACGTCATTTTGTGCATCCCAAGGCTTATTCTAATCACTTTTCGTATTTAAGGAATGTAGTTCATCCAATAAGTGAGTTTGTGTTGTTAATTTAACAATTACGTGAGTTAGTGCATTCCAAGGCTAATTCTAATCACTTTTCATACTGTAGTAATGCAGTTCATCCAATAAGTGCGTTTGTGTGATTAATTTAACATTTACGTCATTTTGAGCATCCCAAGGCTTATTCTAATTCATCCAATAAGTGTGTTTGTATCAATGAATGAACATTTACGTCTTGTTGTGCATCGCATAAGTGCGATTGTGTCATTGGATGAACATTTACGTCTTTTTTTGGCATCCCAATGCTTATTCTAATAATTTTTCGTTCTTAAGGAATGTAGTTCATCCAATAAGTGCGTTTGTGTCATTGGATAAACATTTACATCAATTTGTGCATTCCAATGCTTATTGTAATCACTTTTTCGTTTTTAAGGAATGTAGTACACCAAATAAGTGTGTTTCTCTCGTTGGATGGACATTTACGTCAATTTGTGCATCCCAAGGCTTATTCTAATCACCTTTCGTTCTTAAGGAATGTAGTTCATCCAATAAGTGCGTTTCTGTAATTGGATGAACATTTACGTCATTTTGTGCATCCCAAGGCTTATTCTAATCACTTTTCTTTCTTAAGGAATGTAGTTCATACAGTAAGTCCGTTTGTGTCATTAATTTAACATTTCCGTCATTTTGTGCGTCCAAATGCTTATTCTAATCACTTTTATTTCTTAAGGAATGTATTTCATCCTATAAGCGCGTTTGTGTCGTTAATTTAACATTTACGGCACTTTTTGCATCCCAATGGTTATTCTAATCACTTTTTGTTCTTAAGGAATGTAGTTCATCCAATAAGTTTGTTTGTGTCTTTGCATGAACATTTGCATCATTTTGTGCATCCAAAGGCTTATTCTAATCCCTTTTTGTTCCTAAGGAATGTAGTTCATCCAATTACTTCGTTTGTGTCATTGGATGAACATTTACGACTTTTTTGCATCCCAAGGCTTAATTTAATTACTTTTCGTTCTTAAGGAATGTAATTCATCCAATAAGTGCGTTTGTGTCATTGGATATACATTTACGTCAATTTGTGCATCCCAATACTTATTCTAATCACTTTTTTGTTTTTCAGGAATGTAGTAGTACATTAAATAAGTGTGTTTGTGTCATTTGATAAACATTTACGTCAATTTGTGCATCCCAATGCTTATTCTAATCACTTTTTCGTTTTTAAGGAATGTAGTACATTCAATAAGTGCGTTTGTGTATTTGGATGAACATTTACGTCAATTTGTGAATCCCAAGGCTTATTATAATCACTTTTCGTTCTTAAGGAGTGTAGTTCATCCAATAAGTGCGTTTGTGTCATTAATTTAACATTTATGTCATTTTGTGCATCCAAAGGCTTATTCTAATAACTTTTCTTTCTTAAGGAATGTAGTTCATCCAATAGGTGCATTGTGTGCATCCTAAGGCTTGATCTAACCACTTTTCGTTCTTAAGGAGTGTAGTTCATCCAATAAGTGCGTTTGTGTCATTAATTTAACATTTATGTCATTTTGTGCATCCAAAGGCTTATTCTAATAACTTTTCTTTCTTAAGGAATGTAGTTCATCCAATAGGTGCATTGTGTGCATCCTAAGGCTTGATCTAACCACTTTTCGTTCTTAAGGAATGTAGTTCATCCAATAAGTTTGTTTGTGTCTTTGCATGAACATTTGCGTCATTTTGTGCATCCAAAGGCTTATTCTAATCCCTTTTTGTTCCTAAGGAATGTAGTTCATCCAATAACTTCGTTTGTGTCATTGGATGAACATTTACGACTTTTTTGCATCGCAAGGCTTAATTTAATTACTTTTCGTTCTTAAGGAATGTAGTTCATCCAATAAGTGCGTTTGTGTCATTGGATATACATTTACGTCAATTTTTGCATCCCAATGCTTATTCTAATCACTTTTTTGTTTTTCAGGAATGTAGTAGTACATTCAATAAGTGCGTTTGTGTCATTGGATAAACATTTACGTCAATTTGTGCATCCCAATGCTTATTCTAATCACTTTTTCGTTTTTAAGGAATGTAGTACATTCAATAAGTGCGTTTGTGTCTTTGGATGAACATTTACGTCAATTTGTGAATCCCAAGGCTTATTATAATCACTTTTCTTTCTTAAGGAGTGTAGTTCATCCAATAAGTGCGTTTGTGTCATTAATTTAACATTTATGTCCTTTTGTGCATCCGAAGGCTTATTCTAATAACTTTTCTTTCTTAAGGAATGTAGTTCATCCAATAGGTGCATTGTGTGCATCCTAAGGCTTGCTCTAACCACTTTTCGTTCTTAAGGAATGTAGTTCAACCAATAAGTTCGATTGTGTCATTAATTTAACATTTACGTCAATTAGTGCATCCCAAGGCTTATTATAATCACTTTTCGTTCTTAAGGAATGTAGTTCATCCAATAAGTGCGTTTGTGTCATTAATTTAACATTTATGTCATTTTGTGCATCCCAAGGCTTATTGTACTCACTTTTTCGTTCTTAAGGAATGTAGTTCATCCAATAAGTGTGTTTGTGTCAATAGATGAACGTTTATGTCTTTTTGTGCATCCCAAAGCTTATTCTAATCACTTTTCCTTCTTAAAAAATGTAGGTCATCCAATAAGTGCGATTGTGTCATTGAATGAAAATTTACGTCTTTTTGTGCACCCCAAGGCTTAATCTAATTACTTTTCTTTCTTAGGGAATGTAGTTCATCCAATAAGTGTGTTTCTCTCGTTGGATGAACATTTACGTCATTTTGTGCATCCCAAGGTTTATTCTAGTCACTTTTCTTTCTTAAGGAATGTAGTTCATACAATAAGTGCGTTTGTGTCATTAATTTAACATTTACGTCATTTTGTGCATCCAAATGCTGATTCTAATCACTTTTCGTTCTTAAGGAATGTAGTTAATCCTATAAGTGCGTTTGCGTCGTTAATTTAACATTTACGTCATTTTTTGCATCCCAAGATTTATTCTAACCACTTTTTGTTCTTAAGGAATGTAGTTCATCCAATAAGTTTGTTTGTGTCTTTGCATGAACATTTGCGTCATTTTGTGCATCGAAAGGCTTATTCTAATCCCTTTTTGTTCCTAAGGAATGTAGTTCATCCAATAACTTCGTTTGTGTCATTGGATGAACATTTACGACTTTTATGCATCCCAAGGCTTAATCTAATTACTTTTCTTTCTTATGGAATGTAGTTCATCCAATAAGTGCGTTTGTCTCATTTGATGAACATTTACGTCATTTTGTGCATCCCAATGTTTATTTTAATCACTTTTCACTCTTAAGGAATCTAGTTCATCCAATAAGTGCGTTTGTGTCATTAATTTAACATTGATGTCATTTTGTGCATCCCAAGGCTTATTCTAATAACTTTTCTTTCTTAAGAAATGTAGTTCATCCAATAGGTGCGTTTGTGTAATTGGATGAAAATTTACGTCATTTTGTGCATCCCAAGGCTTATTCTAATCACTTTTCGTTCTTAAGGAATGTAGTTCATCCAATAAGTGCGTTTCTGTAATTGGATGAACATTTACGTCATTTTGTGCATCCCAAGGCTTATTCTAATCACTTTTCTTTCTTAAGGAATGTAGTTCATACAATAAGTCCGTTTGTGTCATTAATTTAACATTTCCGTCATTTTGTGCGTCCAAATGCTTATTCTAATCACTTTTATTTCTTAAGGAATGTTTTTCATCCTATAAGCGCGTTTGTGTCGTTAAGTTAACATTTACGTCATTTTTTGCATCCCAATGGTTATTCTAATCACTTTTTGTTCTTAAGGAATGTAGTTCATCCAATAAGTTTGTTTGTGTCTTTGCATGAACATTTGCGTCATTTTGTGCATCCAAAGGCTTATTCTAATCCCTTTTTGTTCCTAAGGAATGTAGTTCATCCAATAACTTCGTTTGTGTCATTGGATGAACATTTACGACTTTTTTGCATCCCAAGGCTTAATTTAATTACTTTTCGTTCTTAAGGAATGTAGTTCATCCAATAAGTGCGTTTGTGTCATTGGATATACATTTACGTCAATTTGTGCATCCCAATGCTTATTCTAATCACTTTTTTGTTTTTCAGGAATGTAGTAGTACATTAAATAAGTGCGTTTGTGTCATTTGATAAACATTTACGTCAATTTGTGCATCCCAATGCTTATTCTAATCACTTTTTCGTTTTTAAGGAATGTAGTACATTCAATAAGTGCGTTTGTGTATTTGGATGAACATTTACGTCAATTTGTGAATCCCAAGGCTTATTATAATCACTTTTCGTTCTTAAGGAGTGTAGTTCATCCAATAAGTGCGTTTGTGTCATTAATTTAACATTTATGTCATTTTGTGCATCCAAAGGCTTATTCTAATAACTTTTCTTTCTTAAGGAATGTAGTTCATCCAATAGGTGCATTGTGTGCATCCTAAGGCTTGATCTAACCACTTTTCGTTCTTAAGGAATGTAGTTCATCCAATAAGTTTGTTTGTGTCTTTGCATGAACATTTGCGTCATTTTGTGCATCCAAAGGCTTATTCTAATCCCTTTTTGTTCCTAAGGAAT
>JBBPBO010000005.1:53182551-53194657 GCA_037974295.1 Cicer cuneatum | reverse complement strand
ATGTAGTTCATCCAATAAGTGCGTTTGTGTCATTGGATATACATTTACGTCAATTTGTGCATCCCAATGCTTATTCTAATCACTTTTTTGTTTTTCAGGAATGTAGTAGTACATTAAATAAGTGCGTTTGTGTCATTTGATAAACATTTACGTCAATTTGTGCATCCCAATGCTTATTCTAATCACTTTTTCGTTTTTAAGGAATGTAGTACATTCAATAAGTGCGTTTGTGTATTTGGATGAACATTTACGTCAATTTGTGAATCCCAAGGCTTATTATAATCACTTTTCGTTCTTAAGGAGTGTAGTTCATCCAATAAGTGCGTTTGTGTCATTAATTTAACATTTATGTCATTTTGTGCATCCAAAGGCTTATTCTAATAACTTTTCTTTCTTAAGGAATGTAGTTCATCCAATAGGTGCATTGTGTGCATCCTAAGGCTTGATCTAACCACTTTTCGTTCTTAAGGAGTGTAGTTCATCCAATAAGTGCGTTTGTGTCATTAATTTAACATTTATGTCATTTTGTGCATCCAAAGGCTTATTCTAATAACTTTTCTTTCTTAAGGAATGTAGTTCATCCAATAGGTGCATTGTGTGCATCCTAAGGCTTGATCTAACCACTTTTCGTTCTTAAGGAATGTAGTTCATCCAATAAGTTTGTTTGTGTCTTTGCATGAACATTTGCGTCATTTTGTGCATCCAAAGGCTTATTCTAATCCCTTTTTGTTCCTAAGGAATATAGTTCATCCAATAACTTCGTTTGTGTCATTGGATGAACATTTACGACTTTTTTGCATCCCAAGGCTTAATTTAATTACTTTTCGTTCTTAAGGAATGTAGTTCATCCAATAAGTGCGTTTGTGTCATTGGATATACATTTACGTCAATTTTTGCATCCCAATGCTTATTCTAATCACTTTTTTGTTTTTCAGGAATGTAGTAGTACATTCAATAAGTGCGTTTGTGTCATTGGATAAACATTTACGTCAATTTGTGCATCCCAATGCTTATTCTAATCACTTTTTCGTTTTTAAGGAATGTAGTACATTCAATAAGTGCGTTTGTGTCTTTGGATGAACATTTACGTCAATTTGTGAATCCCAAGGCTTATTATAATCACTTTTCTTTCTTAAGGAGTGTAGTTCATCCAATAAGTGCGTTTGTGTCATTAATTTAACATTTATGTCATTTTGTGCATCCGAAGGCTTATTCTAATAACTTTTCTTTCTTAAGGAATGTAGTTCATCCAATAGGTGCATTGTGTGCATCCTAAGGCTTGCTCTAACCACTTTTCGTTCTTAAGGAATGTAGTTCAACCAATAAGTTCGATTGTGTCATTAATTTAACATTTACGTCAATTAGTGCATCCCAAGGCTTATTATAATCACTTTTCGTTCTTAAGGAATGTAGTTCATCCAATAAGTGCGTTTGTGTCATTAATTTAACATTTATGTCATTTTGTGCATCCCAAGGCTTATTCTACTCACTTTTTCGTTCTTAAGGAATGTAGTTCATCCAATAAGTGTGTTTGTGTCAATAGATGAACGTTTATGTCTTTTTGTGCATCCCAAAGCTTATTCTAATCACTTTTCCTTCTTAAAAAATGTAGGTCATCCAATAAGTGCGATTGTGTCATTGAATGAAAATTTACGTCTTTTTGTGCACCCCAAGGCTTAATCTAATTACTTTTCTTTCTTAGGGAATGTAGTTCATCCAATAAGTGTGTTTCTCTCGTTGGATGAACATTTACGTCATTTTGTGCATCCCAAGGTTTATTCTAGTCACTTTTCTTTCTTAAGGAATGTAGTTCATACAATAAGTGCGTTTGTGTCATTAATTTATCATTTACGTCATTTTGTGCATCCAAATGCTGATTCTAATCACTTTTCGTTCTTAAGGAATGTAGTTAATCCTATAAGTGCGTTTGCGTCGTTAATTTAACATTTACGTCATTTTTTGCATCCCAAGTTTATTCTAACCACTTTTTGTTCTTAAGGAATGTAGTTCATCCAATAAGTTTGTTTGTGTCTTTGCATGAACATTTGCGTCATTTTGTGCATCCAAAGGCTTATTCTAATCCCTTTTTGTTCCTAAGGAATGTAGTTCATCCAATAACTTCGTTTGTGTCATTGGATGAACATTTACGACTTTTATGCATCCCAAGGCTTAATCTAATTACTTTTCTTTCTTATGGAATGTAGTTCATCCAATAAGTGCGTTTGTCTCATTTGATGAACATTTACGTCATTTTGTGCATCCCAATGTTTATTTTAATCACTTTTCACTCTTAAGGAATCTAGTTCATCCAATAAGTGCGTTTGTGTCATTAATTTAACATTGATGTCATTTTGTGCATCCCAAGGCTTATTCTAATAACTTTTCTTTCTTAAGAAATGTAGTTCATCCAATAGGTGCGTTTGTGTAATTGGATGAAAATTTACGTCATTTTGTGCATCCCAAGGCTTATTCTAATCACTTTTCGTTCTTAAGGAATGTAGTTCATCCAATAAGTGCGTTTCTGTAATTGGATGAACATTTACGTCATTTTGTCCATCCCAAGGCTTATTCTAATCACTTTTCTTTCTTAAGGAATGTAGTTCATACAATAAGTCCGTTTGTGTCATTAATTTAACATTTCCGTCATTTTGTGCGTCCAAATGCTTATTCTAATCACTTTTATTTCTTAAGGAATGTTTTTCATCCTATAAGCGCGTTTGTGTCGTTAAGTTAACATTTACGTCATTTTTTGCATCCCAATGGTTATTCTAATCACTTTTTGTTCTTAAGGAATGTAGTTCATCCAATAAGTTTGTTTGTGTCTTTGCATGAACATTTGCGTCATTTTGTGCATCCAAAGGCTTATTCTAATCCCTTTTTGTTCCTAAGGAATGTAGTTCATCCAATAACTTCGTTTGTGTCATTGGATGAACATTTACGACTTTTTTGCATCCCAAGGCTTAATTTAATTACTTTTCGTTCTTAAGGAATGTAGTTCATCCAATAAGTGCGTTTGTGTCATTGGATATACATTTACGTGAATTTTTGCATCCCAACGCTTATTCTAATCACTTTTTTGTTTTTCAGGAATGTAGTAGTACATTAAATAAGTGCGTTTGTGTCATTGGATAAACATTTACGTCAATTTGTGCATCCCAATGCTTATTCTAATCACTTTTTCGTTTTTAAGGAATGTAGTACATTCAATAAGTCCGTTTGTGTCTTTGGATGAACATTTACGTCAATTTGTGAATCCCAAGGCTTATTATAATCACTTTTCTTTCTTAAGGAGTGTAGTTCATCCAATAAGTGCGTTTGTGTCATTATTTTAACATTTATGTCATTTTGTGCATCCGAAGGCTTATTCTAATAACTTTTCTTTCTTAAGGAATGTAGTTCATCCAATAGGTGCATTGTGTGCATCCTAAGGCTTGATCTAACCACTTTTCGTTCTTAAGGAATGTAGTTCAACCAATAAGTTCGATTGTGTCATTAATTTAACATTTACGTCAATTAGTGCATCCCAAGGCTTATTATAATCACTTTTCGTTCTTAAGGAATGTAGTTCATCCAATAAGTGCGTTTGTGTCATTAATTTAACATTTATGTCATTTTGTGCATCCCAAGGCTTATTCTACTCACTTTTTCGTTCTTAAGGAATGTAGTTCATCCAATAAGTGTGTTTGTGTCAATAGATGAACGTTTATGTCTTTTTGTGCATCCCAAAGCTTATTCTAATCACTTTTCCTTCTTAAAAAATGTAGGTCATCCAATAAGTGCGATTGTGTCATTGAATGAAAATTTACGTCTTTTTGTGCACCCCAAGGCTTAATCTAATTACTTTTCTTTCTTAGGGAATGTAGTTCATCCAATAAGTGTGTTTCTCTCGTTGGATGAACATTTACGTCATTTTGTGCATCCCAAGGTTTATTCTAGTCACTTTTCTTTCTTAAGGAATGTAGTTCATACAATAAGTGCGTTTGTGTCATTAATTTAACATTTACGTCATTTTGTGCATCCAAATGCTGATTCTAATCACTTTTCGTTCCTAAGGAATGTAGTTAATCCTATAAGTGCGTTTGCGTCGTTAATTTAACATTTACGTCATTTTTTGCATCCCAAGATTTATTCTAACCACTTTTTGTTCTTAAGGAATGTAGTTCATCCAATAAGTTTGTTTGTGTCTTTGCATGAACATTTGCGTCATTTTGTGCATCCAAAGGCTTATTCTAATCCATTTTTGTTCCTAAGGAATGTAGTTCATCCAATAACTTCGTTTGTGTCATTGGATGAACATTTACGACTTTTATGCATCCCAAGGCTTAATCTAATTACTTTTCTTTCTTATGGAATGTAGTTCATCCAATAAGTGCGTTTGTCTCATTTGATGAACATTTACGTCATTTTGTGCATCCCAATGTTTATTTTAATCACTTTTCACTCTTAAGGAATCTAGTTCATCCAATAAGTGCGTTTGTGTCATTAATTTAACATTGATGTCATTTTGTGCATCCCAAGGCTTATTCTAATAACTTTTCTTTCTTAAGAAATGTAGTTCATCCAATAGGTGCGTTTGTGTAATTGGATGAAAATTTACGTCATTTTGTGCATCCCAAGGCTTATTCTAATCACTTTTCGTTCTTAAGGAATGTAGTTCATCCAATAAGTGCGTTTCTGTAATTGGATGAACATTTACGTCAATTTGTGAATCCCAAGGCTTATTATAATCACTTTTCTTTCTTAAGGAGTGTAGTTCATCCAATAAGTGCGTTTGTGTCATTAATTTAACATTTATGTCATTTTGTGCATCCGAAGGCTTATTCTAATAACTTTTCTTTCTTAAGGAATGTAGTTCATCCAATAGGTGCATTGTGTGCATCCTAAGGCTTGATCTAACCACTTTTCGTTCTTAAGGAATGTAGTTCAACCAATAAGTTCGATTGTGTCATTAATTTAACATTTACGTCAATTAGTGCATCCCAAGGCTTATTATAATCACTTTTCGTTCTTAAGGAATGTAGTTCATCCAATAAGTGCGTTTGTGTCATTAATTTAACATTTATGTCATTTTGTGCATCGCAAGGCTTATTCTACTCACTTTTTCGTTCTTAAGGAATGTAGTTCATCCAATAAGTGTGTTTGTGTCAATAGATGAACGTTTATGTCTTTTTGTGCATCCCAAAGCTTATTCTAATCACTTTTCCTTCTTAAAAAATGTAGGTCATCCAATAAGTGCGATTGTGTCATTGAATGAAAATTTACGTCTTTTTGTGCACCCCAAGGCTTAATCTAATTACTTTTCTTTCTTAGGGAATGTAGTTCATCCAATAAGTGTGTTTCTCTCGTTGGATGAACATTTACGTCATTTTGTGCATCCCAAGGTTTATTCTAGTCACTTTTCTTTCTTAAGGAATGTAGTTCATACAATAAGTGCGTTTGTGTCATTAATTTAACATTTACGTCATTTTGTGCATCCAAATGCTGATTCTAATCACTTTTCGTTCTTAAGGAATGTAGTTAATCCTATAAGTGCGTTTGCGTCGTTAATTTAACATTTACGTCATTTTTTGCATCCCAAGATTTATTCTAACCACTTTTTGTTCTTAAGGAATGTAGTTCATCCAATAAGTTTGTTTGTGTCTTTGCATGAACATTTGCGTCATTTTGTGCATCCAAAGGCTTATTCTAATCCCTTTTTGTTCCTAAGGAATGTAGTTCATCCAATAACTTCGTTTGTGTCATTGGATGAACATTTACGACTTTTATGCATCCCAAGGCTTAATCTAATTACTTTTCTTTCTTATGGAATGTAGTTCATCCAATAAGTGCGTTTGTCTCATTTGATGAACATTTACGTCATTTTGTGCATCCCAATGTTTATTTTAATCACTTTTCACTCTTAAGGAATCTAGTTCATCCAATAAGTGCGTTTGTGTCATTAATTTAACATTGATGTCATTTTGTGCATCCCAAGGCTTATTCTAATAACTTTTCTTTCTTAAGAAATGTAGTTCATCCAATAGGTGCGTTTGTGTAATTGGATGAAAATTTACGTCATTTTGTGCATCCCAAGGCTTATTCTAATCACTTTTCGTTCTTAAGGAATGTAGTTCATCCAATAAGTGCGTTTCTGTAATTGGATGAACATTTACGTCATTTTGTGCATCCCAAGGCTTATTCTAATCACTTTTCTTTCTTAAGGAATGTAGTTCATACAATAAGTCCGTTTGTGTCATTAATTTAACATTTCCGTCATTTTGTGCGTCCAAATGCTTATTCTAATCACTTTTATTTCTTAAGGAATGTTTTTCATCCTATAAGCGCGTTTGTGTCGTTAAGTTAACATTTACGTCATTTTTTGCATCCCAATGGTTATTCTAATCACTTTTTGTTCTTAAGGAATGTAGTTCATCCAATAAGTTTGTTTGTGTCTTTGCATGAACATTTGCGTCATTTTGTGCATCCAAAGGCTTATTCTAATCCCTTTTTGTTCCTAAGGAATGTAGTTCATCCAATAACTTCGTTTGTGTCATTGGATGAACATTTATGACTTTTTTGCATCCCAAGGCTTAATTTAATTACTTTTCGTTCTTAAGGAATGTAGTTCATCCAATAAGTGCGTTTGTGTCATTGGATATACATTTACGTGAATTTTTGCATCCCAATGCTTATTCTAATCACTTTTTTGTTTTTCAGGAATGTAGTAGTACATTAAATAAGTGCGTTTGTGTCATTGGATAAACATTTACGTCAATTTGTGCATCCCAATGCTTATTCTAATCACTTTTTCGTTTTTAAGGAATGTAGTACATTCAATAAGTGCGTTTGTGTCTTTGGATGAACATTTACGTCAATTTGTGAATCCCAAGGCTTATTATAATCACTTTTCGTTCTTAAGGAGTGTAGTTCATCCAATAAGTGCGTTTGTGTCATTAATTTAACATTTATGTCATTTTGTGCATCCAAAGACTTATTCTAATAACTTTTCTTTCTTAAGGAATGTAGTTCATCCAATAGGTGCATTGTGTGCATCCTAAGGCTTGATCTAACCACTTTTCGTTCTTAAGGAATGTAGTTCAACCAATAAGTTCGATTGTGTCATTAATTTAACATTTACGTCAATTTGTGCATCCCAAGGCTTATTATAATCACTTTTCGTTCTTAAGGAATGTAGTTCATCCAATAAGTGCGTTTGTGTCATTAATTTAACATTTATGTCATTTTGTGCATCCCAAGGCTTATTCTAATCACTTTTCGTTCTTAAGGAATGTAGTTCATCCAATAAGTGCGTTTCTGTAATTGGATGAACATTTACGTCATTTTGTGCATCCCAAGGTTTATTCTAGTCACTTTTCTTTCTAAAGGAATGTAGTTCATACAATAAGTGCGTTTGTGTCATTAATTTAACATTTACGTCATTTTGTGCATCCAAATGCTGATTCTAATCACTTTTCGTTCTTAAGGAATGTAGTTCATCCTATAACTTCGTTTGTGTCATTGGATGAACATTTACGACTTTTATGCATCCCAAGGCTTAATCTAATTACTTTTCTTTCTTATGGAATGTAGTTCATCCAATAAGTGCGTTTGTCTCATTTGATGAACATTTACGTCATTTTGTGCATCCCAATGTTTATTTTAATCACTTTTCACTCTTAAGGAATCTAGTTCATCCAATAAGAGCGTTTGTGTCATTAATTTAACATTGATGTCATTTTGTGCATCCCAAGGCTTATTCTAATAACTTTTCTTTCTTAAGAAATGTAGTTCATCCAATAGGTGCGTTTGTGTAATTGGATGAAAATTTACGTCATTTTGTGCAACCCAAGGCTTATTCTAATCACTTTTCGTTCTTAAGGAATGTAGTTCATCCAATAAGTGCGTTCCTGTAATTGGATGAACATTTACGTCATTTTGTGCATCCCAAGGCTTATTCTAATCACTTTTCTTTCTTAAGGAATGTAGTTCATACAATAAGTCCGTTTGTGTCATTAATTTAACATTTCCGTCATTTTGTGCGTCCAAATGCTTAATCTAATCACTTTTATTTCTTAAGGAATGTTTTTCATCCTATAAGCGCGTTTGTGTCGTTAAGTTAACATTTACGTCATTTTTTGCATCCCAATGGTTATTCTAATCACTTTTTGTTCTTAAGGAATGTAGTTCATCCAATAAGTTTGTTTGTGTCTTTGCATGAACATTTGCGTCATTTTGTGCATCCAAAGGCTTATTCTAATCCCTTTTTGTTCCTAAGGAATGTAGTTCATCCAATAACTTCGTTTGTGTCATTGGATGAACATTTATGACTTTTTTGCATCCCAAGGCTTAATTTAATTACTTTTCGTTCTTAAGGAATGTAGTTCATCCAATAAGTGCGTTTGTGTCATTGGATATACATTTACGTGAATTTTTGCATCCCAATGCTTATTCTAATCACTTTTTTGTTTTTCAGGAATGTAGTAGTACATTAAATAAGTGCGTTTGTGTCATTGGATAAACATTTACGTCAATTTGTGCATCCCAATGCTTATTCTAATCACTTTTTCGTTTTTAAGGAATGTAGTACATTCAATAAGTGCGTTTGTGTCTTTGGATGAACATTTACGTCAATTTGTGAATCCCAAGGCTTATTATAATCACTTTTCGTTCTTAAGGAGTGTAGTTCATCCAATAAGTGCGTTTGTGTCATTAATTTAACATTTATGTCATTTTGTGCATCCAAAGACTTATTCTAATAACTTTTCTTTCTTAAGGAATGTAGTTCATCCAATAGGTGCATTGTGTGCATCCTAAGGCTTGATCTAACCACTTTTCGTTCTTAAGGAATGTAGTTCAACCAATAAGTTCGATTGTGTCATTAATTTAACATTTACGTCAATTTGTGCATCCCAAGGCTTATTATAATCACTTTTCGTTCTTAAGGAATGTAGTTCATCCAATAAGTGCGTTTGTGTCATTAATTTAACATTTATGTCATTTTGTGCATCCCAAGGCTTATTCTAATCACTTTTCGTTCTTAAGGAATGTAGTTCATCCAATAAGTGCGTTTCTGTAATTGGATGAACATTTACGTCATTTTGTGCATCCCAAGGTTTATTCTAGTCACTTTTCTTTCTAAAGGAATGTAGTTCATACAATAAGTGCGTTTGTGTCATTAATTTAACATTTACGTCATTTTGTGCATCCAAATGCTGATTCTAATCACTTTTCGTTCTTAAGGAATGTAGTTCATCCTATAACTTCGTTTGTGTCATTGGATGAACATTTATGACTTTTATGCATCCCAAGGCTTAATCTAATTACTTTTCTTTCTTATGGAATGTAGTTCATCCAATAAGTGCGTTTGTCTCATTTGATGAACATTTACGTCATTTTGTGCATCCCAATGTTTATTTTAATCACTTTTCACTCTTAAGGAATCTAGTTCATCCAATAAGTGCGTTTGTGTCATTAATTTAACATTGATGTCATTTTGTGCATCCCAAGGCTTATTCTAATAACTTTTCTTTCTTAAGAAATGTAGTTCATCCAATAGGTGCGTTTGTGTAATTGGATGAAAATTTACGTCATTTTGTGCATCCCAAGGCTTATTCTAATCACTTTTCGTTCTTAAGGAATGTAGTTCATCCAATAAGTGCGTTTCTGTAATTGGATGAACATTTACGTCATTTTGTGCATCCCAAGGCTTATTCTAATCACTTTTCTTTCTTAAGGAATGTAGTTCATACAATAAGTCCGTTTGTGTCATTAATTTAACATTTCCGTCATTTTGTGCGTCCAAATGCTTATTCTAATCACTTTTATTTCTTAAGGAATTTTTTTCATCCTATAAGCGCGTTTGTGTCGTTAAGTTAACATTTACGTCATTTTTTGCATCCCAATGGTTATTCTAATCACTTTTTGTTCTTAAGGAATGTAGTTCATCCAATAAGTTTGTTTGTGTCTTTGCATGAACATTTGCGTCATTTTGTGCATCCAAAGGCTTATTCTAATCCCTTTTTGTTCCTAAGGAATGTAGTTCATCCAATAACTTCGTTTGTGTCATTGGATGAACATTTACGACTTTTTTGCATCCCAAGGCTTAATCTAGTTACTTTTCTTTCTTATGGAATGTAGTTCATCCAATAAGTGTGTTTGTCTCATTTGATGAAGATTTACGTCATTTTGTGCATCCCAATATTTATTTTAATCACTTTTCGTTCTTAAGGAATGTAGTTCATCAAATAAGTGCGTTTGTGTCATTAATTTAACATTTATGTCATTTTGTGCATCCCAAGGCTTAATCTAATAACTTTTCTTTCTTAAGAAATGTAGTTCATCCAATAGGTGCGTTTGTGTAATTGGATGAAAATTTACGTCATTTTGTGCATCCCAAGGCTTATTCTAATCACTTTTCGTTCTTAAGGAATGTAGTTCATCCAATAAGTGCGTTTCTGTAATTGGATGAACATTTACGTCATTTTGTGCATCCCAAGGCTTATTCTAGTCACTTTTCTTTCTTAAGGAATGTAGTTCATACAATAAGTCCGTTTGTGTCATTAATTTAACATTTACGTCATTTTGTGCGTCCAAATGCTTATTCTAATCACTTTTATTTCTTAAGGAATGTATTTCATCCTATAAGCGCGTTTGTGTCGTTAATTTAACATTTACGTCATTTTTTGCATCCCAATGGTTATTCTAATCACTTTTTGTTCTTAAGGAATGTAGTTCATCCAATAAGTTTGTTTGTGTCTTTGCATGAACATTTGCATCATTTTGTGCATCCAAAGGCTTATTCTAATCCCTTTTTGTTCCTAAGGAATGTAGTTCATCCAATAACTTCGTTTGTGTCATTGGATGAACATTTACGACTTTTTTGCATCCCAAGGCTTAATTTAATTACTTTTCGTTCTTAAGGAATGTAGTTCATCCAATAAGTGCGTTTGTGTCATTGGATATACATTTACATCAATTTGTGCATCCCAATGCTTATTCTAATCACTTTTTTGTTTTTCAGGAATGTAGTAGTACATTAAATAAGTGCGTTTGTGTCATTGGATAAACATTTACGTCAATTTGTGCATCCCAACGCTTATTCTAATCACTTTTTCGTTTTTAAGGAATGTAGTACATTCAATAAGTGTGTTTGTGTATTTGGATGAACATTTACGTCAATTTGTGAATCCCAAGGCTTATTATAATCACTTTTCGTTCTTAAGGAGTGTAGTTCATCCAATAAGTGCGTTTGTGTCATTAATTTAACATTTATGTCATTTTGTGCATCCAAAGGCTTATTCTAATAACTTTTCTTTCTTAAGGAATGTAGTTCATCCAATAGGTGCATTGTGTGCATCCTAAGGCTTGATCTAACCACTTTTCGTTCTTAAGGAATGTAGTTCATCCAATAAGTTTGTTTTTGTCTTTGCATGAACATTTGCGTCATTTTGTGCATCCAAAGGCTTATTCTAATCCCTTTTTGTTCCTAAGGAATGTAGTTCATCCAATAACTTCGTTTGTGTCATTGGATGAACATTTACGACGTTTTTGCATCCCAAGGCTTAATTTAATTACTTTTCGTTCTTAAGGAATGTAGTTCATCCAATAAGTGTGTTTGTGTCATTGGATATACATTTACGTGAGTTTTTGCATCCCAATGCTTATTCTAATCACTTTTTTGTTTTTCAGGAATGTAGTAGTACATTCAATAAGTGCGTTTGTGTCATTGGATAAACATTTACGTCAATTTGTGCATCCCAATGCTTATTCTAATCACTTTTTCGTTTTTAAGGAATGTAGTACATTCAATAAGTGCGTTTGTGTCTTTGGATAAACATTTACGTCAAGTTGTGAATCCCAAGGCTTATTATAATCACTTTTCGTTCTTAAGGAGTGTAGTTCATCCAATAAGTGCGTTTGTGTCATTAATTTAACATTTATGTCATTTTGTGCATCCAAAGGCTTATTCTAATAACTTTTCTTTCTTAAGGAATGTAGTTCATCCAATAGGTGCATTGTGTGCATCCTAAGGCTTGATCTAACCACTTTTCGTTCTTAAGGAATGTAGTTCAACCAATAAGTTCGATTGTGTCATTAATTTAACATTTACGTCAATTTGTGCATCCCA
>JBBPBO010000005.1:53153840-53182541 GCA_037974295.1 Cicer cuneatum | reverse complement strand
AATAAGTGCGTTTGTGTCATTGGATAAACATTTACGTCAATTTGTGCATCCCAATGCTTATTCTAATCACTTTTTCGTTTTTAAGGAATGTAGTACATTCAATAAGTGCGTTTGTGTCTTTGGATGAACATTTACGTCAATTTGTGAATCCCAAGGCTTATTATAATCACTTTTCGTTCTTAAGGAGTGTAGTTCATCCAATAAGTGCGTTTGTGTCATTAATTTAACATTTATGTCATTTTGTGCATCCAAAGGCTTATTCTAATAACTTTTCTTTCTTAAGGAATGTAGTTCATCCAATAGGTGCATTGTGTGCATCCTAAGGCTTGATCTAACCACTTTTCGTTCTTAAGGAATGTAGTTCATCCAATAAGTTTGTTTGTGTCTTTGCATGAACATTTGCGTCATTTTGTGCATCCAAAGGCTTATTCTAATCCCTTTTTGTTCCTAAGGAATGTAGTTCATCCAATAACTTAATTTGTGTCATTGGATGAACATTTACGACTTTTTTGCATCCCAAGGCTTAATTTAATTACTTTTCGTTCTTAAGGATGTAGTTCATCCAATAAGTGCGTTTGTGTCATTGGATATACATTTACGTCAATTTGTGCATCCCAATGCTTATTCTAATTACTTTTTTGTTTTTCAGGAATGTAGTAGTACATTAAATAAGTGCGTTTGTGTCATTGGATAAACATTTACGTCAATTTGTGCATCCCAATGCTTATTCTAATCACTTTTTCGTTTTTAAGGAATGTAGTACATTCAATAAGTGCGTTTGTGTCTTTGGATGAACATTTACGTCAATTTGTGAATCCCAAGGCTTATTATAATCACTTTTCGTTCTTAAGGAGTGTAGTTCATCCAATAAGTGCGTTTGTGTCATTAATTTAACATTTATGTCATTTTGTGCATCCAAAGGCTTATTCTAATAACTTTTCTTTCTTAAGGAATGTAGTTCATCCAATAGGTGCATTGTGTGCATCCTAAGGCTTGATCTAACCACTTTTCGTTCTTAAGGAATGTAGTTCAACCAATAAGTTCGATTGTGTCATTAATTTAACATTTACGTCAATTTGTGCATCCCAGGGCTTATTATAATCACTTTTTGTTCTTAAGGAATGTAGTTCATCCAATAAGTGCGTTTGTGTCATTAATTTAACATTTATGTCATTTTGTGCATCCCAAGGCTTATTCTACTCACTTTTTCGTTCTTAAGGAATGTAGTTCATCCAATAAGTGTGTTTGTGTCAATAGATGAACGTTTATGTCTTTTTGTGCATCCCAAAGCTTATTCTAATCACTTTTCCTTCTTAAAAAATGTAGGTCATCCAATAAATGCGATTGTGTCATTGAATGAAAATTTACGTCTTTTTGTGCACCCCAAGGCTTAATCTAATTACTTTTCTTTCTTAGGGAATGTAGTTCATCCAATAAGTGTGTTTCTCTCGTTGGATGAACATTTATGTCATTTTGTGCATCCCAAGGTTTATTCTAGTCACTTTTCTTTCTAAAGGAATGTAGTTCATACAATAAGTGCGTTTGTGTCATTAATTTAACATTTACGTCATTTTGTGCATCCAAACGCTGATTCTAATCACTTTTCGTTCTTAAGTTATGTAGTTCATCCTATAAGTGCGTTTGCGTCGTTAATTTAACATTTACGTCATTTTTTGCATCCCAAGGTTTATTCTAATCACTTTTTGTTCTTAAGGAATGTAGTTCATCCAATAAGTTTGTTTGTGTCTTTGCATGAACATTTGCGTCATTTTGTGCATCCAAAGGCGTATTCTAATCCCTTTTTGTTCCTAAGGAATGTAGTTCATCCAATAACTTCGTTTGTGTCATTGGATGAACATTTACGACTTTTTTGCATCCCAAGGCTTAATCTAATTACTTTTCTTTCTTATGGAATGTAGTTCATCCAATAAGTGCGTTTGTCTCATTTGATGAACATTTACGTCATTTTGTGCATCCCAATGTTTATTTTAATCACTTTTCGTTCTTAAGGAATGTAGTTCATCCAATAAGTGCGTTTGTGTCATTAATTTAACATTTATGTCATTTTGTGCATCCCAAGGCTTATTCTAATAACTTTTCTTTCGTAAGAAATGTAGTTCATCCAATAGGTGTGTTTGTGTAATTGGATGAAAATTTACGTCATTTTGTGCATCCCAAGGCTTATTCTAATCACTTTTCGTTCTTAAGGAATGTAGTTCATCCAATAAGTGCGTTTCTGTAATTGGATGAACATTTACGTCATTTGGTGCATCCCAAGGCTTATTCTAATCACTTTTCTTTCTTAAGGAATGTAGTTCATACAATAAGTCTGTTTGTGTCATTTATTTAACATTTACGTCATTTTGTGCGTCCAAATGCTTATTCTAATCACTTTTATTTCTTAAGGAATGTATTTCAACCTATAAGCGCGTTTGTGTCGTTAATTTAACATTTACGTCGTTTTTTTGCATCCCAATGGTTATTCTAATCACTTTTTGTTCTTAAGGAATGTAGTTCATCCAATAAGTTTGTTTGTGTCTTTGCATGAACATTTGCATCATTTTGTGCATCCAAAGGCTTATTCTAGTCCCTTTTTGTTCCTAAGGAATGTAGTTCATCCAATAACTTCGTTTGTGTCATTGGATGAACATTTACGACTTTTTTGCATCCCAAGGCTTAATTTAATTACTTTTCGTTCTTAAGGATGTAGTTCATCCAATAAGTGCGTTTGTGTCATTGGATATACATTTACGTCAATTTGTGCATCCCAATGCTTATTCTAATCACTTTTTTGTTTTTCAGGAATGTAGTAGTACATTAAATAAGTGCGTTTGTGTCATTGGATAAACATTTACGTCAATTTGTGCATCCCAATGCTTATTCTAATCACTTTTTCGTTTTTAAGGAATGTAGTACATTCAATAAGTGCGTTTGTGTCTTTGGATGAACATTTACGTCAATTTGTGAATCCCAAGGCTTATTATAATCACTTTTCGTTCTTAAGGAGTGTAGTTCATCCAATAAGTGCGTTTGTGTCATTAATTTAACATTTATGTCATTTTGTGCATCCAAAGGCTTATTCTAATAACTTTTCTTTCTTAAGGAATGTAGTTCATCCAATAGGTGCATTGTGTGAATCCTAAGGCTTGATCTAACCACTTTTCGTTCTTAAGGAATGTAGTTCAACCAATAAGTTCGATTGTGTCATTAATTTAACATTTACGTCAATTTGTGCATCCCAATGCTTATTATAATCACTTTTCGTTCTTAAGGAATGTAGTTCATCCAATAAGTGCGTTTGTGTCATTAATTTAACATTTATGTCATTTTGTGCATCCCAAGGCTTATTCTACTCACTTTTTCGTTCTTAAGGAATGTAGTTCATCCAATAAGTGTGTTTGTGTCAATAGATGAACGTTTATGTCTTTTTGTGCATCCCAAAGCTTATTCTAATCACTTTTCCTTCTTAAAAAATGTAGGTCATCCAATAAGTGCGATTGTGTCATTGAATGAAAATTTACGTCTTTTTGTGCACCCCAAGGCTTAATCTAATTACTTTTCTTTCTTAGGGAATGTAGTTCATCCAATAAGTGTGTTTCTCTCGTTGGATGAACATTTATGTCATTTTGTGCATCCCAAGGTTTATTCTAGTCACTTTTCTTTTGTTAAGGAATGTAGTTCATACAATAAGTGCGTTTGTGTCATTAATTTAACATTTACGTCATTTTGTGCATCCAAACGCTGATTCTAGTCACTTTTCGTTCTTAAGGAATGTAGTTCATCCTATAAGTGCGTTTGCGTCGTTAATTTAACATTTACGTCATTTTTTGCATCCCAAGGTTTATTCTAATCACTTTTTGTTCTTAAGGAATGTAGTTCATCCAATAAGTTTGTTTGTGACTTTGCATGAACATTTGCGTCATTTTGTGCATCCAAAGGCGTATTCTAATCCCTTTTTGTTCCTAAGGAATGTAGTTCATCCAATAACTTCGTTTGTGTCATTGGATGAACATTTACGACTTTTTTGCATCCCAAGGCTTAATCTAATTACTTTTCTTTCTTATGGAATGTAGTTCATCCAATAAGTGCGTTTGTCTCATTTGATGAACATTTACGTCATTTTGTGCATCCCAATGTTTATTTTAATCACTTTTCGTTCTTAAGGAATGTAGTTCATCCAATAAGTGCGTTTGTGTCATTAATTTAACATTTATGTCATTTTGTGCATCCCAAGGCTTATTCTAATAACTTTTCTTTCGTAAGAAATGTAGTTCATCCAATAGGTGTGTTTGTGTAATTGGATGAAAATTTACGTCATTTTGTGCATCCCAAGGCTTATTCTAATCACTTTTCGTTCTTAAGGAATGTAGTTCATCCAATAAGTGCGTTTCTGTAATTGGATGAACATTTACGTCATTTTGTGCATCCCAAGGCTTATTCTAATCACTTTTCTTTCTTAAGGAATGTAGTTCATACAATAAGTCCGTTTGTGTCATTTATTTAACATTTACGTCATTTTGTGCGTCCAAATGCTTATTCTAATCACTTTTATATCTTAAGGAATGTATTTCAACCTATAAGCGCGTTTGTGTCGTTAATTTAACATTATGTCATTTTTTTGCATCCCAATGGTTATTCTAATCACTTTTTGTTCTTAAGGAATGTAGTTCATCCAATAAGTTTGTTTGTGTCTTTGCATGAACATTTGCATCATTTTGTGCATCCAAAGGCTTATTCTAGTCCCTTTTTGTTCCTAAGGAATGTAGTTCATCCAATAACTTCGTTTGTGTCATTGGATGAACATTTACGACTTTTTTGCATCCCAAGGCTTAATTTAATTACTTTTCGTTCTTAAGGATGTAGTTCATCCAATAAGTGCGTTTGTGTCATTGGATATACATTTACGTCAATTTGTGCATCCCAATGCTTATTCTAATTACTTTTTTGTTTTTCAGGAATGTAGTAGTACATTAAATAAGTGCGTTTGTGTCATTGGATAAACATTTACGTCAATTTGTGCATCCCAATGCTTATTCTAATCACTTTTTCGTTTTTAAGGAATGTAGTACATTCAATAAGTGCGTTTGTGTCTTTGGATGAACATTTACGTCAATTTGTGAATCCCAAGGCTTATTATAATCACTTTTCGTTCTTAAGGAGTGTAGTTCATCCAATAAGTGCGTTTGTGTCATTAATTTAACATTTATGTCATTTTGTGCATCCAAAGGCTTATTCTAATAACTTTTCTTTCTTAAGGAATGTAGTTCATCCAATAGGTGCATTGTGTGAATCCTAAGGCTTGATCTAACCACTTTTCGTTCTTAAGGAATGTAGTTCAACCAATAAGTTCGATTGTGTCATTAATTTAACATTTACGTCAATTTGTGCATCCCAATGCTTATTATAATCACTTTTCGTTCTTAAGGAATGTAGTTCATCCAATAAGTGCGTTTGTGTCATTAATTTAACATTTATGTCATTTTGTGCATCCCAAGGCTTATTCTACTCACTTTTTCGTTCTTAAGGAATGTAGTTCATCCAATAAGTGTGTTTGTGTCAATAGATGAACGTTTATGTCTTTTTGTGCATCCCAAAGCTTATTCTAATCACTTTTCCTTCTTAAAAAATGTAGGTCATCCAATAAGTGCGATTGTGTCATTGAATGAAAATTTACGTCTTTTTGTGCACCCCAAGGCTTAATCTAATTACTTTTCTTTCTTAGGGAATGTAGTTCATCCAATAAGTGTGTTTCTCTCGTTGGATGAACATTTATGTCATTTTGTGCATCCCAAGGTTTATTCTAGTCACTTTTCTTTTGTTAAGGAATGTAGTTCATACAATAAGTGCGTTTGTGTCATTAATTTAACATTTACGTCATTTTGTGCATCCAAACGCTGATTCTAATCACTTTTCGTTCTTAAGGAATGTAGTTCATCCTATAAGTGCGTTTGCGTCGTTAATTTAACATTTACGTCATTTTTTGCATCCCAAGGTTTATTCTAATCACTTTTTGTTCTTAAGGAATGTAGTTCATCCAATAAGTTTGTTTGTGTCTTTGCATGAACATTTGCGTCATTTTGTGCATCCAAAGGCGTATTCTAATCCCTTTTTGTTCCTAAGGAATGTAGTTCATCCAATAACTTCGTTTGTGTCATTGGATGAACATTTACGACTTTTTTGCATCCCAAGGCTTAATCTAATTACTTTTCTTTCTTATGGAATGTAGTTCATCCAATAAGTGCGTTTGTCTCATTTGATGAACATTTACGTCATTTTGTGCATCCCAATGTTTATTTTAATCACTTTTCGTTCTTAAGGAATGTAGTTCATCCAATAAGTGCGTTTGTGTCATTAATTTAACATTTATGTCATTTTGTGCATCCCAAGGCTTATTCTAATAACTTTTCTTTCGTAAGAAATGTAGTTCATCCAATAGGTGTGTTTGTGTAATTGGATGAAAATTTACGTCATTTTGTGCATCCCAAGGCTTATTCTAATCACTTTTCGTTCTTAAGGAATGTAGTTCATCCAATAAGTGCGTTTCTGTAATTGGATGAACATTTACGTCATTTTGTGCATCCCAAGGCTTATTCTAATCACTTTTCTTTCTTAAGGAATGTAGTTCATACAATAAGTCCGTTTGTGTCATTTATTTAACATTTACGTCATTTTGTGCGTCCAAATGCTTATTCTAATCACTTTTATATCTTAAGGAATGTATTTCAACCTATAAGCGCGTTTGTGTCGTTAATTTAACATTATGTCATTTTTTTGCATCCCAATGGTTATTCTAATCACTTTTTGTTCTTAAGGAATGTAGTTCATCCAATAAGTTTGTTTGTGTCTTTGCATGAACATTTGCATCATTTTGTGCATCCAAAGGCTTATTCTAGTCCCTTTTTGTTCCTAAGGAATGTAGTTCATCCAATAACTTCGTTTGTGTCATTGGATGAACATTTACGACTTTTTTGCATCCCAAGGCTTAATTTAATTACTTTTCGTTCTTAAGGATGTAGTTCATCCAATAAGTGCGTTTGTGTCATTGGATATACATTTACGTCAATTTGTGCATCCCAATGCTTATTCTAATTACTTTTTTGTTTTTCAGGAATGTAGTAGTACATTAAATAAGTGCGTTTGTGTCATTGGATAAACATTTACGTCAATTTGTGCATCCCAATGCTTATTCTAATCACTTTTTCGTTTTTAAGGAATGTAGTACATTCAATAAGTGCGTTTGTGTCTTTGGATGAACATTTACGTCAATTTGTGAATCCCAAGGCTTATTATAATCACTTTTCGTTCTTAAGGAGTGTAGTTCATCCAATAAGTGCGTTTGTGTCATTAATTTAACATTTATGTCATTTTGTGCATCCAAAGGCTTATTCTAATAACTTTTCTTTCTTAAGGAATGTAGTTCATCCAATAGGTGCATTGTGTGCATCCTAAGGCTTGATCTAACCACTTTTCGTTCTTAAGGAATGTAGTTCATCCAATAAGTTTGTTTGTGTCTTTGCATGAACATTTGCGTCATTTTGTGCATCCAAAGGCTTATTCTAATCCCTTTTTGTTCCTAAGGAATGTAGTTCATCCAATAACTTAATTTGTGTCATTGGATGAACATTTACGACTTTTCTGCATCCCAAGGCTTAATTTAATTACTTTTCGTTCTTAAGGAATGTAGTTCATCCAATAAGTGCGTTTGTGTCATTGGATATACATTTACGTCAATTTTTGCATCCCAATGCTTATTCTAATCACTTTTTTGTTTTTCAGGAATGTAGTAGTACATTCAATAAGTGCGTTTGTGTCATTGGATAAACATTTACGTCAATTTGTGCATCCCAATGCTTATTCTAATCACTTTTTCGTTTTTAAGGAATGTAGTACATTCAATACGTGCGTTTGTGTCTTTGGATGAACATTTACGTCAATTTGTGAATCCCAAGGCTTATTATAATCACTTTTCGTTCTTAAGGAGTGTAGTTCATCCAATAAGTGCGTTTGTGTCATTAATTTAACATTTATGTCATTTTGTGCATCCAAAGGCTTATTCTAATAACTTTTCTTTCTTAAGGAATGTAGTTCATCCAATAGGTGCATTGTGTGAATCCTAAGGCTTGATCTAACCACTTTTCGTTCTTAAGGAATGTAGTTCAACCAATAAGTTCGATTGTGTCATTAATTTAACATTTACGTCAATTTGTGCATCCCAATGCTTATTATAATCACTTTTCGTTCTTAAGGAATGTAGTTCATCCAATAAGTGCGTTTGTGTCATTAATTTAACATTTATGTCATTTTGTGCATCCCAAGGCTTATTCTACTCACTTTTTCGTTCTTAAGGAATGTAGTTCATCCAATAAGTGTGTTTGTGTCAATAGATGAACGTTTATGTCTTTTTGTGCATCCCAAAGCTTATTCTAATCACTTTTCCTTCTTAAAAAATGTAGGTCATCCAATAAGTGCGATTGTGTCATTGAATGAAAATTTACGTCTTTTTGTGCACCCCAAGGCTTAATCTAATTACTTTTCTTTCTTAGGGAATGTAGTTCATCCAATAAGTGTGTTTCTCTCGTTGGATGAACATTTATGTCATTTTGTGCATCCCAAGGTTTATTCTAGTCACTTTTCTTTTGTTAAGGAATGTAGTTCATACAATAAGTGCGTTTGTGTCATTAATTTAACATTTACGTCATTTTGTGCATCCAAACGCTGATTCTAATCACTTTTCGTTCTTAAGGAATGTAGTTCATCCTATAAGTGCGTTTGCGTCGTTAATTTAACATTTACGTCATTTTTTGCATCCCAAGGTTTATTCTAATCACTTTTTGTTCTTAAGGAATGTAGTTCATCCAATAAGTTTGTTTGTGTCTTTGCATGAACATTTGCGTCATTTTGTGCATCCAAAGGCGTATTCTAATCCCTTTTTGTTCCTAAGGAATGTAGTTCATCCAATAACTTCGTTTGTGTCATTGGATGAACATTTACGACTTTTTTGCATCCCAAGGCTTAACCTAATTACTTTTCTTTCTTATGGAATGTAGTTCTTCCAATAAGTGCGTTTGTCTCATTTGATGAACATTTACGTCATTTTGTGCATCCCAATGTTTATTTTAATCACTTTTCGTTCTTAAGGAATGTAGTACATCCAATAAGTGCGTTTGTGTCATTAACTTAACATTTATGTCATTTTGTGCATCCCAAGGCTTATTCTAATAACTTTTCTTTCTTAAGAAATGTAGTTCATCCAATAGGTGCGTTTGTGTAATTGGATGAAAATTTACGTCATTTTGTGCATCCCAAGGCTTATTCTAATCACTTTTCGTTCTTAAGGAATGTAGTTCATCCAATAAGTGCGTTTCTGTAATTGGATGAACATTTACGTCATTTTGTGCATCCCAAGGCTTATTCTAATCACTTTTCTTTCTTAAGGAATGTAGTTCATACAATAAGTCCGTTTGTGTCATTAATTTAACATTTCCGTCATTTTGTGCGTCCAAATGCTTATTCTAATCACTTTTATTTCTTAAGGAATGTTTTTCATCCTATAAGCGCGTTTGTGTCGTTAAGTTAACATTTACGTCATTTTTTGCATCCCTATGGTTATTCTAATCACTTTTTGTTCTTAAGGAATGTAGTTCATCAAATAAGTTTGTTTGTGTCTTTGCATGAACATTTGCGTCATTTTGTGCATCCAAAGGCTTATTCTAATCCCTTTTTGTTCCTAAGGAATGTAGTTCATCCAATAACTTCGTTTGTGTCATTGGATGAACATTTACGACTTTTTTGCATCCCAAGGCTTAATTTAATTACTTTTCGTTCTTAAGGAATGTAGTTCATCCAATAAGTGCGTTTGTGTCATTGGATATACATTTACGTGAATTTTTGCATCCCAATGCTTATTCTAATCACTTTTTTGTTTTTCAGGAATGTAGTAGTACATTCAATAAGTGCGTTTGTGTCATTGGATAAACATTTACGTCAATTTGTGCATCCCAATGCTTATTCTAATCACTTTTTCGTTTTTAAGGAATGTAGTACATTCAATAAGTGTGTTTGTGTCTTTGGATGAACATTTACGTCAATTTGTGAATCCCAAGGCTTATTATAATCACTTTTCAATCTTAAGGAGTGTAGTTCATCCAATAAGTGCGTTTGTGTCATTAATTTAACATTTATGTCATTTTCTGCATCCAAAGGCTTATTCTAATAACTTTTCTTTCTTAAGGAATGTAGTTCATCCAATAGGTGCATTGTGTGCATCCTAAGGCTTCATCTAACCACTTTTCGTTCTTAAGGAATGTAGTTCAACCAATAAGTTCGATTGTGTCATTAATTTAACATTTACGTCAATTTGTGCATCCCAAGGCTTATTATAATCACTTTTCGTTCTTAAGGAATGTAGTTCATCCAATAAGTGCGTTTGTGTCATTAATTTAACATTTATGTCATTTTGTGCATCCCAAGGCTTATTCTACTCACTTTTTCGTTCTTAAGGAATGTAGTTCATCCAATAAGTGTGTGTGTCAATAGATGAACGTTTATGGCCTTTTGTGCATCGCAAAGCTTATTCTAATCACTTTTCCTTCTTAAAAAATGTAGGTCATCCAATAAGTGCGATTGTGTCATTGAATGAAAATTTACGTCTTTTTGTGCACCCCAAGGCTTAATCTAATTACTTTTCTTTCTTAGGGAATGTAGTTCATCCAATAAGTGTGTTTCTCTCGATGGATGAACATTTACGTCATTTTGTACATCCCAAGGTTTATTCTAGTCACTTTTCTTTCTTAAGGAATGTAGTTCATACAATAAGTGCATTTGTGTCATTAATTTAACATTTACGTCATTTTGTGTATCGAAATGCTGATTCTAATCACTTTTCGTTCTTAAGGAATGTAGTTCATCCTATAAGTGCGTTTGCCTCGTTAATTTAACATTTACGTCATTTTTTGCATCTCAAGGTTTATTCTAATCACTTTTTGTTCTTAAGGAATGTAGTTCATCCAATAAGTTTGTTTGTGTCTTTGCATGAACATTTGCGTCATTTTGTGCATCCAAAGGCTTATTCTAATCCCTTTTTGTTCCTAAGGAATGTAGTTCATCCGATAACTTCGTTTGTGTAATTGGATGAACATTTACGACTTTTTTGCATCCCAAGGCTTAATCTAATTACTTTTCTTTCTTACGGAATGTAGTTCATCCAATAAGTGCGTTGGTCTCATTTGATGAACATTTACGTCATTTTGTGCATCCCAATGTTTATTTTAATCACTTTTCGTTCTTAAGGAATGTAGTTCATCCAATAAGTGCGTTTGTGTCATTGGATAAACATTTACGTCAATTTGTGCATCCCAATGCTTATTCTAATCACTTTTTCGTTTTTAAGGAATGTAGTACATTCAATAAGTGCGTTTGTGTCTTTGGATGAACATTTACGTCAATTTGTGCATCCCGAGGCTTATTATACTTACTTTTCGTTCTTAAGGAATGTAGTTCATCCAATAAGTGTGTTTGTGTCTTTGGAAAAAAATTGACATCAATTTTTGCATCCCAAGGCTTATTCTAATCACTTTTCGTTCTTAAGGAATGTAGTTCATCCATTAATTGTGTTTGTCTCATTGGATAAACATTTACGTCATTTTGTGCATCCCAAAGGTTATTCCAATCACTTTTCGTTCTTAAGGAATGTAGTTCATCCAATAAGTGCGATTGTGTCATTGGATGAACATTTACTTTTTTTTTAGCATCCCAAGGCTATTCTTATCATTTTTGGTTCTTAAGGAATGTAGTTCATACAATAAGTGCGTTAGTGTCATTAATTTAACATTTACGTCATTTTGTGCATCCAAATGCTTATTCTAATCACTTTTCGTTCTTAAGGAATGTAGTTCATCCTATAAGTGCGTTTGCGTCGTTAATTTAACATTTACGTCATTTTCTGCATCCCAAGGTTTATTCTAATCACTTTTTGTTCTTAAGGAATATAGTTCATCCAATAAGTTTGTTTGTGTCTTTGCATGAAAATTTGCGTCATTTTGTGCATCCAAAGGCTTATTCTAATCCCTTTTTGTTCCTAAGGAATGTAGTTCATCCAATAACTTCGTTTGTGTCATTGGATGAACATTTACGACTTTTTTGCATCCCAAGGCTTAATCTAATTACTTTTCTTTCTTATGGAATGTAGTTCATCCAATAAGTGTGTTTGTCTCATTTGATGAACATTTACGTCATTTTGTGCATCCCAATGTTTATTTTAATTACTTTTCGTTCTTTAGGAATGTAGTTCATCCAATAAGTGCGTTTGTGTCACTGGATAAACATTTACGTCAATTTGTGCATCCCAATGCTTATTCTAATCACTTTTTCGTTTTTAAGGAATGTAGAACATTTAATAAGTGCGTTTGTGTCTTTGGATGAACATTTACGTCATTTTGTGCATCCCAAGGTTTTTTCTAATCACGTTTCGTTCCTAAGGTATGTAGTTCATCCAATCAATGCGTTAGTGTCATTGGATGAACATATGTGCGTTAGTGTCATTGGATGAAATTTTACGTCATTTTGCGCATCCCAACGCTTATTCTAATAACTTTTCGTTCTTAAGAAATGTAGTTCATCCAATAAGTGTGTTTGTGTCAATGGATGAATATTTACTTCTTTTTGTGCATCCCAATGCTTATTCTAATCATATTTCGTTCTTAAGGAATGTAGTTGATCGAATAAGTGTGTTTATGTCATTGGATGAACCTTTACGTCATTTTCTGCATCCCAATGCTTATTATAATCACTTTTCGTTCTTAAGAAATGTAGTTCATCCAATAAGTGCAATTATGTCATAAATTTAACATTTACGTCATTTTTTGCATCCCAAGGCTTATTCTAATCACTTTTCGTACTGTAGGATTGTAGTTCATCCAATAAGTGCGTTTGTGTCATTAATTTAACATTTACGTCATTTTGTGCATCCCAAGGCTTATTCTAATAACTTTTCGTTCTTAAGGAATGTAGTTAATCCAAAAAGTGAGTTTGAGTCATCGGATAAACATTTACGTCAATTTGTGCATCCCAATGCTTATTCTAATTACTTTTTCCTTTTTAAAGAATGTAGTACATTCAAGAAGTGCGTTTGTGTCTTTGGATGAATATTGACGTCAATCTGTCCATCCCAAGGCTTATTCTAATCATTATTCGTTCTTAAGGAATGTAGTTCATCCAATAAGTGCATTTGTGTCATTGGATGAACCTTTATATCATTTTGTGCATCCCAAGGCTTATTCTAATCACTTTTCGTCCTTAAGAAATGTAGTTCATCCAATAAGCGCATTTATGTCATTAATTTAACATTTACTTCATTTTTTGCATCCCAAGGCTTATTCTAATCACTTTTCGTACTATAGGAATGTAGTTCATCCAATAAGTGCGTTTGTGTCATTAATTTAACATTTATGTCATTTTGTGCATCCCAAGGCTTATTCTAATAACTTTTCTTTCTTAAGGAATGTAGTTCATCCAATAGGTGCGTTTGTGTAATTTGATGAAAATGTACGTCATTTTGTGCATCCCTAGGCTTATTCTAATCACTTTTTGTTCTTAAGGAATGTAGTTCATCCAATAAGTGCGTTTGTGTAATTGGATGAATATTTATGTCATTTTGTGCATCCCAAGGGTTATTCTAATCAATTTTTCGTTCTTAAGGAATGTAGTTCATCCAATAAGTGTGTTTGTGTCAATGGATGAACGTTCACGTCTTTTTGTGAATCCCTAAGCTTATTCTAATCACTTTTTGTTCTTAAAAAATGGAGTTCATCCAATAAGTGCGATTGTGTCATTGGATGAACATTTACGTCTTTTTGTGCATCCCAAGGCTTAATCTAATTACTTTTCTTTCTTAGGGAATGTAGTTCATCCAATAACTGTGTTTCTCTCATTGGATGAACATTTACGTCATTTTGTGCATCCCAAGGTTTATTCTAATCAGTTTTCGTTCTTAAGGAATGTAGTTCATACAATAAGTGCGTTTGTGTCAATGGATAAACATTTACGTCATTTTGTGCATCTCAAGGCTTATTCTAATCACTTTTTTGTTTTTAAGGAATATAATTCTTCCAATAGGTGTGTTTGTGTCATTGGACGAACATTTACGTCTTTTGGTGCATCCCTAAGCCTATTGTAATTACTTTATATTCTAAAGGAATGTAGTTCATCCAATAAGTGCGTTAGTGTCATTGGATGAACATTTACGTCATTTTGGGCATTCCAACGCTTATTGTTATAACTTTTCGTTGTTAAGGAATGTAATTCTTCCAATACGTGTGTTTGTGTCATTGGATAAACATTTACGTCATTTTGTGCATCCCAAGGTTTTTTCTAATCACTTTTCGTTCGTAAGGAATGTAGTTCATCCGATCAATGCGTTTGTGTAATTGGATTAACATTTACATCTTTTTCTGCATCCAAAGGCTTCATCTAATTACTTTTCTTTCTTAAGGAATGTAGTTCGTCCAATAAGTGCGTTTGTCTCATTGGATGAACATTTATGTCATTTTGGGCATCCTTAGGCTTATTCTAATCACTTTTTCATTTTTAAGGAATGTAGTTCATCCAATAAGTGTGTTTTTGTAATTGGATTAACATTATTTCTTTTTGTGCATCCCAATGCTTATTCTAGTTACTTTTTGTTCTTAAGGAATGTAATTCCTCCAGTATGTACATTAGTGTCATCGGATGAACATTTACGGTATTTTGTGCATCCCAACGCTTATTCTAACAACTTTTCGTTATTAAGGAATGTTGTTCATCCTATAAGTGTGTTTGTGTCATTGGATGAACATTTACGTCTTTTGTGCATCCCAAGGCTTATTCTAATAACTTTTCGTTCTTAAGGAAATTAGTTGATCCAATAAGTTGGTTTGTGTCATTGGATGAACATTTACGTCTTTTTGTGCATCCCAAGGCTTAATCTAATTACTTTTCTTTCTTATGGAATGTAGTTCATCCAATAAATGTGTTTGTCTCATTGGATGAACATTTACGTTATTTTGTACATCCCAAGGCTTATTCTAATAACTTTTTAATTTTTAAAGGATGAAGTAGATTCAATAAGTGCGTTTGTGTCTTTGGAATAACATTTACATCTTTTTCTGCATCCGAAGGCTTAATCTAATTACTTTTGTTTGTTAAGGAATAAAGTTCATCCAATAAGTGCATTAGTGTCATTGGATGAACATTTTTGTCTTTTTGTGCACCCAAGGCTTAATCGAATTACTTTTCGTTCTTAAGGAATGTAGTTCATCCAATAAGTGTGTTTGTGTCATTGGATGAACCTTTACGTCATTTTGTGCATCCCAAGGTTTTTTCTAATCACTTTTTGTTCTTAAGGAATGTAGTTCATCCAATAAGTGCATTTATGTTATTAATTTCACATTTATGTCATTTTTTGCATCCCAAAGCTTATTCTAATCACTTTTCGCACTGTAGGAATGTAGTTCATCCAATAAGTGTGTTTGTGACATTAATTTAAAATTTACGTCATTATGTGTATCCCAAGGCTTATTCTAATAACTTGTCTTTCTTAAGGAATGTAGTTCATCCAATAGGGGCGATTGTGTAATTGCATGAACATTTACATCATTTTGTGCATCTTAAGGCTTATTCTAATCACTTTTTCGTTCTTAAGGAATGTAGTTCATCCAATAAATGTGTTTGTTTCAATGGATGAACATTTACGTCTTTTTGTGCATCCCAAAGCTTATTCTAATCCCTTTTTGTTCTTAAAAAATGTAGTTCAACCAGTAAGTGTGATTGTGTTATTGGATGAACATTTTTGTGTTTTTGTGCATCCCAAGGCTTAATCTAATTACTTTTCTTTCTTATGGAATGTAGTTCATCCAATAAGTGCGTTTGTCTCACTGGATGAACATTTACGTAATTTTGTGCATTCCAAACCCTATTGTAATCACTTTTCATTCTAAAGGAATGTATTTCATCCAAATAGTGCGTTAGTGTCATTGGATGAACATTTACGTCGGTTTGTGCATCCCAAGGCTTATTCTAATCACTTTTGGTTCTTATGGAATGTAGTTCATTTGATAAGTGTGTTTGTGTCATTCGATAAACATTTACGTCTTTTTGTGCCTCCCAAGATTTTTTCTAATCACTTTTTGTTCTTAAGGAATGTAGTTCCACCACTAAGTGCGTTTGTGTCTTTGGATAATCATTTACGACATTTTGTGCATCCCAAGGCTTTTTCTAATGACTTTTCGTTCTTAAGGAATATAATTCATCCAATAAGTGTGTTTGTGTCATTGGATGAACATTTACGTCTTTTTGTGCATCCCAAAGCCTATTGTAATCACTTTTCATCCTAAAGGAATGTAGTTCATCCAATAATTGCGTTAGTGTCATTGGATGAACATTTACGTCATTTTGTGCATCCCAAGGATTATTCTTCGTTGTTAAGGAATGTAGTTCATCCTATAAGTGTGTTTGTGTCATTAGATGAACATTTACGTCTTTTTGTGCATCCCAAGGCTAATTCTAATCACTTTTTCGTTCTTAAAGAATGTAGTTCATCCAATAAGTGTGTTTGTGTCATTGGATGAACATTTACGTCTTTTTGTGCATCCCAAGGGTTAATCTAATTACTTTTCTTTCTTATGCAATGTAGTTCATCCAATAAGTGCGTTTGGGTAATTGGATGAACATTTACGTCATTTTGTGGATCCCAAGGCTTATTCTAGTCATTTTTCGTTCTTTAGGAATCTAGTTCATCCGATATGTGTGTTTGTGTCAACGGATGAACATTTACGTCTTTTTGTGCTTCCCCAAACTTATTCTAACCACTTTTCATTCATAAGCAATGTAGTTCATCCAATAAGTGCAATTGTGTCATTGGATGAACATTGACGTCTATTTGTGCATCCCTAGGCTTAATCTAATTACTTTTCTTTCTTAAGGAATGAAGTTCATCAAATAAGTACGTTTGTCTCATTGGATGAACATTTACGTTATTTTGTGCATCCCAAGGCTTATTCTAATCACATTTCGTTCATAAGGAATGTAGTTTATCTAATAAGAGTGTTTGTGTCATTGGATAAACATTTACGTTATTTTGTGCATCCCAAGGTTTTTTCTAATCACTTTTTGTTCCTAAGGAATGTAGTTCATCCAATCAATGCGTTTGTGTCATTGGATGAAAATTTACGTCTTTTTCTGAATCCGATGGCTTAATCTAATTACTTTTCTTTCATAAGGAATGTAGTTCATCCAATAAGTGCGTTTTTCTCATTGGATGAACAGCTACGTTTTTTTGTGCATCCCAAGGCATATTCTAATTAGTTTTCGTCATAAGGAATGTAGTTTCTCCAATAGGTGTGTTTGTGTGATTGAATAAGCATTTACGTCATTTTGTGCATCCCAAGGCTTATTCTAATCAGTTTTTCGTTTTTAAGGAATGTAGTTCATCCAATAAATGTGTTTGTGTAATTTATTTCTTTTTGTGCATACCAATAATTACTTTTCTTTCTGAAGGAATGTAGTTCATCCAATAAATGTGTTTGTCTCATTGGATGAACATTTACGTCTTTTTGTGCTTCCCAAGGCTTATTCTAATCACATTTCGTTCATAAGGAATGTAGTTTATCTAATAAGAGTGTTTGTGTCATTGGATAAACATTTACGTTATTTTGTGCATCCCAAGGTTTTTTCTAATCACTTTTTGTTCCTAAGGAATGTAGTTCATCCAATCAATGCGTTTGTGTCATTGGATGAAAATTTACGTCTTTTTCTGAATCCGATGGCTTAATCTAATTACTTTTCTTTCATAAGGAATGTAGTTCATCCAATAAGTGCGTTTTTCTCATTGGATGAACAGTTACGTTTTTTTGTGCATCCCAAGGCATATTCTAATTAGTTTTCGTCATAAGGAATGTAGTTTATCCAATAGGTGTGTTTGTGTGATTGAATAAACATTTACGTCATTTTGTGCATCCCAAGGCTTATTCTAATCAGTTTTTCGTTTTTAAGGAATGTAGTTCATCCAATAAATGTGTTTGTGTAATTTATTTCTTTTTGTGCATACGAATAATTACTTTTCTTTCTGAAGGAATATAGTTCATCCAATAAATGTGTTTGTCTCATTGGATGAACATTTACGTCTTTTTGTGCTTCCCAAGGCTTATTCTAATCACATTTCGTTCATAAGGAATGTAGTTTATCTAATAAGAGTGTTTGTGTCATTGGATAAACATTTACGTTATTTTGTGCATCCCAAGGTTTTTTCTAATCACTTTTTGTTCCTAAGGAATGTAGTTCATCCAATCAATGCGTTTGTGTCATTGGATGAAAATTTACGTCTTTTTCTGAATCCGATGGCTTAATCTAATTACTTTTCTTTCATAAGAAATGTAGTTCATCCAATAAGTGCGTTTTTCTCATTGGATGAACAGTTACGTTTTTTTGTGCATCCCAAGGCATATTCTAATTAGTTTTCGTCATAAGGAATGTAGTTTATCCAATAGGTGTGTTTGTGTGATTGAATAAACATTTACGTCATTTTGTGCATCCCAAGGCTTATTCTAATCAGTTTTTCGTTTTTAAGGAATGTAGTTCATCCAATAAATGTGTTTGTGTAATTTATTTCTTTTTGTGCATACCAATAATTACTTTTCTTTCTGAAGGAATGTAGTTCATCCAATAAATGTGTTTGTCTCATTGGATGAACATTTACGTCTTTTTGTCCTTCCCAAGGCTTATTCTAATCACATTTCGTTCATAAGGAATGTAGTTTATCTAATAAGAGTGTTTGTGTCATTGGATAAACATTTACGTTATTTTGTGCATCCCAAGGTTTTTTCTAATCACTTTTTGTTCCTAAGGAATGTAGTTCATCCAATCAATGCGTTTGTGTCATTGGATGAAAATTTACGTCTTTTTCTGAATCCGATGGCTTAATCTAATTACTTTTCTTTCATAAGGAATGTAGTTCATCCAATAAGTGCGTTTTTCTCATTGGATGAACAGCTACGTTTTTTTGTGCATCCCAAGGCATATTCTAATTAGTTTTCGTCATAAGGAATGTAGTTTATCCAATAGGTGTGTTTGTGTGATTGAATAAACATTTACGTCATTTTGTGCATCCCAAGGCTTATTCTAATCAGTTTTTCGTTTTTAAGGAATGTAGTTCATCCAATAAATGTGTTTGTGTAATTTATTTCTTTTTGTGCATACCAATAATTACTTTTCTTTCTGAAGGAATGTAGTTCATCCAATAAATGTGTTTGTCTCATTGGATGAACATTTACGTCTTTTTGTGCTTCCCAAGGCTTATTCTAATCACATTTCGTTCATAAGGAATGTAGTTTATCTAATAAGAGTGTTTGTGTCATTGGATAAACATTTACGTTATTTTGTGCATCCCAAGGTTTTTTCTAATCACTTTTTGTTCCTAAGGAATGTAGTTCATCCAATCAATGCGTTTGTGTCATTGGATGAAAATTTACGTCTTTTTCTGAATCCGATGGCTTAATCTAATTACTTTTCTTTCATAAGAAATGTAGTTCATCCAATAAGTGCGTTTTTCTCATTGGATGAACAGTTACGTTTTTTTGTGCATCCCAAGGCATATTCTAATTAGTTTTCGTCATAAGGAATGTAGTTTATCCAATAGGTGTGTTTGTGTGATTGAATAAACATTTACGTCATTTTGTGCATCCCAAGGCTTATTCTAATCAGTTTTTCGTTTTTAAGGAATGTAGTTCATCCAATAAATGTGTTTGTGTAATTTATTTCTTTTTGTGCATACCAATAATTACTTTTCTTTCTGAAGGAATGTAGTTCATCCAATAAATGTGTTTGTCTCATTGGATGAACATTTACGTCTTTTTGTGCATCCCAAGGCTTATTCTAATCACATTTCGTTCATAAGGAATGTAGTTTATCTAATAAGAGTGTTTGTGTCATTGGATAAACATTTACGTTATTTTGTGCATCCCAAGGTTTTTTCTAATCACTTTTTGTTCCTAAGGAATGTAGTTCATCCAATCAATGCGTTTGTGTCATTGGATGAAAATTTACGTCTTTTTCTGAATCCGATGGCTTAATCTAATTACTTTTCTTTCATAAGGAATGTAGTTCATCCAATAAGTGCGTTTTTCTCATTGGATGAACAGTTACGTTTTTTTGTGCATCCCAAGGCATATTCTAATTAGTTTTCGTCATAAGGAATGTAGTTTATCCAATAGGTGTGTTTGTGTGATTGAATAAACATTTACGTCATTTTGTGCATCCCAAGGCTTATTCTAATCAGTTTTTCGTTTTTAAGGAATGGAGTTCATCCAATAAATGTGTTTGTGTAATTTATTTCTTTTTGTGCATACCAATAATTACTTTTCTTTCTGAAGGAATGTAGTTCATCCAATAAATGTGTTTGTCTCATTGGATGAACATTTACGTCTTTTTGTGCATCCTAAGGCTTATTCTAATCACATTTCGTTCATAAGGAATGTAGTTTATCTAATAAGAGTGTTTGTGTCATTGGATAAACATTTACGTTATTTTGTGCATCCCAAGGTTTTTTCTAATCACTTTTTGTTCCTAAGGAATGTAGTTCATCCAATCAATGCGTTTGTGTCATTGGATGAAAATTTATGTCTTTTTCTGAATCCGATGGCTTAATCTAATTACTTTTCTTTCATAAGGAATGTAGTTCATCCAATAAGTGCGTTTTTCTCATTGGATGAACAGTTACGTTTTTTTGTGCATCCCAAGGCATATTCTAATTAGTTTTCGTCATAAGGAATGTAGTTTATCCAATAGGTGTGTTTGTGTGATTGAATAAACATTTACGTCATTTTGTGCATCCCAAGGCTTATTCTAATCAGTTTTTCGTTTTTAAGGAATGGAGTTCATCCAATAAATGTGTTTGTGTAATTTATTTCTTTTTGTGCATACCAATAATTACTTTTCTTTCTGAAGGAATGTAGTTCATCCAATAAATGTGTTTGTCTCATTGGATGAACATTTACGTCTTTTTGTGCATCCTAAGGCTTATTCTAATCACATTTCGTTCATAAGGAATGTAGTTTATCTAATAAGAGTGTTTGTGTCATTGGATAAACATTTACGTTATTTTGTGCATCCCAAGGTTTTTTCTAATCACTTTTTGTTCCTAAGGAATGTAGTTCATCCAATCAATGCGTTTGTGTCATTGGATGAAAATTTACGTCTTTTTCTGAATCCGATGGCTTAATCTAATTACTTTTCTTTCATAAGGAATGTAGTTCATCCAATAAGTGCTTTTTTCTCATTGGATGAACAGTTACGTTTTTTTGTGCATCCCAAGGCATATTCTAATTAGTTTTCGTCATAAGGAATGTAGTTTATCCAATAGGTGTGTTTGTGTGATTGAATAAACATTTACGTCATTTTGTGCATCCCAAGGCTTATTCTAATCAGTTTTTCGTTTTTAAGGAATGTAGTTCATCCAATAAATGTGTTTGTGTAATTTATTTCTTTTTGTGCATACCAATAATTAGTTTTCTTTCTGAAGGAATGTAGTTCATCCAATAAATGTGTTTGTCTCATTGGATGAACATTTACGTCTTTTTGTGCATCCCAAGGCTTATTCTAATCACATTTCGTTCATAAGGAATGTAGTTTATCTAATAAGAGTGTTTGTGTCATTGGATAAACATTTACGTCATTTTGTGCATCCCAAGGCTTATTCTAATCATTTTTTCGTTTTTAAGGAATGTAGTTCATCAGATGAACATTTACGTCATTTTGTGCATCCCAAGGCTTATTCTTATCACTTTTCGTACTTAAGGAATGTAGTTCATCCAATAAGTGTGGTTGTGTCATTGGATGAACCTTTACGTCACTTTGTGCATCACAAGGCTTATTCTGATCACTTTTTGTTCTTAAGGAATGTTGTTCAGCCAATAAGTGCATTTGTGTCATTAATTTCACATTTATGTCATTTTCTGCATCCCAAAGCTTTTTCTAATCACATTTCGTACTGTAGGAATGTAGTTCATCCAATAAGTGCGTTTGTGACATTAATTTAAGATTTACGTCATTTTGTGCATCCCAAGGCTTATTCTAATAACTTTTCTTTCTTAAGGAATGTAGTTCATCCAATAGGTGCGTTTGTGTAATTGGATGAACATTTACATCATTTTGTGCATCCCAAGGCTTATTCTAATCAATTTTCGTTCTTAAGGAATGTAATTGATCCAATAAGTGCGTTTGTGTAATTGGATGAACATTTACATCATTTTGTGCATTCCAAGGATTATTCTAGTCACTTTTCGTTCATAAGGAATGTAGTTCATCCAATAAGTGTATTTGTGTCATTGGATGAACCTTTACGTCACTTTGTGTATCCCAAGGCCAATTCTAATCACTTTTTGTTCTTAAGGAATGTAGTTCATCCAATAAGTACATTTATGTCATTTTTTGCATCCCAAAGGTTTTTCTAATCACTTTCCGTATTGTAGGAATGTAGTTCATCCAATAAGTGCGTTTGTGACATTAATTTAAGATTTACGTCATTTTGTGCATCCCAAGGCTTATTCTAATAACTTTTCTTTCTTAAGGAATGTAGTTCATCCAATAGGTGCGTTTGTGTAATTGGATGAACATTTACGTCATTTTGTGCATTCCAAGGCTTATTCTAATAAATTTTCTTTCTTAAGGAATGTAGTTCATCCAATAGGTGCGTTTGTGTAATTGAATGAACATTTACATCATTTTGTGCATCCCAAGGATTATTCTAATCACTTTTCGTTCTTAAGGAATGTTGTTCATCCAATAAGCGTGTTTGTGTCATTGGATGAACCTTTACGTCACTTTGTGCATCCCAAGGCTTATTCTAATCACTTTTTGTTCTTAAGGAATGTAGTTCATCCAATAAGTACATTTATGTCATTTATTTCACAATTATGTCATTTTTTGCTTCCCAAAGCTTTTTCTTATCACTTTTCGTAATGTAGGAATGTAGTTCATCCAATAAGTGCGTTAATGACATTAATTTAACATTTACGTCATTTTGTGCATTCCAAGGCTTATTCTAATAACTTTTCTTTCTTAAGGAATGTAGTTCATCCAATAGGTGCGTTTGTGTAATTGGATGAACATTTACATCATTTTGTGCATCCCAAGGATTATTCTAATCACTTTTCGTTCTTAAGGAATGTAGTTCATCCAATAAGTGCGTTTGTGTAATTGGATGAACATTTACGTCATTTTGTGCATCCCAAGGCTTATTCTAATGACTTTTCGTTCTTAGCGAATGTAATTCATCATATAAGTGCATTTGTGTCTTTGGATGAACATTTACGTCAATTTGTTCATGCCAAGACTTATTCTAATCACTTTTCTTTCTTAAAGGATGTGATTCATCCAATAAGTGTGTTGGTGTCATTGGATGAACCATTACGTCACTTTGTGCATCCCAAGGCTTATTCTAATCACTTTTTGTTCTTAAGGAATGTTGTTCATCCAATAAGTGCATTTATGTCATTTATTTCACATTTATGTCATTTTTTGCAGCCCAAGGCTTTTTCTAATCACTTTCCGCACTGTAGGAATGTAGTTCATCCGATAAGTGCGTTAATGACATTAATTTAACATTTACGTCATTTTGTGCATTCCAAGGCTTATTCTAATAACTTTTCTTTCTTAAGGAATGTAGTTCATCCAATAAGTGCGTTTGTGTAATTTGATGAACATTTACATCATTTTGTGCATCCCAAGGATTATTCTAATCACTTTTCGTTCTTAAGAAATGTAGTTCATCCAATAAGTGCGTTTGTGTAATTGGATGAACATTTACGTCATTTTGTGCATCCCAAGGCTTATTCTAATGACTTTTCGTACTTAGCGAATGTAATTCATCATATAAGTGCATTTGTATCTTTGGATGAACATTTACGTCAATTTGTTCATGCCAAGACTTATTCTAATCACTTTTCGTTCTTAAAGAATGTAATTCATCCAATAAGTGTGTTGGTATCATTGGATGAACCTTTACGTCACTTTGTGCATCCCAAAGATTATTCTAATCACTTTTTGTTCTTAAGGAATGTTGTTCATCCAATAAGTGCATTTATGTTATTAATTTCACATTTATGTCATTTTTTGCAGCCCAAAGATTTTTCTAATCACTTTTCTTACTGTAGGAATGTAGTTCATCCAATAAGTGCGCTTGTGACATTAATTTAACATTTACGTCATTTTGTGCATCTCAAGGCTTATTCTAATAACTTTTCTTTTTTAAGGAATGTAATTCATCCAATAGGTTCGTTCGTGTAATTGGATCAACAATTACATTATTTTGTGCATCCCAAGGCTTATTGTAATCACTTTTCGTTCTTAAGGAATGTAGTTCATCCAATAAGTGCGTTTGTGTAATTGGATGGCCATTTACGTCATTTTGTGCATCCCAAGGCTTATTCTAATCACTTTTCGTTCTTAAGGAATGTAGTTCATCCAATAAGTGCGATTGTGTCATTGAATGAACATTTACGTCTTTTTGTGCATCCCAAGGCTTAATCTAATTACTTTTCTTTATTAAGGAATGTATTCAATCCAATAAGTGTGTTTGTCTCATTGGATAAACATTTACGTCATTTTGTGCATCCCAAGGTTTATACTAAACAATGCGTTTGTGTCATTGGATGAACATTTACGTCTTTTTCTACATCCGAAGGCTTAATCAAATTACTTTTCTTTCTTATGGAATGCAGTTCTTCCAATAAGTGCTTTTGTGTCTTTGGTTGAAAGTTTACGTCAATTTGTGCATCCCAAGGTTTATTCGAATCAGTTTTCGTTCTTAAGGAATGTAGTGCATCCAATAACTGTGTTTGTGTCATTGGATGAACCTTTACGTCAAATTGTGCATCCCAAGGCTTATTCTAATCACTTTTTGTTCTTAAGGAATGTAGTTCATCCAATAAGTGCATTTATGTCATTAATTTCACATTTATGTCACTTTTTTGCATCCCAAAGCATTCATCCAATAAGTGCGTTTGTGTCTTTGGATGAAAGTTTACGTCAATTTGTGCATGCCAAGGTTTATTCGAATCACTTTTCGTTCTTAAGGAATGTAGTTCATCGAATAAGTGTGTTTGTGTCATTGGTTTAACCTTTACGTCACTTTGTGCATCCCAAGGCTTATTCTAATCACTTTTTGTTCTTAAGAAATGTAGTTCATCCAATAAGTACATTTATGTCATTAATTTCACATTTATGTCATTTTTTGCATCCCAAAGCTTTTTCTTATCACTTTTCGTACTGTAGGAATGTAGTTCATCCAATAAGTGCGTTTGTGACATTAATTTAACATTTACGTCATTTTGTGCATCCCAAGGCTTATGCTAATAACTTTTATTTCTTAAGGAATGTAGTTCATCCAATAGGTGCGTTTGTGTAGTTGGATGAACATTTACATCATTTTGTGCATCCCAAGGCTTATTCTAATCACTTTTCGTTCTTAAGGAATGTAGTTCATCCAATAAGTGCGATTGTGTCATTGGATGAACATTTACTTCTTTTTGTGCATCCTAAGGCTTAATCTAATTACTTTTCTTTATTAAAGAATGTAGTTGATCCAATAAGTGTGTTTGTCTCATTGGATAAACATTTACGTCATTTTGTGCATCCCAAGGTTTATACTAATCAATGCGTTTGTGTCATTGGATGAACATTTACGTCTTTTTCTGCATCCGAAGGCTTAATCAAATTACTTTTCTTTCTTATGGAATGCAGTTCTTCCAATAACTGCGTTTGTGTCTTTGGTTGAAAGTTTACGTCAATTTGTGCATCCCAAGGTTTATTCGAATCACTTTTCGTTCTTAAGGAAAGTAGTTCATTTGTGTCATTGGTTGAACCTTTACATCACTTTGTGCATCCCAAGGCTTATTCTAATCACTTTTTGTTCTTAAGGAATGTAGGTCATCCAATAAGAACATTTATGTCATTAATTTCACATTTATGTCATTTTTTGCATCCCAAAGTTTTTTCTAATCATTTTTCGTATTGTAGGAATGTAGTTCATCCAATAAGTGCGTTTGTGACATTAATTTAACATTTATGTCATTTTGTGCATCCCAAGGCTTATTCTAGTAACTTTTATTTCTTAAGGAATGTAGTTCATCCAATGGGTGCGTTTGTGTAATTGGATGAACATTTACATCATTTTGTGCATCCCAAGGCTTATTCTAATCATTTTTAGTTCTTAAGGAATGTAGTTCATCCAATAAGTGCGTTTGTGTAATTGGATGAACATTTTACGTCATTTTGTGCATCCCAAGGCTTATTATAATCACTTTTCGTTCTTAAGGAATGTAGTTCATCCAATAAGTGCTATTGTGTCATTGGACGAACATTTACTTCTTTTTGTGCATCCCAAGGCTTAATCTATTTACTTTTCTTTATTAAGGAATGTAGTTCATCCAATAAGTGTGTTTGTCTCATTGGATAAACATTTATGTGATTTTGTGCATCCCAAGGTTTATACTAATCAATGCGTTTGTGTCATTGGATGAACATTTACGTCTTTTACTGCATCCGAAGGCTTAATCAAATTACTTTTCTTTCTCATGGAATGCAGTTCTTCCAATAAGTGCGTTTGTGTCTTTGGTTGAAAGTTTACGTCAATTTGTGCATCCCAAGGTTTATTCAAATCACTTTTCGTTCTTAAGGAATGTAGTGCATCCAATAACTCTGTTTGTGTCATTGGATGAACCTTTACGTCAAATTGTGCATCCCAAGGCTTATTCTAATCACTTTTTGTTCTTAAGGAATGTAGTTCATCGAATAAGTGCATTTATGTCATTAATTTCACATTCATGTCACTTTTTTGCATCCCAAAGCTTTTTCTAATCACTTTTCGTACTGTAGGAATGTAGTTCATCCAAAAAGTGTGTTTGTGAAATTAATTTAACATTTACGTCATTTTGTGCATCCCAAGGTTTATACTAATCAATGCGTTGGTGTCATTGGATGAACATTTACGTCTTTTTCTGCATCCGAAGGCTTAATCAAATTACTTTTCTATCTTATGGAATGCAGTTCATCCAATAACTGCGTTTGTGTCTTTGGTTGAAAGTTTACGTCAATTTGTGCATCCCAAGGTTTATTCGAATCACTTTTCATTCTTAAGGAATGTAGTGCATCCAATAACTGTGTTTGTGTCATTGGATGAACCTTTACGTCAAATTGTGCATCCCAAGGCTTATTTTAATCACTTTTTGTTCTTAAGGAATGTAGTTCATCCAATAAGTGCATTTATGTCATTAATTTCACATTTATGTCACTTTTTTGCATCCCAAAGCTTTTTCTAATCACTTTTCGTACTGTAGGAATGTAGTTCATCCAAAAAGTGTGTTTGTGACATTAATTTAACATTTACGTCATTTTGTGCATCCCAAGGTTTATACTAATCAATGCGTTGGTGTCATTGGATGAACATTTACGTCTTTTTCTGCATCCGAAGGCTTAATCAAATTACTTTTCTATCTTATGGAATGCAGTTCATCCAATAAGTGCGTTTGTGTCTTTGGTTGAAAGTTTACGTCAATTTGTGCATCCCAAGGTTTATTCGAATCACTTTTCATTCTTAAGGAATGTAGTGCATCCAATAACTGTGTTTGTGTCATTGGATGATACTTTACGTCAAATTGTGCATCCCAAGGCTTATTTTAATCACTTTTTGTTCTTAAGGAATGTAGTTCATCCAATAAGTGCATTTATGTCATTAATTTCACATTTATGTCACTTTTTTGCATCCCAAAGCTTTTTCGAATCACTTTTCGTACTGTAGGAATGTAGTTCATCCAAAAAGTGTGTTTGTGACATTAATTTAACATTTACGTCATTTTGTGCATCCCAAGGTTTATACTAATCAATGCGTTGGTGTCATTGGATGAACATTTACGTCTTTTTCTGCATCCGAAGGCTTAATCAAATTACTTTTCTATCTTATGGAATGCAGTTCATCCAATAAGTGCGTTTGTGTCTTTGGATGAAAGTTTATGTCAATTTGTGCATGCCAAGGTTTATTCGAATCACTTTTCGTTCTTAAGGAAAGTAGTTCATCCAATAAGTGTGTTTGTGTCATTGGTTGAACCTTTACATCACTTTGTGCATCCCAAGGCTTATTCTAATCACTTTTTGTTCTTAAGGAATGTAGGTCATCCAATAAGAACATTTATGTCATTAATTTCACATTTATGTCATTTTTTGCATCCCAAAGCTTTTTCTAATCATTTTTCGTATTGTAGGAATGTAGTTCATCCAATAAGTGCGTTTGTGACATTAATTTAACATTTATGTCATTTTGTGCATCCCAAGGCTTATTCTAGTAACTTTTATTTCTTAAGGAATGTAGTTCATCCAATGGGTGCGTTTGTGTAATTGGATGAACATTTACATCATTTTGTGCATCCCAAGGCTTATTCTAATCATTTTTAGTTCTTAAGGAATGTAGTTCATCCAATAAGTGCGTTTGTGTAATTGGATGAACATTTACGTCATTTTGTGCATCCCAAGGCTTATTATAATCACTTTTCGTTCTTAAGGAATGTAGTTCATCCAATAAGTGCTATTGTGTCATTGGACGAACATTTACTTCTTTTTGTGCATCCCAAGGCTTAATCTATTTACTTTTCTTTATTAAGGAATGTAGTTCATCCAATAAGT
>JBBPBO010000005.1:53089137-53153449 GCA_037974295.1 Cicer cuneatum | reverse complement strand
TTTACGTCATTTTGTGCATCCCAAGGCTTATTATAATCACTTTTCGTTCTTAAGGAATGTAGTTCATCCAATAAGTGCTATTGTGTCATTGGACGAACATTTACTTCTTTTTGTGCATCCCAAGGCTTAATCTATTTACTTTTCTTTATTAAGGAATGTAGTTCATCCAATAAGTATGTTTGTCTCATTGGATAAACATTTATGTGATTTTGTGCATCCCAAGGTTTATACTAATCAATGCGTTTGTGTCATTGGATGAACATTTACGTCTTTTTCTGCATCCGAAGGCTTAATCAAATTACTTTTCTTTCTCATGGAATGCAGTTCTTCCAATAAGTGCGTTTGTGTCTTTGGTTGAAAGTTTACGTCAATTTGTGCATCCCAAGGTTTATTCAAATCACTTTTCGTTCTTAAGGAATGTAGTGCATCCAATAACTCTGTTTGTGTCATTGGATGAACCTTTACGTCAAATTGTGCATCCCAAGGCTTATTCTAATCACTTTTTGTTCTTAAGGAATGTAGTTCATCGAATAAGTGCATTTATGTCATTAATTTCACATTCATGTCACTTTTTTGCATCCCAAAGCTTTTTCTAATCACTTTTCGTACTGTAGGAATGTAGTTCATCCAAAAAGTGTGTTTGTGACATTAATTTAACATTTACGTCATTTTGTGCATCCCAAGGTTTATACTAATCAATGCGTTGGTGTCATTGGATGAACATTTACGTCTTTTTCTGCATCCGAAGGCTTAATCAAATTATTTTTCTATCTTATGGAATGCAGTTCATCCAATAAGTGCGTTTGTGTCTTTGGATGAAAGTTTATGTCAATTTGTGCATGCCAAGGTTTATTCGAATCACTTTTCGTTCTTAAGGAATGTAGTTCATCCAATAAGTGTGTTTGTGTCATTGGTTGAACCTTTACCTCACTTTGTGCATCCCAAGGCTTATTCTAATCACTTTTTGTTCTTAAGGAATGTAGGTCACCCAATAAGAACATTTATGTCATTAATTTCACATTTATGTCATTTTTTGCATCCCAAAGCTTTTTCTAATCATTTTTCGTATTGTAGGAATGTAGTTCATCCAATAAGTGCGTTTGTGACATTAATTTAACATTTATGTCATTTTGTGCATCCCAAGGCTTATTCTAGTAACTTTTATTTCTTAAGGAATGTAGTTCATCCAATGGGTGCGTTTGTGTAATTGGATGAACATTTACATCATTTTGTGCATCCCAAGGCTTATTCTAATCACTTTTTGTTCTTAAGGAATGTAGTTCATCCAATAAGTGCATTTATGTCATTAATTTCACATTTATGTCACTTTTTTGCATCCCAAAGCATTTTCTAATCACTTTTCGTACTGTAGGAATGTAGTTCATCTAATAAGTGTGTTTGCGACATTAATTTAACATTTACGTCATTTTGTGCATCCCAAGGTTTATACTAATCAATGCGTTGGTGTCATTGGATGAACATTTACGTCTTTTTCTGCATCCGAAGGCTTAATCAAATTACTTTTCTATCTAATGGAATGCAGTTCATCCAATAAGTGCGTTTGTGTCTTTGGATGAAAGTTTACCTCAATTTGTGCATCCCAAGGTTTATTCGAATCACTTTTCGTTCTTAAGGAATGTAGTGCATGCAATAACTGTGTTTGTGTCATTGGATGAACCTTTACGTCAAATTGTGCATCCCAAGGCTTATTCTAATCACTTTTTGTTCTTAAGGAATGTAGTTCATCCAATAAGTGCATTTATGTCATTAATTTCACATTTATGTCACTTTTTTGCATCCCAAAGCTTTTTCTAATCACTTTTCGTACTGTAGGAATGTAGTTCATCCAAAAAGTGTGTTTGTGACATTAATTTAACATTTACGTCATTTTGTGCATCCCAAGGTTTATACTAATCAATGCGTTGGTGTCATTGGATGAACATTTACGTCTTTTTCTGCATCCGAAGGCTTAATCAAATTACTTTTCTATCTTATGGAATGCAGTTCATCCAATAAGTGCGTTTGTGTCTTTGGATGAAAGTTTACGTCAATTTGTGCATGCCAAGGTTTATTCGAATCACTTTTCGTTCTTAAGGAATGTAGTACATCCAATAAGTGTGTTTGTGTCATTGGATGAACCTTTACGTCAAATTGTGCATCCCAAGGCTTATTCTAATCAATTTTTGTTCTTAAGGAATGTAGTTCATCCAATAAGTACATTTACGTCATTAATTTCACATTTATGTCATTTTTTTGCGTCCCAAAGGTTTTTCTAATCACTTTTCGTACTGTAGGAATGTAGTTCATCCAATAAGTGCGTTTGTGACATTAATTTAACATTTACGTCATTTTATGCATCCCAAGGTTTATACTAATCAATGCGTTGGTGTCATTGGATGAATATTTACGTCCTTTTCTGCATCCGAAGGCTTAATTAAATTACTTTTCTATCTTATGGAATGCAGTTCATCCGATAAGTGCGTTTGTGTCTTTGGATGAAAGTTTATGTCAATTTGTGCATCCCAAGGTTTATTCGAATCACTTTTCGTTCTTAAGGAATGTAGATCATCCAATAAGTGTGTTTGTGTCATTGGTTGAACCTTTACATCACTTTGTGCATCCCAAGGCTTATTCTAATCACTTTTTGTTCTTAAGGAATGTAGTTCATCCAATAAGTACATTTATGTCATTAATTTCACATTTATGTCATTTTTTGCATCCCAAAGCTTGTTCTAATCATTTTTCGTATTGTAGGAATGTAGTTCATCCAATAAGTGCGTTTGTGACATTAATTTAACATTTACGTCATTTTGTGCATCTCAAGGCTTATTCTAATAACTTTTCTTTCTTAAGGAATGTAGTTCATCCAATAGGTGCGTTTGTGTAATTGGATGAACATTTACATCATTTTGTGCATCCCAAGGCTTATTCTAATCACTTTTTGTTCTTAAGGAACGTAGTTCATCCAATAAGTGCGTTTGTGTAATTGGATGAACATTTACGTCATTTAGTGCATCCCAAGGCTTATTCTAATCACTTTTCGTTCTTAAGGAATGTAGTTCTTCCAATAAGTGTGTTTGTGTCATTGGATGAACCTTTACGTCACATTGTGCATACCAAGTCTTATTCTAATTACTTTTCGTTCTTAGGGAATGTAGTTCATCCAATAAGTACATTTATGTCATTCATTTCGCATTTATGTCATTTTTTGCATCCCAAAGCTTTTTCTAATCACTTTCCGTACTGTAGGAATGTAGTTCATCCAATAAGTGCGTTTGTGACATTAATTTAACATTTACGTCATTTTGTGCATCCCAAGGCTTATTCTAATAACTTTTATTTCTTAAGGAATGTAGTTCATCGAATAGGTGCGTTTGTGTAGTTGGATGAACATTTATATCATTTTGTGCATCCCAAGGCTTATTCTAATCACTTCTTGTTCTTAAGGAACGTAGTTCATCCAATAAGTGTGTTTGTGTAATTGGATGATCATTTACGTCATTTTGTACATCCCAAGGCTTATTCTAATCACTTTTTGTTCTTAAGGAATGTTGTTCAGCCAATAAGTGTGATTGTGTCATTGGATGAACATTTACTTCTTGTTGTGCATCCCAAGGCTTAATCTAATTACTTTTCTTTATTAAGAAATGTAGTTTATCCAATAAGTGCGTTTGTGTCTTTGGATCAAAGTTTACGTCAATTTATGCATCCCAAGGTTTATTCGAATCACTTTTCGTTCTTAAGGAATGTAGTTCATCCAAGAAGTGTGTTTGTGTCATTGGTTGAACCTTTACGTCACTTTGTGCATCCCAAGGCTTATTCTAATCAATTTTTGTTCTTAAGGAATAAAGTTCATCCAATAAGTACACTTATGTCATTAATTTCACATTTATGTCATTTCTTGCATCCCAAAGCTTTTTCTAATCACTTTTCGTACTGTAGGAATGTAGTTCATCCAATAAGTGCGTTTGTGACATTAATTTAACATTTACGTCATTTTGTGCATCTCAAGGCTTATTCTAATAACTTTTCTTTCTTAAGGAATGTAGTTCATCCAATAGGTGCGTTTGTGTAATTGGATGAACATTTACATCATTTTGTGAAACCCAAGGCTTATTCTAATCACTTTTCGTTCTTAAGGAACGTAGTTCATCCAATAAGTGCGTTTGTGTCTTTGGATGAACATTTACGTCAATTTGTGCATCCCAAAGCTTATTGTAATCACTTTTCGTTCTTAAGGAATGTAGTTGATCCAATAAGTGCGTTTGTGTCATTGGATGAATCTTTACATCATTTTGTTCATCCCAAGGCTTATTCTAATCACTTTTCGTACTTAACGAATGTAGTTCATTCATTAATTTAACATTTACGTTATTTTGTGCATCCCAAGGGTTATTATAATCCAATAAGTGTGTTTGTGTAGTGGGATGAACATTTACGTCATTTTGAGGATCCCAAGGCTTATTCTAATCACTTTTCGTTCTTAAGGAATGTAGTTCATCCAATAAGTGCGTTTGTGTCTTTGGATGAACATTTACGTAAATTTGTGCATCCGAAGGCTTATTCTAAACATTTTTCGTTCTTAAGGAATGTAGTTCATCCAATTAGTGCGTTTGAGTCATTGAATGAACATTTACGTCATTTTGTGCATCCCTAGGCTTATTCTAATAAGTTTTTGTTCTTAAGAAATGTAGTTCATCCAATAACTGCATTTATGTCATTAATTTAACATTTACGTCATTTTTTGCATCCCAAGGCTTATTCTAATAACTTTTCGTACTTTAGGAATGTAGTTCATCCAATCAGTACGTTTGTGTCATTAATTTTACATTTACGTCGTTTTGTGCCTCCCAAGGCTTATTCAAATAACTTTTCTTTCTTAAGGTATGTAGTTCATCCAATAGGTGGGTTTGTGTAATTGGATGAACAATTACGTCTTTTTGTTCATCCCAAAACTTATTCTAATCATTTTTCGTTCTTAAGCAATGTAGTTCATTCAATAAGTGCGATTGTGTCATTGGATTGTGCATCCCAAAGCTTATTTTAATTACTTTTCGTTGTTAAGGAATGTAGTTCATCCAATAAGTGTGTTTGTCTCGTGGGATCAACATTTACGTTTATTTGTGCAACCCAAGGTTTATTCTAATCACCTATCGTTGGATGAACAATTACGTCTTTTTGTGCATTCCAAAGCTTATTCTAATTACTTTTCTTTCTTAAGGAATATAGTTCATCCAATAAGTGCGTTTGTCTCATTGGATAAACATTTACGTCATTTTGTGCATCCCAAGGCTTATTCTAATAACTTTTCTTTCTTAAGGAATGTAGTTCATCCAATAGGTGCGTTTGTGTAATTGGATGAACATTTATGTCATTTTGTGCATCCCAAGGTTTATTCTAACACCTTTTGTTCTTAAGGAATGTAGTTCATCCAATAAGTGTGTTTGTGTCAATGGATGAACATTTACGTCTTTTTGTGCATTCCAAAGCTTATTCTAATTACTTTTCTTTCTTAAGGAATATAGTTCATCCAATAAGTGTGTTTGTCTCATTGGATAAACATTTACGTCATTTTGTGCATCCCAAGATTTTTTCTAATCACTTTTTGTTCCTAAGGAATGTAGTTTATTCAATACGTGCTTTTGTGTCATTGGATAAACATTTACCTCATTTTGTGCATCCCAAGGGTTTTTCTAATCACTTTTTCCTTTTTAAGGAATGTAATACATCCAATAAGTGCGTTTGTGTGATTAATTTAACATTTACGTCATTTTGTGCATCCCAAGGCTTACTCTAATCACTTGTCCTTCGTAGGGAATGTAGTTCTTCAAATAAGTGCGTTTGTGTCTTTGGATGAACATTTACGTCAATTTGTGCTTCCCAAGGTTTATTCTAGTCACTTTTCGTTCTTAAGGAATGTAGTTCATCAAATTAGTGCATTTTTGTCTGTGGATTAACATTTACGTTAATTTGTGCATCCCATGGCTTATTTTAAGCACTTTTCGTTCTTAAGGATTGTAGTTCATTCAATAAGTGAGTTTGTGTAATTGGATGAACATTTTAGTTATTTTGTGGATCCTAAGGCTTATTCTCATCACTTTTCGTTCTTATGGAATGTAGTTCATCCATTATGTGTGTTTGTGTCAATGGATGAACAATTACGTCTATTTGTTCATCCCAAAACTTATTCTAATCATTTTTCGTTCTTAAGCAATGTAGTTCATTCAATAATTGCGATTGTGTCATTGGATTGTGCATCCCAAAGCTTATTTTAATTACTTTTCGTTCTTAAGGAATGTAGTTCATCCAATAAGTGTGTTTCTGTCAATGCATGAACATTTACGTCTTTTTGTGCATCCCAACGCTTAATCTATTTAATTTTCTTTCTTAAGGAATTTAGTTCATCCAGTAGGTGCGTTTGTGTAATTGGATGAACATATACCTCATTTTGTGCATCCCAAGGCTTGTTCTAATCACTTTTCGTTCTTAAGGAATGCAGTTCATCCAATAAGTGTGTTTGTATCATTGGATGAGCATTTGCGTCTTTTTGTGCGTCCCAAGGCTTAATCTCATTACTTTTCTTTCTTAAGGAATGTAGTTCATCCAATAAGTGTGTTTGTCTCATTGGATGAACATTTACGTTTATTTGTGCAACCCAAGGCTTATTCTAATCACCTATGGTTCTTAAGAAATGTAGTTCTTAAGTGCGTTTGTCTCATTGGATGAACATTTACGTCATTTTGTCATCCCAAGGCTTATTCGAATCTCTTTTTCGCTTTTATCTAAAGTAGTTCATCCAATAAGTGCATTTGTGTCATTGGATGAACATTTAGGTCTTTTTATGCATCCCAAAGTTTATTTTAATTACTTTTCATTCTTAAGGAATGTAGTTCATCCAATAAGTGCGTTTGTGTCAATGGATGAACATTTACGTTATTTTGTGCATCCCAAGGTTTTCTTCTAATCACTTTTCATTCCTAAGGAATGTAGTTCATCCAATCAATGCGTTTGTGTCATTGGATGAACATTTACGTCTTTTTGTGCATCCCAAAGCTTATTTTAATTACTTTTCGTTCTTAAGGAATGTAGTTCATCCAATAAGTGCGTTTGTGTCATTGGATGAACATTTACATCTTTTTGTGCATCCCAACGCTTAATCTATTTACTTTTCTTTCTTAAGGAATGTAGTTCATCCAGTAGGTGCGTTTGTGTAATTGGATGAACATATACCTCATTTTGTGCATCCCAAGGCTTGTTCTAATCACTTTTCGTTCTTAAGGAATGCAGTTCATCCAATAAGTGTGTTTGTATCATTGGATGAGCATTTGCATATTTTTGTGCATCCCAAGGCTTAATCTCATTACTTTTCTTTCTTAAGGAATGTAGTTCATCCAATAAGTGTGTTTGTCTCATTGGATGAACATTTACGTTTATTTGTGCAACCCAAGGCTTATTCTAATCACCTATCGTTCTTAAGAAATGTAGTTCTTAAGTGCGTTTGTCTCATTGGATGAACATTTACGTCATTTTGTTCATCCCAAGGCTTATTCGAATCTCTTTTTCGCTTTTATCTAATGTAGTTCATCCAATAAGTGCATTTGTGTCATTGGATGAACATTTACGTCTTTTTATGCATCCCAAAGTTTATTTTAATTACTTTTCGTTCTTAAGGAATGTAGTTCATCCAATAAGTGTGTTTGTGTCAATGGATGAACATTTACGTTATTTTGTGCATCCCAAGGTTTTTTCTAATCACTTTTCATTCCTAAGGAATGTAGTTCATCCAATCAATGCGTTTGTGTCATTGGATGAACATTTACGTCATTTTGTGCATTCCAAAGCTTATTCTAATTACTTTTCGTTCTTAAGGAATGTAGTTCATCCAATAAGTGCGTTTGTGTCTTTGGATGAACATTTACGTCAATTTGTGCATCCCAAGGCTTATTCTAATCTCTTTTCGTTCTTAAGGAATGTAGTTCATCCAATAAGTGCGTTTGTGTCATTGGGTGAACATTTACGTTATTTTGTGCATTCCAAAGCTTATTCTAATTACTTTTCTTTCTTAAGGAATGTACTTCATCCAATAAGTGTGTTTGTCTCATTGGAGAAGCATTTACGTAATTTTGTGCATCCCAAGGCTTATTCTAATCACTTTTCGTTCTTAAGGAATGTAGTTCATCTAATAAGTGCGTTTGTCTCATTGGATGAACATTTACGTCATTTTGTGCATCCCAAGGCTTATTCTAATCTCTTTTTCATTTTTAAGGAATGTAGTTCATCCAATAAGTGTGTTTGTGTCAATGGATGAACATTTACGTCTTTTTGTGCATCGCAAGGCTTATTCTAATTATTTTTCGTTCTTAAGGAATGTAGTTCATCCAATCAATGCGTTTGTGTCATTGGATGAACATTTACGTCATTTTGTGCATTCCAATGCTTATTCTAATTACTTTTCATTCTTAAGGAATGTAGTTCATCTAGTAAGTGCGTTTGTGTCTTTGGATGAACATTTACGTCAATTTGTGCATCCCAAGGCTTATTCTAATCATTTTTCGTTCTTAAGGAATGTAGTGCATCCAATAAGTGAGTTTGTGTAATTGGATGAAAATTTATGTTATTTGTGGATCCCAAGGTTTATTCTAATCACTTTTCGTTCTTAAGAAATGTAGTTCTTAAGGAATGTAGTTCATCCACATGTGATCGAACCAGACACAATTCAGCTGAAGGATAACCTGTCATTTGAAGTATTCCCTATAAGAATTGAGGACACGAAGATTAAACAGTTGAGGAACAAGGAAGTCCCACTAGTCAAAGTGATTTGGAATCCGACTACTGGAGACGCGACTTGGGAACTAGAGAGTAAGATGAGGGAACAACATCCTCATTTTTTTAACGACATGTAGTTTCGAGGACGAAACTAATTTAAGGGGGGTAGTAATGTAAGACCCTTAATTTTAAAATTAAATTCAGATTTAATTTTAAGTGTATTTGGGAATATTTGTAAAATATTCAATATATATATATATATATATGTTTTGTGTAAATATATATATATATATGTATTTGTTTTGAAGGTGGAATTAAAATTATTGGATAATGGATGAATTAATTTAATTTCGAGTAATTAAATTATCGGGCCGTTAATTAAATATTCTCTACTAATTTCGATGAAACGGGTTAAGTGCTGGAGGATCAAAAGATATTTTAATACAAGTGTTGGGTGAGGTGGCGTAGATATTTATTAAGAAAGAAACAAATTATTCTCTCCTCTGACTGTGTCAGTTTGCATTTATGAAGATATTTAATTGAGAAGCTCTTTCTTCTTTCCTCTACGCGCCAGTTTCTGCTTTATCATTTTCTTCTTCTTTTGATATTTCTGAGTGTTGGTGAAGAAAAACAGTTTACTCAAAAGCCATTTTATTGAAAATCTGAGTGTCGAATCAGAAAGTTTCGAGTACGAAAGTCATTCCTCTGATCGTTACGGAGCTAAAGAACTAACTTTCGTAGCGGCGAACGCGAAACGGAAGTATCGTCGACTTTTGTCGCAGAAGCATACGAGTTAAGGGAACGTAACTAAGGTAAGGGCACCTTCCAACTTTCTAGATTTGCATTTAGGGCTGTAAATGCATGTGTGATGAATGATTATTGGGTTATGTTGTGAAAAACATTGTGTTATGTTTTTGAAATCAAACTGTTTTGATGTTCCTGCTGTTTTCAGTGAAGGAACTTATTGTGTTGCTTTGTTGATGATGTATTGTTTGTTGTGTTGAGTACGAAATCATTCTGTTGTGTTTGAATGATGACTTGGTTGGTGTTGTATTGGAGATGATCCAAATGCTTGAGTTAGTTTGTGTGGGACTGTTTTGTGGTTGACTTTCTGGTTTTAGTGATTCTATGTTTTTTGCTGTGTTTTGTTAAACAATCTGGTGTTGATGATGGTTTCAAAAGAAAAGGGATTTAAAATGGTGGAAGTGTTATTTCTGAAAAATCTGTTGTTGTTGTTTAATGAAAATGTTCTGAGTTTTGAGGTTTCTAAAGAGGGGTTAGGTTGGTTTTTCAAAAGAAAACAGTTTGAAATGTGTTGAAGTCTTAGGAAAATTTTACTGTTTTCGAAGGTGTATTCGAATACAACATGAGTGTATTCGAATACAACCTGTCAAACTTCTGTTTTACTCAAGTTTTCAAACTTGTATTCGACTACGAGCCCCTGTAGTTGAATACAGAGGAAGGATTTCTGTTTTCTGATTCTGATGTTAATCATTCTGATTCTGGTTCTGTTTTCTAATTCTGGTATTAATCATTGTGATTCTGGTTCTGTTTTCTGATTCTGATTCTGTTTTGCTTCTGATGATTCTGATAATCATCATGTTTCCTGTTTCTGATGATCCTGATAATCATCATGTTTCTGCTTCTGATGATCCTGATAATCATCATGTTTCCTGCTTCTGATGATTCTGATAATCATCATGTTTTCTGCTTCTGATGATTCTGATAATCATCATGTTTTCTGCTTCTGGTGATTCTGGCATGAATCATTCTGTGTTTCTTCTGATCAATTCTGGATGAAGTCTGGGTGAAGTCTGGGTTATTCAAAATTCGACTGTCATGCCATGTTCTGGTCAAATTATCTTCTGGATTACTTCTTGCTTTTGACAACTTATGGCCTGGAACAACTCTACACATGGCAGGCTTCACATTAGTATGGTCCAAAGAATCTTCTGATATTTATTCCCTCTGATATAGTCCATCAAAGATATTTTCTGGTCACTTCTGGACAAGTCTGGACTGTGTTGAAATTACACTGCCAGGCTATATTCTGATCAGTATAACTTCTTGATTGCTTCTGATATTTGAATCATTCTTGTTTGGAGCAATTCATATTATGGCAGGCTTCCCTCTGGTGTTTTCCAGATGTTCTTCTGATTTTGTTTCTGTTTGATATAAGCCTCCAAAGTTATCTTCTGGTCGGTTTTGGACATTCTGGTTTATCTTCTGATAATTCCAGAAATGCATCTTCTGTAAATTCAGAATGTATCCTCTGATACATTCATCTTCTGATTGTTTTTACCGTAGTAATTCAAGTTCAAAATAAGATTCCATCAAGTGTATTTGTACACATCAAAATCCAGATTATTTAGAACCAACTTGGTTCCAACATCATTCTATGTTATTTCTGATGATTCTGGATGAATCATTCTGTGTTGTTTCTGATGATTCTAGATGAATCATTCTGTGTTGTTTCTGATGATTCTGGTATGAATCATGTTGTTGTTTCTGCTTCTGATGATTCTGGTATGAATCATTCTGTTGTTTCTGCTTCTGATGATTCTGGTGTGAATCATTCTATTTTGCTTCTGATGATCCTCATTCTGGTTCTGTTTCTGATGTTCTGAGGCTGATCATTCTGGTTCTGTTTTTGGCTTATGTATTCGAATACAGAGAAGCTGTATTCGAATACAGATTCGTAAATTCCAGAAAATTCAGTTTTTAACACTGTGTTTGAAATTTTCAAGAGGTTGGGAAAACATTTCAAATGTTGATGATTACTTGGCTGTTTGGTCATGTTTGTGATGATGATAATTTTGACTGTGCTGAGTTATTTTAAATATGATTGAAAGGCATGAATTTCCTGATTTTGCATACTGTTTCCAGAGAAGTGAAACACTGCATATTCATGCATTGCATAGTCAAGTGGTACCCGCGATGGGCCACAGAGTAATGCGCAACCACGTGCTGATCTGTTGAGCGATTGCACGAGTGCTGGACTGCTGAGCGTCTGCACTAGGTACTGATCTGTTGAGCGATTGTACCTTGGTATATAAGTGCTGGTCTGTTGAGCGACTGTACCCTGAAATGCGCAGCCACGTGCTGATCTGTTGAGCGATTGCACGAGTGCTGGTCTGTTGAGCGACTGCACTAGGTACAAATCTGTTGAGCGATTGTACCTTGGTTTATGTCAAACGTGCTGGTCTGTTGAGCGACTGCACGAGTGCTGGACTGTTGAGCGTTTGCACTGGTGCTGATCTGTTGAGCGATTGCACCCTGGTCTTGAGGGCCGTTAAATTGTGCTGGTCTGTTGAGCGACTGCACCTTGGTAATTCCAAGAAAATTGTATATATGAGCATATACATATTGCATTGGGTGATTGACCGGTGGGTCACGTTTTGGGTATGTGATGTTTGAAAATTGTGTGTGTAAGTACTTTATAGATTCTGGAATTTCTGATGAATTGGTGTGACTGTTGATTTGATGTTTGTGCTTACAACATAATTTTCATATTTATTTGGTTGCTGTTTTGAAAAGTACGAATGTCATGTATTTCAAAATTGAGCATCCTTATTTATCATCATTGTTATATGATATGCCATGAATATGTTTGTAATTGCTGATATAAATGCTATGTGGTAATTGTTAATTTCGGTTGGTGACCCTTTACAATTATTGTGGAAAATTGGGCTTTGCCCTCAGATGAGATTCAAACCCGTACCACTGATGGTCACACTAACGACAGGGAACGCCGTTAATTTTCCTTGATCATTACTTTGTGGGCTAGGCAAAGGGATGGGCAGCTGGGTGAAGATAAGACTTGTGGATGATACGTGGAAACTGAGCTACTATAGCTTAGTGTATGATCAGTGTAGACTTATGTATAGGGTTTTTGAATTCAATGGTTGTAAATATTCATTTTGGGAATTATTGTAAAACTCTTCCGCACTCTGATAAATATTTTGGTGGATTGAGAATCCAGTCGATGTATCTTTATTTTAGTATATTATCAAGATCAAATTCCCACAAATATCTCATTCGATTTAATTGTGATGTTGTTTTAATTACCTTATTATTTTTTATTACGAAATCGAATGATATTTCATTTGAATTGAATTTAATTTCCTTGAAACGTAATTCTGAAAACTCTTTTATTTATATATTCGTTTTTTTAAAAAAAAATACACTCGCGCTGTGTTTTAAACTCGGGGTGTTACATCATCCAATAAGTGCGTTTGTGTCATTAATTTAACATTTACGTCATGTTGTGCATCCCAAGGCTTATTCTAATCAGTTGTCGTTCTTAAGGAATGTAGTTATTCCAATCAGTGCGTTTGTTTCATTGGATAAACATTTAGGTCTTTTTCTGCATCCCAAGGCTTATTCTGATCACTTATTGTTTTTAAGGAATGTAGTTCTTCCAATAAGTGCGTTTGTGTCATTAGATGAACATTTAAGTCATTTTCTGCATCCCAAGGCTTATTCTAATCGCTTTTCGTTCTTAAGGAATGTAGTTCATCTGACAAGTGTGTTTGTGTCATTGGATGAACATTTATGCCATTTTCTACATCCCAAGGCTTATTCCAATCACTTTTCGTTCTTAAGGAATGTAGTTCATCCAATAAGTGCGTTTGTGTCATTAATTTAAAATTTACATCATTTTGTGCATGCCAATGCTTATTGTAATCACTTTTCTTTCTTAAGGAATGTAGTTCATCCAATAAGTGGGTTTTTGTCATTAATTTAACATTTACGTCATTCTGTGCATCCCAAGGCTTATTTTAATCCCTTTTCGTTCTGAAGGAATGTAGTTAATCAAATAAGTGCGTTTGTGTCAGTAATATAACATTTATGTCATTTTGTGCATCCCAGGCTTATTCTAATCACTTTTCATTCTTAAGGAATGTCGTTAATCCAATAAGTGCATTTGTGTCATTAATTTAACAATTACGTCATTTTGTGCATACCAAGGCTAATTCTAGTGACTTTTCGTTCTTATGGAATGTAGTTAATCCAATAAAAGCCTTCGTGTCATTAATTTACCATTTACGTCATTTTGGGCATCCCAAGACTTGTTCTAATCACTTTTCGTACTTATGGAATGTTGTTAATCCAATAACTGCGTCTGTGTCATTAATATACCATTTAAGTCATTTAGTGCATCCCAGGGCTTATTCTAATCACTTTTCGTTCTTAAGGAATGTACTTCATCCAATAACTGCGTTTGTGTCATTGGATGAACATTTACAATAAGAACACTTTTCGTTCTTAAGGAATGTAGTTCATCCAATAAGTGTCTTTGTATCATTGGATGAACATTTACGTGATTTTGTGCATCCCAATGCTTATTCTAATAACTTTTCGTTCTTAAGGATTGTAGTTCATCCAATAAGTGCATTTGTGTGATTAATTTAACATTAGCGTCATTTTGTGCATCCCAAGGCTTATTCTAATCACTTGTCATTCTTAAGGAATGTAGTTCTTCCAATAAGTGTCTTTGTATCATTGGATGAACATTTACGTGATTTTGTGCATCCCAATGCTTATTCTAATAACTTTTCGTTCTTAAGGATTGTAGTTCATCCAATAAGTGCATTTGTGTGATTAGTTTAACATTAGCGTCATTTTGTGCATCCCAAGGCTTATTCTAATCACTTGTCATTCTTAAGGAATGTAGTTCTTCCAATAAGTGCGTTTGTGTCATTGGATGAACATTTATGTCTTTTTGTGCATCCCAAGGCTTATTCTGATCACTTATTGTTTTTAAGGAATGTAGTTCTTCCAATAAGTGCGTTTGTGTCATTAGATGAACATTTAAGTCATTTTCTGCATCCCAAGGCTTATTCTAATCGCTTTTCGTTCTTAAGGAATGTAGTTCATCTGACAAGTGTGTTTGTGTCATTGGATGAACATTTATGCCATTTTCTGCATCCCAAGGCTTATTCCAATCACTTTTCGTTCTTAAGGAATGTAGTTCATCCAATAAGTGCGTTTGTGTCATTAATTTAAAATTTACATCATTTTGTGCATGCCAATGCTTATTGTAATCACTTTTCTTTCTTAAGGAATGTAGTTCATCCAATAAGTGGGTTTTTGTCATTAATTTAACATTTACGTCATTCTGTGCATCCCAAGGCTTATTTTAATCCCTTTTCGTTCTGAAGGAATGTAGTTAATCAAATAAGTGCGTTTGTGTCAGTAATATAACATTTATGTCATTTTGTGCATCCCAGGCTTATTCTAATCACTTTTCATTCTTAAGGAATGTCGTTAATCCAATAAGTGCATTTGTGTCATTAATTTAACAATTACGTCATTTTGTGCATACCAAGGCTAATTCTAGTGACTTTTCGTTCATATGGAATGTAGTTAATCCAATAAAAGCCTTCGTGTCATTAATTTACCATTTACGTCATTTTGGGCATCCCAAGACTTGTTCTAATCACTTTTCGTACTTATGGAATGTTGTTAATCCAATAACTGCGTCTGTGTCATTAATATACCATTTAAGTCATTTAGTGCATCCCAGGGCTTATTCTAATCACTTTTCGTTCTTAAGGAATGTACTTCATCCAATAACTGCGTTTGTGTCATTGGATGAACATTTACAATAAGAACACTTTTCGTTCTTAAGGAATGTAGTTCATCCAATAAGTGTCTTTGTATCATTGGATGAACATTTACGTGATTTTGTGCATCCCAATGCTTATTCTAATAACTTTTCGTTCTTAAGGATTGTAGTTCATCCAATAAGTGCATTTGTGTGATTAATTTAACATTAGCGTCATTTTGTGCATCCCAAGGCTTATTCTAATCACTTGTCATTCTTAAGGAATGTAGTTCTTCCAATAAGTGTCTTTGTATCATTGGATGAACATTTACGTGATTTTGTGCATCCCAATGCTTATTCTAATAACTTTTCGTTCTTAAGGATTGTAGTTCATCCAATAAGTGCATTTGTGTGATTAGTTTAACATTAGCGTCATTTTGTGCATCCCAAGGCTTATTCTAATCACTTGTCATTCTTAAGGAATGTAGTTCTTCCAATAAGTGCGTTTGTGTCATTGGATGAACATTTATGTCTTTTTGTGCATCCCAAGGCTTATTCTGATCACTTATTGTTTTTAAGGAATGTAGTTCTTCCAATAAGTGCGTTTGTGTCATTAGATGAACATTTAAGTCATTTTCTGCATCCCAAGGCTTATTCTAATCGCTTTTCGTTCTTAAGGAATGTAGTTCATCTGACAAGTGTGTTTGTGTCATTGGATGAACATTTATGCCATTTTCTGCATCCCAAGGCTTATTCCAATCACTTTTCGTTCTTAAGGAATGTAGTTCATCCAATAAGTGCGTTTGTGTCATTAATTTAAAATTTACATCATTTTGTGCATGCCAATGCTTATTGTAATCACTTTTCTTTCTTAAGGAATGTAGTTCATCCAATAAGTGGGTTTTTGTCATTAATTTAACATTTACGTCATTCTGTGCATCCCAAGGCTTATTTTAATCCCTTTTCGTTCTGAAGGAATGTAGTTAATCAAATAAGTGCGTTTGTGTCAGTAATATAACATTTATGTCATTTTGTGCATCCCAGGCTTATACTAATCACTTTTCATTCTTAAGGAATGTCGTTAATCCAATAAGTGCATTTGTGTCATTAATTTAACAATTACGTCATTTTGTGCATACCAAGGCTAATTCTAGTGACTTTTCGTTCTTATGGAATGTAGTTAATCCAATAAAAGCCTTCGTGTCATTAATTTACCATTTACGTCATTTTGGGCATCCCAAGACTTGTTCTAATCACTTTTCGTACTTATGGAATGTTGTTAATCCAATAACTGCGTCTGTGTCATTAATATACCATTTAAGTCATTTAGTGCATCCCAGGGCTTATTCTAATCACTTTTCGTTCTTAAGGAATGTACTTCATCCAATAACTGCGTTTGTGTCATTGGATGAACATTTACAATAAGAACACTTTTCGTTCTTAAGGAATGTAGTTCATCCAATAAGTGTCTTTGTATCATTGGATGAACATTTACGTGATTTTGTGCATCCCAATGCTTATTCTAATAACTTTTCGTTCTTAAGGATTGTAGTTCATCCAATAAGTGCATTTGTGTGATTAATTTAACATTAGCGTCATTTTGTGCATCCCAAGGCTTATTCTAATCACTTGTCATTCTTAAGGAATGTAGTTCTTCCAATAAGTGTCTTTGTATCATTGGATGAACATTTACGTGATTTTGTGCATCCCAATGCTTATTCTAATAACTTTTCGTTCTTAAGGATTGTAGTTCATCCAATAAGTGCATTTGTGTGATTAGTTTAACATTAGCGTCATTTTGTGCATCCCAAGGCTTATTCTAATCACTTGTCATTCTTAAGGAATGTAGTTCTTCCAATAAGTGCGTTTGTGTCATTGGATGAACATTTATGTCTTTTTGTGCATCCCAAGGCTTATTCTAATCACTTTTTGTTCTTAAGGAATGTAGTTCATCCAATAAGTGCCTTTGTATGATTGGATGAACATTTACATCATTTTGTGCATCCAAAGGCTTATTCTAATCACTTTTTCGTTTTTAAGGAATGTAGTTCATCCAATAACTGCGTTTGTGTGATTAATTTAAGATTTATGTCATTTTGTGCATCCCAATGCTTATTCTAATCACTTGTCGTTTTAAGGAATGTATTTCATCCAATAAGTGCGTTTGTGTCATTCGATTAACGTTTACGTCTTTATTTGCATCCCAAAGGTTATTCTAATTACTTTTCGTTATTAAAGAACGTAGTTCATCCAATAATTGCGTTTGTGTGATTAATTTACATTTACGTCATTTTGTGCATCCCAAGGCTTATTCTAATCACTTGTCGTTCTTAAGGAATGTTGTTATTCCAATAAGTGCTTTGTGTCATTGGTTGAACATTTAAGTCATTTTCTGCTTCCCAAGGCTTATTTTATTCACTTTTCGTTCTTAAGCAATGTAGTTCATCCAACAAGTGTGTTTGTGTCATTGGATGAACATTTATGTCATTTTGTGCATCCCAAGGTTTATTCTAATCACTTTTCGTTCTTAAGGAATGTTGTTCATCCAATAAGTGCGTTTGTGTCATTAGATTAACATTTACGTCTTTATTTGCATCCCAAAGGTTATTCTAATTACTTTTTGTTCATAAGGAATGTAGTTCATCCTATAAGTGTGTTTGGGTCATTGGATAAACATTTACGTCATTTTGTGCATCCCAAGGCTTATTCTTATCACTTTTCGTTCTTAAGGAATGTAGTTCATCCAATAACTGCGTTTGTGACATTTGATGAACATTTACGTCTTTTTCTGCATCCCAAGTCTTAATCTAATCACTTTTCGTTCTTAAGGAATATAGTTCATCCAATATCTCCGTTTGTGTCATTAGATGAACATTTACATCTTTTTCTGCATCCCAAGGCTTAATCTAATCACTTTTCATTCTTAAGGAACGTACTTGTGTTGGAACCAAGTTGGTTCTATGTACTGAGGATTTTGATGTTTACAAAAGCACTCCATGGAACCTTATTTTGTACTTAGAAAGATTATATTAAAATGCCACGAGAAGATGAAGTTTCCATAGGCAGAAGATGAAGACACCAGATAATGCATCTAGAAGGTACCAAAGGATGCATCCTGAAATTTTCAGAGGATATCTTTGCTGGCCCAGATCAGAAGGAAGTAAAGTCAGAAGGAGACGTGGACCAGACCAGAAGGAAGCCTGCCATAGGGAGACTTGATCTGGACCAGAAGGAATCATAAGTCATACTTAGTCTAGAAGTTATTCTCACCAGAGGATGGCCTGGAAGTGAAATGATAAACAGTCCAGACTTAATCAGAGGATAAATTAATGGGTCCAGAACAAGAGATTCAATCCAAATTTGACCCAGACCAAAAGATAGCATGGTTCAGGGTATGAAACTAAGTCCAGACCAGAAGAAATGATGTCCAGATATGATCCAGACCTGATCCAAATCAGTAGGTAAAATGTCCAGACTGAAATATCATTTGTCCAGATTTAATTTCAGTTCAATCCAGACCCAGTTTAGAATTGGTCCAGATTAGAGGGAAATGGTTCAGATCAATGGTCCAGATTTAAGTATATGGCCCAGTGGTTGCCGAGATCAGAAGATCAGACCATGGCCTAGTGTTGGCCGAAATTAGAAGGTCAAAATGTGTCGTCCAACATTGGCCGAGATCAGAGGATCACAGTAGATCAGTTTGCAAGTCTAGGCTGGCCGAGATCAGAAGATCAGAAATTGTGGTCCAGGGTTGGTCGAAATAAGAGGATCACAGCAGATCACATAGTAAGGTCCAGATGTGGACTAGAGCAGAAGATCAAACGGTCCAGATTTAATCATGATGATTAACGATGAAGATTTAATTAAATTTGATCAAAGTATTAAAAGGATTGTTACAAAAATAAAGTGAAATCGTATGGGAGTTCAAAAGCTATCGGCGAGAAGAAAAATTTGTTCCAGAATTAATTAAAGACAGGATTGGCCCAAGTTATTTATGAAAACAAATCTGGAGATAAAAATATATGTTTTTTATTTATATGAAACCCGATTGGTCAGAGTATTTTTGCAAGAGAATTTAGCAAGATACAGCTCGAAATTCAGCTTGGAAGAGACCCTAATTCACATCTATAAAAGGAGGCTCAAGGCAGAATACTCAGCATCGAAAATCACATAAGAGTCATACACTTATAAAAACAAACTCTCAAGTTTTCAGTGAGGTTAATTATGAGTTTCAGCTTTCCAGAAATAAGCACTCGTGTTATTTTCTTTCCCTTGTGTTAGATCTAAGTTGTTGAAGTAGAGTCTACAATCTGAGGGAGTCAGAAGGGGTAGCAGATTACTTAGCAATTAGATTCAAGACGTTGTAATTCCTTCTACAATCTGGGGTTGTCAGATTGGTAGGAGAAGACTTGACTTAAGAAGTCAAGGTGCTGTATTCCTCAAAAGTCTAGGATTGTGAGACTTTTTGAGAAGATTGACTTGGAGGGTTAGTGGTATTGTTGTAATTCAAGGTTTTGAATTAGTGAAATCCTTCAATGTGAAAGAACTGGACGTAGCCTTGTTAATGGTGAACTAGTATAAAATTCTGTTTTATTCATACATCAAGTTTTGTTTTATAACTGCAAAAACCGAAAAGGTATTCAAGTTAGTCACACACAATTCGACCCCCCTTCTCGTGTTTGCACCTTCAAGTTCATCCCATAAGTGTGTTTGTCTCATTAGATGATGATTTATGTCATTTTGTGCATCCCAAAGGTTATTCCAATTTCTTTTTGTTCTTAAGGAATGTAATTCATCCAATAAGTGCGTTTGTGTCATTGGATAACCAATTTTCTCATTTTGTGCATCCCAAGGCTTATTCTAATCACTTTTTGTTCTTAAGGAATGTAGTTCATCCAATAAGTGCGTTTGTGTCGTTAATTTAACATTTACGACACTTTTGTGCATCCCAAGGCTTATTCTAATCAGTTTTCGTTCTTAAGGAATATACTTAATCCAATAAGTGCGTTTGTATCATTAATTTAACATTTACGTCATTTTGTGCATCCCTAGGCTTATTCTAATCACTTTTCGTTCATAAGAAATGTAGGTCATCCAATAACAGCGTTTGTGTGATTAATTTAACATTTCCGTCATTTTGTGCATCGCAAGGCTTATTCTAATCACTTGTCGTTCTTAAGCAATGTTGTTCTTCCAATAAGTGCGTTGGTGTCATTGGATGAACATTTACGTCATTTTGTACATCCCAAAGCTTATTCTAATCACTTTTCGTTCTTAAGGAATGTAGTTCATCAAACAAGTGCGTTTGTGTCATTGGATGAGCATTTATATCATTTTGTGCATTTCAAAGCTTATTCTAATCACTTGTCGTTCTTATGGAATATGGTTATGCCAATAAGTGCGTTTGTGTCATTGGATGAACATTTAAGTCATTTTCTGCAGCCCAAGGCTTATTCTAATCACTTTATGTTCTTAAGGAATGTAGTTCATCCAACAAGTGCTTTTGTGTCATTCGATGAACATTTACGTCATTTCGTGCATCACATGGTTTATTCGAATCACTTTTCATTCTTAAGGAACGTAGTTCATCCAATAAGTGTGTTTGTGTCATTGGATGAACATTTTCGTCTTTTTGTGCATCCCAAAGGTTATTGTAATTACTTTTTGTTCTTAAGGAATGTAGTTCATCCATTAAGTGCGTTTTAACATTTATGTCATTTTGTGCATCCCAAGGCTTATTCTAATCACTTGTCGTTCTTTAGGAATGTAGTTCTTCCAATAAGTGCGTTTGTGTCATTGGATGAACATTTAAGTCATTTTCTGCGTCCCAAGGCTTATTGTAATCACTTTTCGTTCTTAAGGAATGTAGTTCATCCAACAAGTGTGTTTGTGTCATTGGATGAACATTTACGTCATTTTCTGCATCCCAAGGCTTATTCTAATCACATTTCATTCTTAAGCAAGGTAGTTCATCCAATAAGTGTGTTTGGGTGATTACTTTAACATTTACGTCATTTTGTGCATCCCAAGGCTTATTCCAATCACTTGCCGTTCTTAAGGAATGTAGTTCTTCCAACAAGTGCGTTTGTGTCATTGGATGAACATTTACGTCATTTGGTGCATCCCAATGCTTATTCTAATCACTTTTCGTTCTTAACAAATGTAGTTCATCCAAATAGGTGCATTTGTGTCATTAGATGAACATTTACGTCATTTTGTGTATCCGAAGGCTTATTCTAATCACTTTTCGTTCTTATGGAATGTAGTTCATCCAATAAGTGCGTTTGGGTCATTGTATGAACATTTACGTCTTTTTGTGCATACCAATGCTTATTCTAATCACTTTTCGATCTTAAGGAATGTAGTTCATCCAATAAGTGCGTTGGTGTCATTGGGTGAACATTTACGTCATTTTGTGCATCCAAAGGCTTATTCTAATCACTTTTTCGTTCTAAAGGAATGTAGTTCATCCAATAAGTGCGTTTGTGTCATTGGTTGAACATTTACGTCATTTTGTGCATCCCAAGGTTTATTCTAACCACTTTTTCGTGCATCCAGTAAGTGCGTTTGTGTGATTAATTTAACTTTTACGTCAGTTTGTGCATCCCAAGGCTTATTTTAGTCACTTGTCATTCTTAAGGAATGTAGTTGTTCCAAGAAGTGCGTTTGTGTCATTGGATGAACATTTATGTCATTTTGGGCATCCTAAGGCTTATTCTAATCACTTTTCGTTCTTAAGGAATGTAGATCATCCAACAAGTGCGTTTGTGTCCTTGGATGAACATTTGCGTCATTTTTTGCGTCCCAAGGCTTATTCTAATCAATTTTCGTTCTTAAGGAATATAGTTATTCCAATAAGTGCGTTTGGGTCATTGGATGAACATTTAAGTCATTTTCTGCATCCCAAGGCTTATTGTAATCACTTTTCGTTCTTAAGGAATGTAGTTCATCCAACAAGTGTGTTTGTGTTATTGGATAAACATTTACTTCATTTTGTGCATCTCAAGGTTTATTCTAATCACGTTTCGTTCTTAAGGAATGTAGTTCATCCAATAAGGGCGTTTGTGTGATTAATTTAACATTTACATCATTTTGTGCATCCCAAGGCTTATTCTAATCACTTGTCGTTCTTAAGGAATGTTGTTCTTCCAATAAGTGCGTTTGCGTCATTGGATGAACATTTAAGTCATTTTCTGTATCCCAAGGCTTAATCAAATCACTTGTCGTTCTTAAGGAATGTAGTTATTCCCATAAATGCGTTTGTGTCATTGGTTGAACATTTAAGTCATTTTCTGCATCCCAAGGTTTATTCTAATCACTTTTGGTTCTTATGGAATGTAGTGTATCCAATAAGTGCGTTTGTGTGATTAATTTAACATTTACGTCATTTTGTGCATCCTAAGGCTTATTCTAATCACTTGTCGTTCTTAAGGAATGTTGTTCTTCCAATAAGTGCGTTTGTGTCATTGGATGAACATTTAAGTCATTTTCTGTATCCCAAGGCTTATTCTAATCACTTTTCGTTCTTAAGGAATGTAGTTCATCCAACAAGTGTGTTTGTGTCATTGGATGAATATTTACGTCATTTTGTGCATCCCAAGGCTTACTCTAATCACTTTTCGTTCTTAAGGAATGTAGTTCATTGAACAAGTGTGTTTGTGTCATTGGATGAATATTTACGTCATTTTCTGCATCCTAAGGCTTATTCTAATCACTTTTCGTTCTTAAGGAATGTAGTTCATCCAAGAAGTGCGTTTGTGTCATTGGATGAACATTTAAATCATTTTGTGCATCCCAAGGCTTATTCTAATAACTTTTTGTTCTTAACGAATGTAGTTCATCCAATAAGTGAGATTGTGTCATTGGATGAACATTTACGTCATTTTGAACATCCCAAAGCTTATTCTAATCACTTTTCGTTCTTAAGGAATGTAGTTCATCAAACAAATGCGTTTGTTTCATTGGTTGAGCATTTACGTCATTTTGTGCATTTCAAGGCTAATTCTAATCACTTGTCGTTCTTATGGAATATGGTTCTTCCAATAAGTGTGTTTGTGTCATTCGATGAACATTTAAGTCATTTTCTGCATCCCATGGCTTATTCTAATCACTCTTTGTTCTTAAGGAGCGTAGTTCATCCAACAAGTGCGTTTGTGTCAATGGATGAACAATTACGTCATTTCGTGCATCCCATGGTTTATTCGAATCAATTTTTATTCTTAAGGAATGTAGTTCATCCGATAAGTGTGCTTGTGTCATTGGATGAACATTTACGTCTTTTTGTTCTTATGGAATGTAGTTCATCCAATAAGTGCGTTTGTGTGATTAATTTAAAATTTACCTAGTTTTGTGCATCCCAAGGCTAATTCAATTCACTTGTCGTTCTTAAGGAATGTAGTTCTTTCTATAAGTGCATTTATTTCGTTGAATGAACCTTTACTTTATTTCGGCACCCCAAGGCTTATTCGAATCAATTTTCATTCGTATGGAATGTAGGTCATCCAACCAATGCGTTTGTGTCTTTGGATGAACATTTGCGTCATATTGTGCATCCCAAGGCTAATTCTAATCACTTGTCGTTCTTAAGGAATGTAGTTATTCCAATAAGTGCGTTTGTGTCATTGGATGAACATTTAAGTCATTTTCTGCATCCGAAGGCTTATTCTAATCGCTTTTCGTTCTTAAGGAATGTAGTTCATCCAACAAGTGTGTTTGTGTCACTGGATGAACATTTACGTGATTTTGTGCATCCAAAGGTTTATTCTAATCACTTTTCGTTCTTAAGGAATGTAGTTCATCCAATAAGTGCGTGTGTGTCATTGGATTAACATTTACGTCTTTGTTTGCATCCCAATGGTTATTCTAATTACTTTTTGTTCTTAAGGAATGTAGTTTATCCTATAAGTGTGTTTGGTTCATTGGATAAACATTTACGTCATTTTGTGCATCCCAAGGTTTATTCTTATCACTTTTCGTTCTTAAGGAATGTAGTTCATCCAATAAGTGCGTTTGTGTCATTGGATTAACAATTACGTCTTTATTTGCATCCCAAAGGTTATTCTAATTACTTTTCGTTCTTATGGAATGTATTTCATCCTATAAGTGTGTTTGGGTCATTGGATATACATTTACGTCAGTTTGTGCATCGCAAGGCTTATTCGAATCACTTTTCGTTGTTAAGGAATGTAGTTCATCCAATAACTGCGTTTGTGCCACTGGATGAACATTTACTTCTTTTTCAGCATCCCAAGGCTTAATCTAATCACTTTTCATTCTTATGGAATGTAGTTCATCCAATAAGTGCGTTTGTCTCATTGGATGAACATTTACATTATTTTGTGTATGCCAAAGCTTATTATAATCACTTTCCGTTCTTAAGGAATATAGTTCATCCAATAAGTGTGTTTGTGTCGTTAGATGAACATTTACGTCATTTTGTGCATCCAATGGCTTATTCTAATCACTTTTTTGTTCTTAAGGAATGTAGTCTATCCAATAAGTGCGTTTGTGTCATTGGTTGAACTTTTACTTCATTTTGTGAATCCCTAAGCTTATTCTAATCACTTTTCGGTCTTACGGAATGTAGTTCATCCAATAAGTGGGTTTGTGTGATTAATTTAACATTTTCGTCATTTTGTGCATTCCAAGGCTTATTCTAATCGCTTTTCGTTCTTAAGGAATGTAGTTCTTCCAATAAGTGCGTTAGTGTCATTGGAAGAACATTTACTTCATTTCGTGCATCCCATGGTTTATTATAATCACTTTTCGATCTTAAGGAATGTAGTTCATCCAATAAGTGTGTTTGTGTCATTGGAAGAACATTTAAGTCTTTTTGTGCATCCCAAAGGTTATTGTAATTACTTTTTGTTCTTAAGGAATGTAGTTCATCCAATAAGTGCGTTTGTGTCGTTAATTTAACATTTACGACACTTTTGTGCATCCCAATGCTTATTCTAATCAGTTTTTGTTCTTAAGAAATGTACTTAATCCAAGAAGTGCATTTGTATCATTAATTTAACAGTTACGTCATTTTGTGCATCCTTACGCTTATTCTAATCACTTTTCGTTCATATGGAATGAAGTTCATCCAATAACTACGTTTGTGTGATTATTTTAACATTTCCGTCATTTTGTGCATCCCAAGGCTTATTCTAATCACTTGTCGTTCTTATGATATGTTGTTCTTCCAATAAATGCGTTGGTGTCATTTGATGAACATTTACGTTATTTTGTACATCCCAAGGCTTATTCTAATCACTTTTTGTTCTTAAGGAATGTAGTACATCCAACAAATGCGTTTGTGTCATTGGATGAACATTCACGTCATTTCGTGCATCCCATGGTTTAATCGAATCACTTTTTATTCTTAAGGAATGTAGTTCATCCAATAAGTGTGCTTCTGTCATTGGGTGAACATTTACGTCTTTTTGTGCATCCCAAAGGTTATTGTAATTACTTTTTGTTCTTAATGAATGTAGTTCATCCAACAAGTGTGTTTGTGTCATTGGATGAACATTTACATAATTTTTTGCACCCCAAGGTTTATTCTAATCACTTTTCGTTCTTAAGCAATGTAGTTCATCCAACAAGTGCGTGTGTCATTGGTTGAACATTTACGTCATTTTGTGAATCCCTAGGCTTATTCTAATCCCTTTTCGTTCTTAACGAATGTAGTTCATCCAATAAGTGCTTTTGTGTGATTAATTTAACATTTTCGTCATTTTGTGCATTCCAAGGCTTATTCTAATCACTTTTCGTTCATAAGTAATGTAGTTCTTCCAATAAGTGCGTTAGTGTCATTGGAAGAAATTTACTTCATTTCGTGCATCCCATGGTTTATTCTAGTCACTTTTCGTTCTTAAGGAGTTTAGTTCATCCAATAAGTGTGTTTCTGTTATTGGATGAACATTTACGTCTTTTTGTGCATCCCAAAGGTTATTGTAATTACTTTTTGTTCTTAAGGAATGTAGTTCATCCAATAAGTGCATTTGTGTCGTTAATTTAACATTTACCACACTTTAGTGCATCCCAAGGCTTATTCTAATCAGTTTTTGTTCTTAAGGAATATACTTAATCCACGAAGTGCGTTTGTATCACTAATTTAACATTTACGTAATTTTGTGCATCCTTAGGTTTATTCTAATCACTTTTCGTTCATAAGGAATGTAGTACATCCAATAACTGCGTTTGTGTGATTAATTTAACATTTCCGTCATTTTGTGCATCCCAAGGCTTATTCTAATCACTTGTCGTTCTTAAGGAATGTTGTTCTTCCAATAAGTGCGTTGGTGTCATTGGATTAACATTTACGTCATTTTCTACATCCCCAAGCTTATTCTAATCACTTTTCGTTCTTAAGGAATGTAGTTCATCAAACAAGTGCGTTTTTGTCTCTGAATGAACATTTACGTCATTTTGTGCATTTCCAGGCTTATTCTAATCATTTGTCGTTCTTATGGAATATGGTTCTTCCAATAAGTGTGTTTGTGTCATTGGGTGAACATTTAAGTCATTTTCTGCATCCCAAGGCTTATTCTAATCACTTTTTGTTCTTAAGGAATGTAGTTCATCCAACAAGTGCGTTTGTGTCATTGGATGAACATTTACGCCATTTCGTGGATCCCATGGTTTAATCGAATCACTATTTATTCTTAAGGAATGTAGTTCATCCAAAAAGTGTGCTTGTGTCATTAGATGAAAATTTACGTGTTTTTGTGCATCCCAAAGGTTATTGTAATTACTTTTTGTTCTTAACGAATGTAGTTCATCCAATAAGTGAGTTTGTGTGATTAATTTAACATTTGCGTCATTTTGTGCATCCCAAGGCTTATTCTAATCACTTTTCGTTCTTTTGGAATGTAGTTCATCCAACCAGTGTGTTTGTGTCATTGGATGAACATTTGCGTCATTTTGTGCATCCCAAGGCTTATTCTAATCACTTGTCGTTCTTAAGGAATGTAGTTATTCCAATAAGTGCGTTTGTGTCATTGGATGAACATTTAAGTCATTTTCTGCATCCCAAGGCTTATTCTAATCATTTTTCGTTCTTTTGGAATGTAGTTCATCCAACCATTGCGTTTGTGTCATTGGATGAACATTTGCGTCATTTTGTGCATCCCAAGGCTTATTCTAATCACTTGTCGTTCTTAAGGAATGTAGTTATTCCAATAAGTGTGTTTGTGTCATTGGATGAACATTTAACTCATTTTGTGCATCCCAAGGTTTATTCTAATCACTCTTCGTTCTTAAGGAATGTAGTTCATCCAATAAGTGCGTGTGTGTCATTGGATTAACATTTACGTCTTTATTTGCATCCCAATGGTTATTCTAATTACTTTTCGTTCTTAAGGAATGTAGTTTATCCTATAAGTGTGTTTGGGTCATTGGATAAACATTTACGTCATTTTATGCATCCCAAGGTTTATTCTAATCACTTTTCGTTCTTAAGAAATGTTGTTCTTCCAATAAGTGCGTTGGTGTCATTGGATGAACATTTACGTCATTTTGTACATCCCAAAACTTATTCTAATCACTTTTCGTTCTTAAGGAATGTAGTTCATCAAACAAGTGCGTTTTTGTCATTGGATGAGCATTTACGTCATTTTGTGCATTTCAAGGCTTATTCTAATCACTTGTCGTTCTTATGGAATATGGTTCTTCCAATAAGTTCGTTTGTGTCATTGGGTGAACATTTAAGTCATTTTCTGCATCCCAAGGCTTATTCTAATCACTTTTTGTTCTTAAGGAATGTAGTTCATCCAACAAGTGCGTTTGTGTCATTGGATGAACATTTACGTCATTTCGTGCATCCCATGGTTTAATCGAATCACTTTTTATTCTTAAGGAATGTAGTTCTTCCATTAAGTTTGCTTGTGTCATTGGATGAACATTTACGTCTTTTTGTGCATCCCAAAGGCTTATTCTAATCACTTTTCATTCTTAAGGAATGTAGTTCATCCATCAAGTGTGTTTGTGTCATTTGATGAACATTTACGTCATTTTAAGCATCCCAAGGCATAATAGAAATTCGGGCTTGGAGTTTGTGGCTTAGTTTTTGTATGATCAATGTTAAGAAAAAAATAAATAAATAAATAAAATAATATTCTCTGCCTTCTATTCTTTATTTGGGCCCAAAGTCCACAATATTTCCATACTAAGTAATAATAAGCAGAAAAAAATACCGAAACCCTAGCTGTCATGTCCTTCACACCTAATCTCCTTCGTGCAACAAGCTTTTCGTGTGAACAACTTTGTGGGGGCTTTGAGCTTCGTACTAGGAAGAAAAGCGGCCAAGGTAAGGGCTTTTCCCCACACAAATTTGAGTTAGACCGTTAGTTGGATGACATGGAACTAATAGTTGTAATTGCTTGCTTTTGAAAGAAATAAACGTAAACTAATAAAATAAAATAAAATAATGGAATATGAAATCCTTTACGTTGAGTTCGATATGTAATGTATGTCTTTTTAAGAAGTAAAATATGAATTTTTATATTATACATGATAGAGTTTTAATTTTTATGGTGGATATGAAGAAAAATATGATTTTTCTTATGTTATATATATGATAAAGTTTTGATTTTGATGATGTATTATGAGTTGGAGTTTGAAGTTTCTTGTTATATATAAAGTTTTAATCTTTATGGTGTAAATAAAGTCAAGTCCCGATTTTTATGCGTACGTGGTGAAAATTATTATTTAATGATTATTTGTCTATGAATATATGATTCTCATGATAAGGATGTGTAATATGTGATCTTTGTGATGTGAATAAGATGATGGTTTTAAAAAGGTGATTTTTTTTGAATGCATATGACATGATTCTTAGTGGGCTGTGTGCGAGTATAATTGTGATATATATGGTCATGTCATTACATATGTATCTTCGTGGGAGTTGCCTTAGTGGCATGTTTATTTTCCCCATTGGTATGGGTGATCTTTCTGTGTGGAAGTTGCCTTAGTGGCAAGTTTATATCCGGATCATATAGTTTTAGGAGCATGCATTATACATATATTTTTTATATACGATTTACCGTTTGCGCATTTTTTTCTTTTAAATTAGAAGTTTTTACGTTTATATGTTCTGTGTTATTCTTCTATATGTTTAGCTTTGGTTTGATGTGGATGATGGAAAAAACTGATCCTTACAACACCATTTTAGGTACTAATGAGTTCGAGGAGATTCAAGAGTAGTTGATGAGTATTAATGTGCGGCGAACGTGGGGTAAAAATGGGGTTTTCAAGACAATTTTTGTAATAATAAATATTGCCGCAACATTTCTATGTCTATTATTTATTTTTAAATCTTTTTCACTAAACTTTAGTAAGTTTTTTTGTTTTAGTTTTTTAATAAACATTTTTTAATAATATTAAATAAACGTGATTGTTACTAATTATTTAAATGGATAAATGTTAGATGTTCTTATTCTTTAAAAAAAATTATCGTAAATTTTTCTAAAAGTATTTTTCTTTGTAACGTTTTGGACCAAAAATCCGGGGCGTTACATTATGGTATCAGAGCAATAATCCTTGGAAATTTTTGGGTGGACGATTTTGTATGATGCATGCCTTCATTTATGTGTGATGTTTGACCTTGGTATATTTTATTCTATGATTTATTACTAATTTGGTTATATATATTCATGTAGGGAAAAATTAACATTTTGCATTGATTATTTGGTCTCTTTTAATACTGATTTTTTTTTCTTTATTCTCAAAAACAGAAATTTTCCTTCCATTAATTGCAATTATAATATGCCTTAAATTTTTAATCCTATGATTTGGAATATTTTTAATTTGATTCAATGCAATAATTAATTACGATTTTATGATGGTATAAATTATGAATTTATTGCATTATAATTTGAAATTATCTCGAATTAATTTGATTCAATGCAATAATTGCTTTTAATTTTATGACGTTGTGAATTTACTCTCGTGATTTGAATTTTTTAATAATTGTTGTTTGAATGTTATGAATTTATTATTCGTGAATTAATGACGTTCTGAATTTATGATATTATGAATTTACTCTCGTGATTTGAATTTTTTTATTTATAATTGTCGTTTGTAAGTTAAAAATTTATTATTCGTGAATTAATGACGTTATGAATTTAATATTATGATGTTATGAATTTACTCTCGTGATTTAAACTTTTTTTTAATTATTGTTTGTATGTTATGAATTTATTATTCGTGAATTAACGACGTTATGAATTTAATATTATGATGTTATGAATTTACTATTTTGACATTATCAATTAATTGAAACTGATTGATGTTTTTTTTTAAAACTATAAATGATTAGTTGTTATTTTGTTATACAGTGAAATTATTGCGTAATAAATTAGATTGATTTGATTTGAAAACATACGACATTTAATTGGTCTCCACCTTAATTATGAAATTAATTAGACCAATTGAATTTATAATGATTATGAATGTTCCTTAATAACTTAATTTTGTGTTATGACCTAATTTTTTGTAATAAAGACAATGCGGTAAATATCTAAATGGTATAAAATAGTTTGATTCCCACAATATAAGTGAAGGGTAACACCGTAAAAAGTTGAATTAGTGGAATTCTGGCTAAGGAAAGACTTGGTTATTAACTGGTCCATTGACCCACCTCTCTTTCCTGGGAACCCCACTAGTACACGACTTATCGTGTGACCTAAAGCTATTGTCCCCATAATAGAAGGGAAGGGTAATACCGTAAAAAGTTGTAGTAGTGCGATTCTGGTTAAGGAAAGACTTGGTTATTAAGTGGTCTGTAGACCCACCTCTCTTTCCTGGGAACCCCCTAGTACACAATTTATTGTGTGACCCAAACCTACTATATAGGCGTGAATAAAATATTCCTTACGACCCTAAGGTGACAATGAGATCGCAGTGTTATCGTGATTAGATAATTTGTAGGAAGTATGGCTCGTCGTGCGAATCGACTAGTGCCCCAGGGAGAAAGTGACATGACTGAAGCAATCCAAGCCATGAATGCAATGGCTGCCGCAATGGCCCAACAAGCTGCAGTTCAAGCTCAACAAGCTGCAGACCAGGCTCAACGTAATGCGCAGAAGGACCTGAGGTGTAACACCCCGAGTTTAAAATACAGTGCGAGTGTATTTTTTTTTCAATAAATAATTAAAATGAGTTTTCCAAAATTAATGTCAAGGGAATTAAAATAAAATTTTCATCAGTTCATTTCAAAAGAGAACACCCCCTGTGGCCACTAAATAGCATCAGAGTGCAGAATAATACAGCGGAAAAGTCATACATTAATTCCCAAAATAAAATTACATTCCCCAAAACTCAAGACCATATACAAAAGGCTATTCTGATCATGCACTAAGCTACAGTAGCACGGTCTTCACCGTATTCTCTATAAGTCTCGTCTTCAACCAGCTGTCCGTCCCTCTGCATTGTCCACGTAGACTCCGTACGTAAAGATCAGGGGAAACTAACGATGTTTCCGTCGTTAGTGTATCCGTTGGTAGGACGGGTTCGGGTAATATCTGAGGGCAAAGCCCAATTTCCACAATATAATGGCAAGGATCACTGACCGAAGTTAACAAATAATCACATAGCATATATTTCACAGCAACAAATATATACATGGCATATCGTATAACAATGATGGAAATAATTATGCTCGTTTGAAATTCAATGACATATATGCCTTTTCAAAAACATTAGCCAATGAATATGAAAAATATGTGGTAAGTACAACCAACACTTCAGCAATCACAATCATTAATCAGAAATTCAGATTCTATAAAGTACTCACACATATTCAATTTCCACTCATCATCATAATCCAATCGCGACCCACCGGTCAACCCCTCGATGCAATATGTATATGCTCATCTATACAATTTCTTGGAATCACCAAGGTGTAGTCGCTCAACAGACCAGCACAATTTATATGTATGATAGACTTTAACGGCCCTCAAGACCATGGTGCAATCGCTCAACAGATCAGCACCAGTGCAGTCGCTCAACAGACCAGCACGTTTCACATATTTGAATGGACCACCACGAACACGCGGCCAATCTGAACCCGGATAGAATGGACCACCACGAACACGCGACCACTCTACAACCCATCACGGTTACTACTTTCACGTGTATTAGCCTCTCACAGGCCAAATACACAGAAGTTAAATCCTCGCACGGATAGAATAGACCACCACGAACACGCGGCCATTCCGTAGCCCGAGTAGAATAGACCGTCTAATACACGCGGAACTACTCTGACCCCGGATAGAACAGACCGTCTAATACACGCGGAACTATTCTATAACCCATGGTTACTACTTAACTTCGCGGCCCATCACGGTCACCGCATCAACTCTGTGGCCCATCGCGGTCACCACCTGACTATGCAATGCATGAATATGCAGTGTTTTCTCTTCACCAAAAACAGTATGCAAAATCATAAAAATTCATGCCATCCCACCATATTTCAAAAACATCTCAACATAATCAATATCATCAACAACACATCAATGATTAAACAGTCAAGCAATCATTAATAATTCACATTATCTCACAAATTCCATACTTAATCATCTCAAGTCTTTCCATTATTCCCCAAACTTTTAAAATTCAAATGCAGTGTTTAAAACTGGGATTTCTGGAATTTTACGAATCTGTATTCGAATACAGCTTCTCTGTATTCGAATACAGAAGCCAAAAATAGTGCAGAATTACACTCTGTATTCGAATACAACCCTCTGGTATTCGAATACAGAGGTAGTCTCAGTGCACAAAACAACATCTTTCACTACATCAGTAAAGTCTTAAAAATTTCATCACCACCACTTCAAAATATCACCAAAACAGAATGATTCCCACCAGAATCATCAGAAGCAAAACAGAATGATTCACACCAGAATCATCAAAAGCAAAACCGAATGATTCACACCAGAATCATCAGAAGCAAAACAGAATGATTCACACCAGAATCATCAGAAGCAAAACAGAATGATTCACACCAGAATCATCAGAAGCAAAACAGAATGGTTAACACCAGAATCATCAGAAGCAAAATAGAATGATTCACACCAGAATCATCAGAAGCAAAACAGAATGATTCACACCAGAATCATCAGAAGCAAAACAGAATGATTCACACCAGAATCATCAGAAGCAAAACAGAATGATTCACACCAGAATCATCAGAAGCAAAACAGAATGATTCACACCAGAATCATCAGAAGCAAAACAGAATGATTCACACCAGAATCATCAGAAGCAAAACAGAATAATTTGCACCAGAATCATCAGAGGCAAAACAGAATGATTCACACCAGAATCATCAGAAGCAAATCAAAATGATTCACACCAGAATCATCAGAAGCAAAATAGAATGATTCACACCAAAATCATTAGAAGCAAAACAGAATGATTCACACCAGAATCATCAGAAGCAAAACAGAATGATTCACTCCAGAATCATCAAAAGCAAAACAGAAGGATTCACACCAGAATCATCAAAAGCAAAACAGAATGATTCACACCAGAATCATCAAAAGCAAAAATCCTTCCTCTGTATTCGACTCAGGGGCTCGTAGTCGAATACAAGTTTGAAAACTTAAGTTAAACAGAAGCTTGACAGGTTGTATTCGAATACACACATGTCGTATTCGAATACACCTTCAAAAACCAGTGAAATTTTCCTGAGACTTCAACAAATTTCAAACTGTTTCTTTTGAAAAATCAGCACAACTCCAAAACAGTTTTATCACTCTTTTAAACCACAAAACTCAAACTTTTACATCCAACTAGATTTTCCAAAGGAAAACACTTTCATCAGTTTTAAACCCTTTTTATTTTGAAATCATCAGCAACACCAGATTTTCATTAACAGAACAACATGCAAGCATTTCAGCTTTCTCAAACCATCAGAACATCATGCAAGCATTTCAGCTTTTTCAAACATGAGAACAACATGCAAAGCATTCAGCTTTTCTCAAACATCAGAACAACATGCAAAGCATTTCAGCTTTCTCAAACATCAGAACAACATGCAAGCATTTCAGCTTTCTCAACATCAGAACAACATGCAAGCATTTCAGCTAAACAGCAAGCATCACATAGTAGCAAAACACCAACATAATGCATTTTTGCATTTCAAAACCATTTTCAAAACAATTTTATGAACATGCATTTTAATCATGTTTAAAATAACATACAAGACATTTTTCCACTTTCCCACATAAACAACACAACTTTAGTGCATTCAGCCCAAACAGCAATCATCACAGAACTTTTAAAACATCACAAAATGCATTTTTCATTTCTTTTAAGCAACAGGCAAACCAATTTCTTTTTGTTCAAAACAATAATGAAACACCAGTAATGCCATGATAGTTATGCACTTACAGCCCTAATGCAACTAGAAAGTGGAAGGTGCCCTTACCCTTGTTGCGTGTTCTGCTACTTCTCTTGTTTCTGCTGTCGTTCCCCTTTTCGCGCCAAAAACTGGTGAAACTGCAGCCTGCGTTTGCTGCTACGAAACTGGGTTCTTTAGCTCCGTAATGGTGTGGGTAATAACTTTTGTACTGGGGGTTTTCTGGTTTGATGCTTGTATTTCCAATTGATGGCACTTTTGAGGAACTCCCTCTCTTGTATTTTTGAAATCGTGAACTGGAAAACAGATTTCAGAATGGAAGGGAAGGTACTGTTACATGCAGTACTGTTACATGCAGTATGGAGGTGAGAAAGGTTTCTGCCTTTTCTCTGTCCTTTGCAGTCCATATATAGGCACCTCCATGTGCCACCTCATCACAATTAATGTTAAAATATTGCTGGATCCTCCAGCACTTAAACGTTTTGCAATTAGCTGCTAATCCTTAATTAACGGTCCGATTAATTTAATTACTCGTAATTAAATTAATTTATTCTTCATCCAATAATTTTAATTCTTCTTCCAAAATAAATATTTATATATATATATATATATTCACTCAAACATACATATATTAAATATTTTACAAATATCCCCAAAATACCCTTAATATTAATTCCAAAATTAATATTAAATTTAAGGGTCTTACATGAGGGAGGAGGCAACTATGGCAACAAGAGGACTAACAGAATTCCTTAGGCAAGATCCGCCAAAATTTAAAGGGGAGCATGCCCTGACAAGGCCGACCTCTGGCTACAGGAGATCGAGAAGATCATTGAGATCCTCCACTACGCAGATGACATGAAGGTGGAGTATGCCACCTATTTGTTGATTGGTGAAGCTGAAAACTGGTGGCGAAGGGTGAGGCAAATAATGGAAGGAAATCACGAAGAGGTGACCTGGGAAGTTTTCAAGAGAAAGTTCTTAGACAAATATTTTCCGAAGAGTGTCAGGGTTGAGAAGGAGGCCCAATTCTTGAGACTATATCAAGGAAGTCTCACAGTGTCCGAGTATGCAGCAAAGTTTGAGTCCCTAGCAAAACATTTTCACTACTTTCGTAACCAAATGGATGAAGAGTACATGTGTGAGAGGTTTAAAAGCGGGCTCAAATATGAAATTAAGGAGTCTGTGGGACCTCTAGAGATACGTTAGTATCAGGTGCTGGTGGAGAAGTGCAAAAAGGTGGAGATCATGAAACGGGGCCGCCTGAACAAAGGTGATATTGGGGGACCAACGAGACCCTAGGTAGGAAATCAAACACAACCTTACCAGTTAATTATGGGGTTCTATCTCTAAATATTACTTTCAAACAGGGAAACAGTGACCAACAAAACAAAGGCAGTCAGATCCAACAGAAAAACCCGTATGCCCGCCCACAGGGGACTATTGGAGATCGACCAGGACCCCAAAACAGGGGAGATATGAGGCATCAAAATCGAACACAAAACCAGGCGCATATTGTTTGATGCTATCACTATGAAAAGGATGGACATAGGCTGACTGAGTGTCCAAAAAGAACCAGGATATGTTATGCTTGTCAGAGACCAGGCCATATGGCAAAAGATTGTCAGGAGAAGGATACTGTCAACAACAAGGATGTGGCACGCCCTACTGCTCGAGGACGTGTTTGTCACATTAGAGGAGAAGAAGCACCATCTTCCTCAGAACTTATCCAGGGTGAGTATTTTATTGTTGGAAAAATACTTTCTGTGATATATGATTCTAGGGCAACATACTTGTTCATTTCATTAGATTGGGTGGAATCGCTCCAACTAGATGTCACTACCTTACCATTCGATTTAATGGTTACTCTTCCCTCTGCTGAACCAGTAAAATGTAATTTGGCGTGTTTGCAATGCTCGCTGACTGTGTTTAAAATGAATTTTAAGATCGATTTAATTTGTATTCCTCTGAAACATCTTGGAGTAATTTTGGGAATGGATTGGTTGTCTAGCAACTACATCATGTTAGACAGTGCCCGATGGAACGTGATATTTCCAGATCCCGATATTTCGAAGTTCCTTTCAGCCAACAAATTGAAGTTTTCTCTAGAGGGAGGAGTCTAGAAATATGTATTTCTCAACTCAGTAAGCATGAGTCCAGAGGTTGTTGTCGATGAGATCCCGATAGTGAAGGATTTCTTTGAGGTTTTCCCACCAGACGTACCAGGACTACCCCCAATCCTTGATGTCGAATTTTCTATCGATGTTATTCCAGGTACTGGACCCATCTCTATCGCTCCTTACAGAATGGCCCCCTTAGAGCTATCAGAACTAATGAACCAATTGGAAGACCTTCTGTTTAAGAAATTCATTCGGCCTAGTGTGTCACCATGGGGAGCCCCCGTGTTATTGGTCAAGAAGAAGGATGGAAAGTCGAGATTGTGTGTTGATTATCGACAGCTCAACAAAGTCACAATAAAACATAGATACCCTTTACCTCGCATTGATGATTTAATGGACCAACTCGAGAGGGGCAGAGGTGTTTTCTAAGATTGATCTAAAGTCGGGATACCACCAGATTCGAGTGAAAGAAGATGATGTATCCAAGACAGCCTTTAGAACGCGATATGGGCACTATGAGTACTTGGTGATGCCTTTTGGAGTAACCAATGCGCCTGCTATCTTCATGGATTATATGAACCGTATCTTCCGTCTGTTCTTAGACAAGTTTGAGGTGATCTTTATTGATGACATCTTGATCTATTCCAAGAGTAGGGAGGAACATTTGCGTCAAGTTATGCAAGTACTAAAGGAGCAACAACTATATGCCAATCTAGGAAAATGTGAATTTTTGTTGGAAAAAGTGAAGTTCTTGGGACATGTAACTTCTAAGGAAGGGATCGCTGTCGACCCATCCAAGGTAGAAGTCGTGATGGCATGGAAACAACCGCAGACAGTCACATAGATTAGGAGTTTTCTGGGCTTGGCTGGGTACTATAGGAGATTTATTGAGGGATTTGCCAAGATTGCTGCTCCATTGACACACCTTACGAAGAAGAACCAGATTTATGCTTGGACTGAGGAATGTGAGAAACATTTCCAACCAATGAAAGAGAAACTAACTACATCTCCAGTGTTAGTGTTGCCACAACTAGAAGAGCCTTAAGATTGGGTTGTGTACTGATGCAAAACAAACAAGTAGTGGCCTATGCTTCGAGGCAATTATCCCACTCATGACTTGGAGTTAGCTGCAATTGTCTTTGCATTGAAAATTTGGAGACATTATCTGTATGGGTGTAGTTTTGATGTATTTAGTGACCATAAGAGTTTGAAATACTTGTTTGATCAAAAGGAGCTTAACATTAGGCAGAGGAGATGTATGGAGTTTATTAAAGATTATGAGTTCACATTGCATTACCATCCAGGGAAAGCGAACGTGGTGGCCGATGCCCTCAACAGGAAGCGCGTTCATCTCTCGTTTGTAACAATGAAGGGGTTGGAGTTGTTAGAGAAGTTATGTGACTTGAATCTTAATTTGGAATCTCCATTGGGGAAAGTGCACTGTGGAATGATCATTATAGATAGTCAACTGATGAATGAGATTAAAGTTCTCCAAGTTACAGATGTGTTGACTTAAGAGAAAAGGAAGTTGATCGAGGTTGGCAGGGCACCTGAATTCAAGGTGGGCCCAGATGATATTTTGAGATGTAATGGACGTTTTTGTATACCCGAAAATACCAAATTAAGGAGGACTATCTTGGATGAGGCCCACAAAAGCAAGCTGAGTATTCACCGTGGTACCACCAAAATGTATAAAGACCTTAAGCAGAAGTTTTGGTGGCCAGGAATGAAGAAACAAGTAGCAGAATATGTGGCTTCGTGTTTGACTTGTTAGAAAGCTAAGGTAGAACATCAAAAGCCAGGGGGACTATTAAGGCCATTAGACATACCAGTATGGAAATGGGATAGTATATCCATGGATTTTGTGGTAGCATTGCCTAAGACTCAACGGAAGTTTGACTTCATTTTGGTGATTGTCGACAAGTTGACCAAATCTGCCTATTTCATACCCGTGAGGACTAATTATGATGTGACTAAGCTTGTAGAGATATACATTGCAGAGATTGTCGTACTACATGGGGTACCCTCTAGCATTGTGTAAGATAGAGATCCGAAGTTCATTTCTCGTTTGTGGGGAGCATTACATGAGCCGTTGGGTACTAAGTTGAGATTGAGTTCGGCCTATCACCCTCAAACCAACGGACAAACAGAAAGAACTATTCAGACCTTGGAGGATTTACTGAGAGCGTGTGTGTTGGATGAGCGAGGAAGTTGGGATGATATATTGCCTCTCATTGAGTTCACCTACAACAACAGCTATCATGCAAGCATTGGGATGGCACCGTACGAGGCTCTGTATGGGCGAATGTGCCAAACCCCCTTGTGTTGGTATCAGGATGGTGAGAACTTAATTGTGGGGCCAGAATTGGTACAATAGATCACAGATAAGGTTCGTCTGATCCAAGAAAGGATGAAGGCAACACAAAGCAGACAAAAGAGTTATGCCGACCAACGGAGGAAACCGCTGAAGTTTCAAGAGGGTGAACATGTATTTTTGAGAGTGATGCCTACTACTGGAGTTGGTAGGGCACTGAAGTCTAAGAATTTAACTCCTAAATTCATCGGCCCATACCAGATCCTCCGACGTGTGGGTCTAGTAGCTTATCAAATTGCCTTGCCTCCAAGTTTGGCCAAGCTGCATGATGTGTTCCACGTGTCACAGTTGAGGAAGTACATGGCTGATCCTTCCCATATTATCGTGCCAGATGATATCCAGTTGAAGGAGAACCTTTCTTTTGCAGTTCCACCATTGAGCATTGGAGACAGGACTACTAAGCACCTGCGAGGTAAGGAGATCACATTGGTCAAGGTAACTTGGGACCAAACAACTGGAGTTGCAACTTGGGAATTAGAGGAAAAAATGAGAGAGCTCTACCCTAACCTTTTCATGTTCGACTTATTGTAGTTGATAAAATTATTAATAAGAATTATTTATTCAATGGAGAAGTTTATATAATTATATATATATATATATATGTGTGTGTGTGTGTGTGTTTTTTTTTAGTACAAGAAGATGAGCTAAGGGTTTGTGGCTAGGTGTGACCCAACCCATAATAGAAATTCGGGCTTGGAGTTGGTGGCTTAGTTTTTGTATGATCAATGTTAAGAAAAAATAAATAAATAAATAAAATAATATTCTCTCCCTTCTATTCTTTATTTGGGCCCAACACTATCTACCCAATATTCTCCACTTTAAATTTTCCCTAAAGTCCACAATATTTCCATACTAAGTAATAATAAGCACAAAAAAATACCGAAACCCTAGCCGTCATCTCCTTCACACCTCATCTCCTTCGTGCAGCAAACTTTTCATGTGAACAACTTCGTGGGGGCCTAGAGCTTCGTACTAGGAAGAAAAGCGGCCAAGGTAAGGGCTTTTCCCCATACAAATTTGAGTTAGACCGTTAGTTGGATGACATGGAACTAATAATTGTAATTGCTTGCTTTTGAAAGAAATAAACATAGACTAATAAAATAAAATAATGGAATCTAAAATCCTTTACGTTGAGTTCGTAATGTAATGTATGTCTTTTTAAGAAGTAAAATATGAATTTTTATATTATACATGATAGAGTTTTAATTTTTATGATGGATATGAAGCAAAATATGATTTTTCTTATGTTATATATATGATAAAGTTTTGATTTTGATGATGTATTATGAGTTGGAGTTTGAAGTTTCTTGTTATATATAAAGTTTTAATCTTTATGGTGTAAATGAAGTCAAGTCCCGATTTTTATGCGTACGTGATGAAAATTATTATTTGATGATTATTTGTCTATGAATATATGATTCTGATGATAAGGATGTGTGATATGTGATCTTTGTGATGTGAATAAGATGATGGTTTCAAAAAGGTGATTTTTTTTAATGCATATAACATGATTCTTAGTGGGCTGTGTGCGAGTATAATTGTGATAATATATGGTCATGTCATGGCATATGCATCTTCGTGGGAGTTGCCTTAGTTGCAGGTTTATTTTCCCCATTGGTATGGGTGATCTTTCTGTGTGGAAGTTGCCTTAGTGGTAGGTTTATATCAAGATCATATAGTTTTAGGAGCATGCATTATACATATATTTTTATATACGATTTACCGTTTGCGCATTTTTTTCTTTTCAATTAGAAGTTTTTACGTTTATATGTTTTGTGTTATTCTTCTATATGTTTAGCTTTGGTTTGATGTAGATGATGGAAAAAACTGACCCTTACAACAACATTTTAGGTACTAATGTGCGGCGAACGTGGGGTAAAAATGAGGTTTTCAAGACAATTTTTGTAATAATAAATATTGCCGCAACATTTCTATGTCTATTATTTATTTTTAAATCTTTGTCACTAAACTTTCGTAAGTTTTTTTTGTTTTAGTTTTTGAATAAACATTTTTTAATAATATTAAATAAACGTGATTGTTACTAATTATTGAAATGGATAAATGTTAGATATTCTTATTCTTAAAAAAAAAATTATCGTAAATTTTTCTAAAAGTATTTTTCTTAGTAACGTTTTGGACTAAAAATTCGGGGCGTTACACTAATCACTTGTCGTTCTTAAGGAATGTAATTCCTCAAATAAGTGTGTTTGTGTCATTGGTTGAACATTTACGTCCATTTGTGCATCACAAGGCTTATTCTAATCAATGTCGTTCTTAAGGAATGTAGTTCTTCAAATAAGTGCGTTTGTGTCATTGGATGAACATTTACGTCATTTTGTGCATCCCAAGGCTTATTCTAATCACTTTTCGTTCTTAAGGAATGTAGTTCTTCAAATAAGTGCGTTTGTGTCATTGGATGAACATTTACGTCATTTTGTGCATCCCAAGGCTTATTCTCATCACTTTTCGTTCTTAAGGAATGTAGTTCATCCAACAAGTGCGTTTGTGTCATTGGATGAATATTTTTGTCATTTTGTGCATCCCAAGGCTTATTCTTATCACTTGTCGTTCTTAAGGAATGTAGTTCTTCAAATAAGTGTGTTTGTGTCATTGGATGAACATTTACGTCATTTTGTGCATCCCAAGGCTTATTCTAATCACTTTTCGTTCATAAGGAATGTAGTTCTTCAAATAAGTGCGTTTGTGTCATTGGATGAACATTTACGTCATTTTGTGCATCCCAAGGCTTATTCTAATCACTTTTCGTTCTTAAGGAATGTAGTTCATCCAACAAGTGCGTTTGTGTCATTGGATGAATATTTTTGTCATTTTGTGCATCCCAAAGCTTATTCTTATCACTTGTCGTTCTTAAGGAATGTAGTTCTTCAAATAAGTGTGTTTGTGTCATTGGATGAACATTTACGTCATTTTGTGCATCCAAAGGCTTATTCTAATCACTTTTTTGTTCTTAAGTAATGTAGTTCATCCATCAAGTGTGTTTGTGTCATTGAATGAACATTTACGTCATTTTGTGCATCCCAACGCTTATTCTAATCACATGTCCTTCGTAAGGGATGTAGTTCTTCAATAAGTGCGTTTGTGTCATTGGATGAACATTTACTTCATTTGGTGCATACCAAGGCATATTCTAATCACTTTTCGTTCTTAAGGAATGAATTTCATCCAATAAGTGCGTTTGTGTCATTAATCTTAACATTTAGGTCATTTTGTGCATCCCAAGGCTTATTCTAATCACTTTTCGTTCTTAAGGAATGTAGTTCTTCAAATAAGTGCGTTTGTGTCTTTGGATGAACATTTACTTCATTTTCTGCATCCCAATGCTTATTCTAATCACTTTTCGTTCTTAAGGAATCTAGATCTTCCAGTAAGTGCGTTTGTATCTTTGGATGAAAATTTTACGTCGTTTTGTGCATCCCAAGGCTTATTCTAATCACTTTTCGTTATTAAGGAATGTAGTTCATCCAATATGTGCGTTTGTGTCATTAATTTTAACATTTTCGTCATTTTGTGCATCCCAAGGCTTATTCTAATCACTTTTCGTTCTTAAGGAATGTAGTTAATCCAATAAGTGCGTTTGTGTCATTGGTTGAACATTTACGTCATTTTGTGCATCCCAAGCCTTGTTCTAATCACTTTTCGTTCATAAGGAATGTAGTTCATCCAATAAGGGCGTTTGTGTCATGCAATGAACATTTACGTAATTTTGCGCATCCCAAGGATTATTCAAATCACTTTTCGTTCTTAAGGAATGTAGTTAATCCAATTAGTGCGTTTGTGTCATTGGTTGAACATTTACGTCATTTTGTGCAACCCAAGCCTTGTTCTAATCAATTTTCGTTCATAAGGAATGTAGTTCATCCAATAAGGGCATTTGTGTCATGCGATGAACATTTACGTAATTTTGCGCATCCCAAGGAATATTCAAATCACTTTTCGTTCTTTAGAAAGGTAGTTCATCCAACAAGTGCGTTTGTGTAATTGGATGAATATTTACGTCATTTTGTGCATCCCAAGGCTTGTTCTAATCCCTTTTTTTTCATATGGAATGTTGTTCATCCAATAAGTGTGTTTGTGTCATTGGATGAACATTTACGTCATTGTGTGCATCCCAAGGCTTGTTCTAATCACTTTTCGTTCTTAAGGAATGTAGTTCATCCAATAAGGGCGTTTGTGTCATGGGATGAACATTTACGTAATTTTGTCCATCCCAATGGTTATTCTAATCACTTTTCGTTCTTAAGGAATGTTGTTCATCCAACAATTGCGTTTGTGTCATTGGATGAATATTTACGTCATTTTGTGCATCCCAAGGCTTATTCTAATCACTTGTTGTTCTTAAGGAATGTAGTTCTTCGAATAAGTGCGTTTTTGTCATTGGATGAACATTTACGTCATTTTGTGCAACCAAAGGCTTATTCTATTCACTTTTTTGTTCTTAGGGAATGTAGTTCATCCAACAAGTGCATTTGTGTCATTTGATGAACATTTACGTCATTTTGTGCATCCCAATGCTTATTCTAATCACTTGTCGTTCTTAAGGAATGTAGTTCATCAAATAAGTGCATTTGTGTCATGGGATGAACATTTACATCATTTTGTGCTTCCCAAGGTTTATTCTAATCACTTTTCGTTCTTAAGGAATGTAGTTCTTCAAATAAGTGCGTTTGTATCTTTGAATCAAACTATTACGTCGTTTTGTGCATCCCAAGGCTTATTCTAATCACTTTTCGTTCTAAAGGAATGTAGTTCATCCAATAAGTGCGTTTGTATCATTAATTTTAACATTTAAATCATTTTGTACATCCCAAGGCTTATTCTAATCACTTTTCGTTCTTAAAGAATGTAGTTCATGTAATAAGTGCGTTTGTGTCATTAATTTTAACATTTACGTTATTTTGTGCATCCCAAGGCTTATTCTTATCACTTTTCGTTCTTAAGGAATGTAGTTCTTCAAATAAGTGTGTTTGTGTCTATGGATGAACATTTACGTCATTTTGTGCATCCCAAGGCTTATATTAATCACTTTTCCTTCTTAAGGAATGTAGTTCATCCAATAAGTGCGTTTGTGTCGTTAATTTTAACATTTACGTCATTTTGCGCAATCCAAGGCCTATTCTAATCACTTTTCGTTCTTAAGGAATGCAGTTCATCCAATAAGTGTGTTTGTGTCATTGGATGAACATTTACGTCATTTTGTGCATCCCAAGGCTTGTTCCAATCAGTTTTCATTCTTAAGGAATGTAGTTCATCCAATAAGGGCGTTTGTGTAATGGGATGAATATTAACATAATTTTGTGCATCCCAAGGATTATTCTAATCACTTTTCGTTCGTAAGGAATGTAGTTAATCCAACAAGTGTGTTTTATGTCATTGGATGAATATTTACGTCATTTTGTGCATCCCAAGGATTATTCTAATCACTTGTCGTTCTTAAGGAATGTAGTTCGTCAAATAAGTGCATTTGTGTCATGGGATGAACATTTACATCATTTTGTGCTTCCCAAGGCTTATTCTAATCACTTTTCGTTCTTAAGGAATGTAGTTCTTCAAATAACTGCGTTTGTGTCTTTGGATGAACATTTACGTCATTTTTTGCATCCTAAGGCTTATTGTAATCACTTTTCGTTCTTAAGGAATGTAGTTCATGTTATAAGTGTGTTTGTGTCATTAATTTTAACATTTACATTATTTTGTGCATCCCAAGGCTTATTCTAATCATTTTTCGTTTTTAAGGAATGTAGTTCATCCAACAAGTGCGTTTTATGTCATTGGATGAATATTTACGTCATTTTGTGCATCCCAAGACTTATTCTAATCACTTGCCTTTCTTAAGGATTGTAGTTCTTCAAATAAGTGCGTTCGTGTCATGGGATGAACATTTATGTCATTTTGTGCATCGAAAGGCTTATTCTAATCACTTATTTGTTCTTAAGGACTGTAGTTCATCCAATAAGTGCGTTTGTGTCATTGGTTAAACATTTACGTCATTTTGTGCATCCCAAGGCTTATTCTAATCACTTGTCGTTCTGAAGGAATGTAGTTTTTCAAATAAGTGCATTTGTGCCATTGGATGAACATTTATGTCATTTTGTGCATCCTAAGGCTTATTCTAATCACTTTTCGTTCTTAAGGAATGAAGTTCATCCAACAAGTGCGTTTGTGTCTTTGGATGAATATTTTTGTCATTTTGTGCATCCCAAGGCTTATTCTTATCACTTGTCGTTCTTAAGGAATGTAGTTCTTCAAATAAGTGTGTTTGTATCGTTGGATGAACATTTACATCATTTTGTGCATCCAAAGGCTTATTCTAATCACTTTTTTGTTCTTAAGGAATGTAGTTCATCAATCAAGTGCGTTTCTGTAATTGGATGAACATTTACGCCATTTTGTGCATCCCAAGGCTTATTCTAATCACTTTTCGTTCTTAACGAATGAATTTCATTCAATAAAAGCGTTTGTGTCATTAATCTTAACATTTACGTCATTTTGTGCATCCTAAGGCTTATTCTAATCACTTTACGTTCTTAAGGAATGTAGTTCTTCAAATAAGTGCGTTTGTGTCTTTGGAGGAACATTTACTTCATTTTCTGCATCCCAATGCTTATTCTAATGACTTTTCGTTCTTAAGGAATGTAGTTCTTCAAATAAGTGCGTTTGTATCTTTGGTTGAACATTTTACATCATTTTATGCATCCCAAGGCTTATTCTAATCACTTTTCGTTCTTAAGGAATGTAGTTCATCCAATATGTGTGTTTGTGTCATTAATTTTAACATTTTCGTCATTTTATGCATCCCAAGGCTTATTTTAATCAATTTTCGTTCTTAAGGAATATAGTTAATCCAATAAGTGCGTTCGTGTCATTGGATGAACTTTTCGTTCTAAAGGAATGCGTTTCTGTCATTAATTTAACATTTCCGTCATTTTGTGCATCCCAAGGCTGATTCTTATCACTTTTCGTTCTTAAGGAATGTAGTTCATCCAATAAGGGCGTTTGTGTCATGGGATGAATATTTACGTAATTTTGTGCATCCCAAGGTTTTTTCTAATTACTTTTCATTTTAAAGGACTGTAGTTCATCTAATAAGTGTGTTTGTGTCATTAATGTTAACATTTATGTCATTTTGTGCATCCCAAGGCTTATTTTAATCACTTTTCGTTCTTTAGGAATGTAGTTCTTCAAATAAGTGTGTTTGTGTCTATGAATGAACATTTACGTCATTTTGTGCATCCCAAGGCTTATTCTAATCACTTTTCGTTCTTAAGGAACGTACTTCATCCAACAAGTGCATTTGTGTCATTGGATGAATATTTACGTCAGTTTGTGCATCCCAAGGCTTATTCTAATCACTTTTCGTTCTTAAGGAATGTAGTTCATCCAATAAGTGCGTTTGTATCATGGGATGAACGTTTACGTAATTTTGTGCATCCCAAGGCTTATTCTAATCACTTTACGTTGTTAAGGTATGTAGTTCATCTAATAAGTGTGTTTGTGTCATTAATTTTAAAATTTATGTCATTTTGTGCATCCCAAGGCTTATATTAATCACTTTTCCTTCTTAAGGAATGTAGTACATCCAACAAGTGCGTTTGTGTCATTGGATCAATATTTACGTCATTTTGTGTATCCGAAGGCTTATTCTAATTACTTTTCGTTCTTAAGGAAAGTAGTTCGTCCAATAAGTGCGTTTGTATCATGGGATGAACGTTTACGTAATTATGTGCATCCCGTGGCTTATTCTAATCACTTTTCTTACTTAAGGAATGTAGTTCATCCAATAATTGCGTTTGTGTCATTAATTTAACATTTATGTCATTTTGTCCATCCCAAGGCTTTTTCTAATCACTTTTCGTTAATAAGGAACGTAGTTCATCCGACAAGTGCGATTGTGTACTTGGATGAATATTTACGTCATTTTGTGCATCCCAAGGCTTATTCTAATCGCTAGTGGTTCTTAAGGATTGTAGTTCTTCAAATAAGTGCGTTTGTGTCATTGGATGAACATTTAAGTCATTTTGTGCATCCAAGGGCTTATTCTAATCACTTATTTGTTCTTAAGGAATGTAGTTCATCCAACAAGTGTGATTGTGTCATTGGATGAACATCTACATCATTTTGTGCATCCTAAGGATTATTCTAATCACTTATCGTTCTTAAGGAATGTATTCTTCAAATAAGTGCGTTGGTGCATTGGATGAACATTTACGTCATTTTGTGCATCCCAAGGCTTATTCTAATCACTTGTTGTTCTTAAGGAATGTAGTTCTTAAAATAAGTGTGTTTGTCTCATTGGATGAACATATACGTCATTTTGTAAATCCAAAAGCTTATTCTAATCACTGTTTCGTTTCTATGGAATGTAGTTCATCCAATAGGTGCATTTGTGTCATTGGATGAACATTTACGTCATTTTGTGCATGCAAAGGCTTATTGTAATCACTTTTCATTCTTAAGGAATGTAGTTCATCGCATAAGGGCGTTTGTGTCATTGGATGAACTTTTACGTAATTTTGTGCATCCGAATGATTATTCTAATCACTTTTCGTTCTTTAGGAATGTAGTTCTTCAAATAAGTGCATTTGTGTCATGGGATTAACGTTTACGTCATTTTGTGCATCACGAGGCTTATTCTAATCACTTTTCGTTCTTAAGGAATGTAGTTCATCCTATAAGTGCGTTTATGTCATTAATTTAACATTTACGTCATTTTGTGCATTCGAAGGCTTATTCTTGTCACTTTTCTTTCTTAAGGAATATACTTCATCCAATAAGTGCGTTTGTGTCACGGGATGAACGTTTACGTTATTTTGTGCATATCGAGGCTTATTCTAATCACTTTTCGTTCTTAAGGAATGTAGTTCATCCAATAAGTGCGTTTTTTTCATTGGATGAAAATTTACGTCATTTTGTGCATCCCAAGGCTTATTCTAATCACTTTTCGTTCTTAAGGAATGTAGTTCATCCAATAAGTGTGTTTTTACATTGGATGAACATTTACGTCATTTTTTACATCACAAGACTTTTTCTTATCACTTTTTGGTGTTAAGGAATGTAGTTCATCCAATAAGTGCGTTTTTGTCATTGGATGAACATTTACGTCTTTTTGTGCATCCCAAGGCTTATTCTTAACGCTATTCGTTCTAAAGGAATGTATTTCGTCCAATTAGTGTGTATGTGTCACGGGATGAACATTTACATAATTTGGTGCATCCCAAGGGTTATTCTAATCACTTTTCGTTCTGAAGGAATGTAGTTCATCCAATAAGTGCGTTTGTGTCATTAATTTAACATCTACGTCATATTGTGCAACCCAAGGCTTATTCGAATCACATTTCGTTGTTATGTAATGTAGTTCGTCCAATAAGTGCATTTGTGCCATTAATTTTAAAATTTACGTCATTTTGTTCATCCCATGGATTATTCTAATCACTTTTCGTTCTTAAGGTATGTAGTTCATCCAATAACTGCATTTGTGTCATTAATTTAACATTTACGTCATATTGTGCATCCCAAGGCTAATTCTAAACACTTTTCGTTCTTAAAGAATGTAGTTCATCCAATAAGTGCATTTGTGTCATTGATTGAACATTTACGTCATTTTGTGCATCCCAAGGCTTATTCTAATCACTTTTCGTTCTTAAGGAATGTACTTCATCCAATAAGTGCGTTTGTGTCGAGGGATGAACATTTACATAATTTTGTGCATCCCAAGGCTTATTCTAATCACTTTTCTTACTTAACGAATGTAGTTCATCCAATAAGTGCGTTTCTGTCATTAATTTAACATTTACGTCATTTTGTGCATCCGAATGCTTATTCTTATCTTTTTTCATTCTTAAGGAATGTAGTTCATCTAATAAGTGGGTTTGTGTCATGGGATGAACGTTTACGTAATTTTGTGCATCCCAATGCTTATTCTAATCACTTTTCTTACTTAAGGAATGTAGTTCATCCAATAAGTGAGTTTGTGTCAATAATTTAAAATTTATGTCATTTTGTGGATCCCAAGGCTTATTCTAATCACTTTTCGTTCTTAAGGAATGTAGTTAAACCAATAAGTGCGTTTGTTTCATTGGCTGAACATTTACGTAATTTTGTGCATCTCAAGGGTTTTTCTAATCACTTTTCGTTCTTAAGGAATGTAGTTCATCCAATACGTGTGTTTGTGTCATTGGATTAACATTGAAGTCATTTTGTATACGGAAGGCTTATTCTAATTACTTTTCGTTCTAAAGGAATGTAGTTCATCCAATAAGTGTGTTTGCGTCATTAATTTAACATTTACGTCATTTTGTGCATCCTAAGGCTTATTCTAATCACTTTTCGTTCTAAATGAATGTAGTTCATCCAAAAAGTGGGTTTGTGTCATGGGATGAACGTTTACGTAATTTTGTGCATCCCAATGCTTATTCTAATCACTTTTCTTACTTAAGCAATGTAGTTCATCCAATAAATGCGTTTGTGTCATTAAGTTAACATTTATGTCATTTTGTGGATCCCAAGGCTTATTCTAATCACTTTTCGTTCTTAAGGATTGTATTTAAACCAATAAGTGCGTTTGTTTCATTGGGTGAACATTTACGTAATTTTGTGCATCTCAAGGGTTTTTCTAATCACTTTTCGTTCTTAAGGAATGTAGTTCATCCAATACGTGTGTTTGTGTTATTGGATTAACATTTAAGTCATTTTGTATACGGAAGGCTTATTCTAATTACTTTTCGTTCTAAAGGAATGTAGTTCATCCAATAAGTGTGTTTGCGTCATTGGATAATCAATTAAGCCATTTTGTGTATCCCAAGGCTTATTCTAATCACTTTTTGTTCTTATGGAATGTAGTTCATCGAACAAGTGCGTTTGTGTCATTGATTGAACATTTACGTCATTTAGTGCATCCCAAGGCTTATTCTAATCTCTTTTCGTTCTTAAGGAATGTAGTTCATCCAATAAGTGTGTTTGTGTCATTGAATGAACATTTACGTATATTTGTACATCCCAAGACTTTTTCAAATCACTTTTTGTTCTTAAGGAATGTAGTTCATTTAATAAATGCGTTTGTGTCATTGGATGAACATTTACGTCTTTTTATGCATCCTAAGGCTTATTCTTAACGCTATTCGTTCTTAAGGAATGTAGTTCATCCAATAAGTGTGTATGTGTCACGGGATGAACATTTACGTAATTTGGAGCATCCCAAGGGTTATTCTAATCACTTTTCGTTCTGAAGGAATGTAGTTCATCCAAAAAGTGCGTTTGTGTCATTAATTTAACATTTACGTCATTTTGTGCATCCCAAGTCATTTTCTAATCACTTTTTGTTCTTAAGGAATGTAGTTCATCCAATATGTGTGTTTGTGTTATTGGACGAACATTTATGTCTTGTTGTGCATCCCAAGGGTTATTCTTATAACTTTTCGTTCTTAAGGAATGTAGTTAATCCAATAAGTGCATTTGTGTCATGGGATTAACGTTTACGTCATTTTGTGCATCACGAGGCTTATTCTAATCACTTTTCGTTCTTAAGGAATGTAGTTCATCCTATAAGTGCGTTTATGTCATTAATTTAACATTTACGTCATTTTGTGCATTCGAAGGCTTATTCTTGTCACTTTTCTTTCTTAAGGAATATACTTCATCCAATAAGTGCGTTTGTGTCACGGGATGAACGTTTACGTTATTTTGTGCATATCGAGGCTTATTCTAATCACTTTTCGTTCTTAAGGAATGTAGTTCATCCAATAAGTGCGTTTTTTTCATTGGATGAAAATTTACGTCATTTTGTGCATCCCAAGGCTTATTCTAATCACTTTTCGTTCTTAAGGAATGTAGTTCATCCAATAAGTGTGTTTTTACATTGGATGAACATTTACGTCATTTTTTACATCACAAGACTTTTTCTTATCACTTTTTGGTGTTAAGGAATGTAGTTCATCCAATAAGTGCGTTTTTGTCATTGGATGAACATTTACGTCTTTTTCTGCATCCCAAGGCTTATTCTTAACGCTATTCGTTCTAAAGGAATGTATTTCGTCCAATTAGTGTGTATGTGTCACGGGATGAACATTTACATAATTTGGTGCATCCCAAGGGTTATTCTAATCACTTTTCGTTCTGAAGGAATGTAGTTCATCCAATAAGTGCGTTTGTGTCATTAATTTAACATCTACGTCATATTGTGCAACCCAAGGCTTATTCGAATCACATTTCGTTGTTATGTAATGTAGTTCGTCCAATAAGTGCATTTGTGCCATTAATTTTAAAATTTACGTCATTTTGTTCATCCCATGGATTATTCTAATCACTTTTCGTTCTTAAGGTATGTAGTTCATCCAATAACTGCATTTGTGTCATTAATTTAACATTTACGTCATATTGTGCATCCCAAGGCTAATTCTAAACACTTTTCGTTCTTAAAGAATGTAGTTCATCCAATAAGTGCATTTGTGTCATTGATTGAACATTTACGTCATTTTGTGCATCCCAAGGCTTATTCTAATCACTTTTCGTTCTTAAGGAATGTACTTCATCCAATAAGTGCGTTTGTGTCGAGGGATGAACATTTACATAATTTTGTGCATCCCAAGGCTTATTCTAATCACTTTTCTTACTTAACGAATGTAGTTCATCCAATAAGTGCGTTTCTGTCATTAATTTAACATTTACGTCATTTTGTGCATCCGAATGCTTATTCTTATCTTTTTTCATTCTTAAGGAATGTAGTTCATCTAATAAGTGGGTTTGTGTCATGGGATGAACGTTTACGTAATTTTGTGCATCCCAATGCTTATTCTAATCACTTTTCTTACTTAAGGAATGTAGTTCATCCAATAAGTGAGTTTGTGTCAATAATTTAAAATTTATGTCATTTTGTGGATCCCAAGGCTTATTCTAATCACTTTTCGTTCTTAAGGAATGTAGTTAAACCAATAAGTGCGTTTGTTTCATTGGCTGAACATTTACGTAATTTTGTGCATCTCAAGGGTTTTTCTAATCACTTTTCGTTCTTAAGGAATGTAGTTCATCCAATACGTGTGTTTGTGTCATTGGATTAACATTGAAGTCATTTTGTATACGGAAGGCTTATTCTAATTACTTTTCGTTCTAAAGGAATGTAGTTCATCCAATAAGTGTGTTTGCGTCATTAATTTAACATTTACGTCATTTTGTGCATCCTAAGGCTTATTCTAATCACTTTTCGTTCTAAATGAATGTAGTTCATCCAAAAAGTGGGTTTGTGTCATGGGATGAACGTTTACGTAATTTTGTGCATCCCAATGCTTATTCTAATCACTTTTCTTACTTAAGCAATGTAGTTCATCCAATAAATGCGTTTGTGTCATTAATTTAACATTTATGTCATTTTGTGGATCCCAAGGCTTATTCTAATCACTTTTCGTTCTTAAGGATTGTATTTAAACCAATAAGTGCGTTTGTTTCATTGGGTGAACATTTACGTAATTTTGTGCATCTCAAGGGTTTTTCTAATCACTTTTCGTTCTTAAGGAATGTAGTTCATCCAATACGTGTGTTTGTGTCATTGGATTAACATTTAAGTCATTTTGTATACGGAAGGCTTATTCTAATTACTTTTCGTTCTAAAGGAATGTAGTTCATCCAATAAGTGTGTTTGCGTCATTGGATAATCAATTAAGCCATTTTGTGTATCCCAAGGCTTATTCTAATCACTTTTTGTTCTTATGGAATGTAGTTCATCGAACAAGTGCGTTTGTGTCATTGATTGAACATTTACGTCATTTAGTGCATCCCAAGGCTTATTCTAATCTCTTTTCGTTCTTAAGGAATGTAGTTCATCCAATAAGTGTGTTTGTGTCATTGAATGAACATTTACGTATATTTGTACATCCCAAGACTTTTTCAAATCACTTTTTGTTCTTAAGGAATGTAGTTCATTTAATAAATGCGTTTGTGTCATTGGATGAACATTTACGTCTTTTTATGCATCCTAAGGCTTATTCTTAACGCTATTCGTTCTTAAGGAATGTAGTTCATCCAATAAGTGTGTATGTGTCACGGGATGAACATTTACGTAATTTGGAGCATCCCAAGGGTTATTCTAATCACTTTTCGTTCTGAAGGAATGTAGTTCATCCAAAAAGTGCGTTTGTGTCATTAATTTAACATTTACGTCATTTTGTGCATCCCAAGTCATTTTCTAATCACTTTTTGTTCTTAAGGAATGTAGTTCATCCAATATGTGTGTTTGTGTTATTGGACGAACATTTATGTCTTTTTGTGCATCCCAAGGGTTATTCTTATCACTTTTCGTTCTTAAGGAATGTAGTTAATCCAATAAGTGCATTTGTGTCATGGGATGAACGTTTACGTCATTTTGTGCATCACGAGGCTTATTCTAATCACTTTTCGTTCTTAAGGAATGTAGTTCATCCTATAAGTGCGTTTATGTCATTAATTTAACATTTACGTCATTTTGTGCATTCGAAGGCTTATTCTTGTCACTTTTCTTTCTTAAGGAATATACTTCATCCAATAAGTGCGTTTGTGTCACGGGATGAACGTTTACGTTATTTTGTGCATATCGAGGCTTATTCTAATCACTTTTCGTTCTTAAGGAATGTAGTTCATCCAATAAGTGCGTTTTTTTCATTGGATGAAAATTTACGTCATTTTGTGCATCCCAAGGCTTTTTCTAATCACTTTTTGTTCTTAAGGAATGTAGTTCATCCAATAAGTGTGTTTGTGTTATTGGATGAACATTTATGTCTTTTTGTGCATCCCAAGGGTTGTTCTAATCACTTTTCGTTCTTAAGGAATGTAGTTCATCCAATAAGTGTGTTTGTGTCATTAATTTAACATTTACGTCATTTTGTGCATCCCAAGGCTTATTCTAATCACTTTTCGTTCTTAAGGAATGTAGTTCATCCAATAAGTGTGTTTGTGTCGTTGGACGAACATTTACGTCATTTTGTACATCCCAAGGTTTTTTTTAATCACTTTTCGTGCTTAATGAATGTAGTTCATCCAATAAGTGGGTTTGTGTCATGGGATGAACGTTTACGTAATTTTGTGCATCCCAATGCCTATTCTAATCACTTTTCTTACTTAAGGAATGTAGTTCATCCAATAAGTGCGTTTGTGTCATTAATTTAACATTTATGTCATTTTGTGCATCCCAAGGCTTATTCTAATCACTTTTCGTTCTTAAGGAATGTAGTTCATCCAATAAGTTCGTTTGTTTCATTGGATGAACATTTACGTCATGTTGTGCATCCTGAGGCTTACACTAATCCCTTTTCGTTCTTAAGGAATGTAGTTCATCGAATACATGTGTTTGTGTCATTGAATTAACATTTAAGTCATTTTGTGCATCGCCAGGCTTATTCTAATTACTTTTCGTTCTAAAGGAAAGTAGTTCATCCAATAATTGTGTTTGTGTCATTGGATAACCATTTAAGCCATTTTTTTGTCCCATGGCTTATTCTAATCACTTTTTGTTCTTAAGGAATATAGTTCACCCAATAAGTGTGTATGTGTCACGGGATGAACATTTACGTAATTTGGTGCATCCCAAGGGTTATTCTAATCACTTTTCGTTCTGAAGGAATGTAGTTCATCCAATAAGTGCGTTTGTGTCATTAATTTAACATTTACGTCATTTTGGGTATCCCAAGGCTTATAGTAATCACTTTTCGTTCTTAAGGAATGTAATTCATCCAATAAGTGCATTTGTGTCATTAATTTTAACATTTACGTCATTTTGTTCATCCCAAGGCTTATTCTAATCACTTTTCGTTCTTAAGGAATGTAGTTCATCCGATAAGTGTGTATGTGTCATTAATTTAACATTGACGTCATATTGTGCATCCCAAGGCTTATTCTAATCACTTTTCGTTCTAAAGCAATGTAGTTCATCCAATAAGTGTGTTTGTGTCATTGGATGAACGTTTACGTCATTTTGTACATCCCAAGGCTTTTTCCAATCACTTTTTATTCTTAATGAATGTAGTTCATCCAATCAGTGTGATTTTGTCATTGGATGAACATTTACGTCTATTTGTGCATCCCAATGCTTATTCTTAATGCAATTCGTTCTTAAGGAATGTAGTTCATTCAATAAGTGTGTATGTGTCACGGGATGAACATTTATGTAATTTGGTGCATCCCAGGGGTTATTCTAATCATTTTTCTTTCTGAAGGAATGTAGTTCATCCAATAAGTGCGTTTGTGTCATTTATTTAATATTTATGTCATTTTGTGCATCCAAAGGCTTATTCTAATCACATTTCGTTGTTATGTAATGTAGTTCATCCAATAAGTGCATTTGTGTCATTAATTTTAACATTTAAGTCATTTTGTGCATCCCAAGGCTTATTCTAATCACTTTTCGTTCTTAAGGAATGTAGTTCATGAAATAAGCGCGTTTGTGTCGTTGAATATACATTTACGTCATTTTGTGCATCCCAAGGCTTATTCTAATCACTTTTCGTTCTTAAGGAATATAGTTCATGAAATAAGTGCGTTTGTGTCATTAATTTAACATTTACGTCATTTTGTGCATCCCGAGGCTTATTGTAATCACTTTTCGTACTTAAGGAATGTAGTTCATCCAATAAGTGCGTTTGTGTCATTAAATATACATTTACGTCATTTTGTGCATCCCAAGGCTTATTCTAATCACTTTTCGTTCGTAAGGAATATAGTTCTGAAATAAGTGCGTTTGTGTCATTAATTTAACATTTACGTCATTTTGTGCATCCCGAGGCTTATTGTAATCACTTTTCGTTCTTAAGGAATGTAGTTCATCCAATAAGTGCGTTTGTGTCATTGAATATACATTTACGTCATTTTGTGTATCCCAAGGCTTATATTAATCACTTTTCGTTCTTATGGAATGTAGTTCATCCAATACGTGCATTTGTGTCATTGATTGAACATTTACGTCATTTTGTGCATCCCAAGGAATGTAGTTCATCCAATAAGTGTGTTTGTGTCATGGGATGAACATTTACGTAATTTAGTGCATCCCAAGGCTTATTCTAATCACTTTTCTAACTTATGAAATGTAGTTCATCCAATAAGTGCGTTTCTTTCATTAATTTTACATTTACGTCATTTTGTGCATCCCAAGGCTTATTCTTATCACTTTTCGTTCTTAAGGGATGTTGTTCATCCAATAAGTGCGTTTGTGTCATCGGATGAATGTTTACGTCAATTTGTGCATCACGAGGCTTATTCTAATCACTTTTCGTGCTTAAGGAATGTTGTTCATCCGATAAGTGCGTTTGTGTCATTGGATGAACATTTACGTTATTTTGTGCATCCCAAGGCTTTTTCTAATCACTTTATGTTCTTAAGGAATGTAGTTCATCCAATAAGTGTGTTTGTGTTATTGGATGATCATTTATGTCTTTTTGTGCATCCCACGGGTTATTCTAATCACTTTTCGTTCTTAAGGAATATATTTCATCCAATAAGTGAGTTTGTGTCATTGGATGAACATTTACATCATTTTGGGCGTCCCAAGGCTTAGTCTAATGACTTTTCGTTCTTAAGGAATGTAGTTCATCCAATAATTGCGTTTGTGTCATTGGATAAACATTTACGTCATTTTGTGCATCCTAAGGCTTTTTCTAATCACTTTTCGTTCTTAATGAATGTAGTTCATCCAATAAGTGGGTTTGTGTCATGGGATGAACGTTTAAGTAATTTTGTGCATCCCAAGGCCTATTCTAATCACTTTTCTTACTTAAGGAATGTAGTTCATCCAATAAGTGCGTTTGTGTCATTAATTTAAAATTTATGTCATTTTGTGCATCCCAAGACTTATTCTAATCACTTTTCGTTCTTAAGGAATGTGGTTCATCCAATAAGTTCGTTTGTTTCATTGGATGAGCATTTATGTCATTTTGTGCATCTCAAGGGTTTTTTTAATCACTTTTCGTTCTTAAGGAATGTAGTTCATCCAATACGTGTGTTTGTGTCATTGGATTAACATTTAAGTCATTTTGTGCATCGCAAGGCTATTTCTAATTACTTTTCGTTCTAAAGGAATGTAGTTCATCCAATAAGTGTGTTTGTGTCATTGGATAACCATTTAAGCCATTTTTTTTCCCAAGGCTTATTCTAATCACTTTTTGTTCTTAAGGAATGTAGTTCCTCCAATAAGTGCATTTGTGTCAATGGATGAATATTTACGTCATTTTGTGCATCCCAAGGCCTAATCTGATCACTTTTCTTACTTAAGGAATGTGTTTCATCCAGTAAGTGCGTTTGTGTCATTGAATAAACATTTACGTCATTTTGTGCGTCCCAAGGCTTACATTATTCACTTTTCGTTTTTAAGGAATGTAGTTCATCCAATAAGTGCATTTGTGTCATTTATTGAACATTTACGTCATTTTGTGCATCCCAAGGCTTATTCTAATCACTTTTATTACTTAAGGAATCTTGTTCTTCCAATAAGTGCGTTTGTGTCATTAATTTAACATTTACATCATTTTGTGCATCCCAAGGCTTATTCTTATCACTTTTCGTTCTTAAGGAATGTAGTTCATCCAATAAGTTGGTTTGTTTCATTCGATGAGCATTTATATCATTTTGTGCATCTCAAGGGTTTATTAAATCACTTTTCGTTCTTAAGGAATGTAGTTCATCCAATACGTGTGTTTGTGTCGTTGGATTAACATTTACGTCATTTTGTGCATCTCGAGGCTTACACTAATCACTTTTCGTTCTTAAGGAATGTAGTTCATCCAATACGTGTGTTTGTGTCATTGGATTAACATTTAAGTCATTTTTTGCATCGCAAGGCTATTTCTAATTACTTTTCGTTCTAAAGGAATGTAGTTCATCCAATAAGTGTGTTTGTGTCATTGGATAACCATTTATGCCATTTTTTTATCCCAAGGCTTATTCTAATCACTTTTTGTTCTTAAGGAATGTAGTTCATCCAATAAGTGCATTTGTGTCATTTGATGAACATTTACGTCATTTTGTGCATCCCAAGGCTTAATCTAATCACTTGTCTTACTTAAGGAATGTGTTTCATCTAGTAAGTGCGTTTGTGTGATTGAATAAACATTGACGTCATTTTGTGCATCCCAAGGCTTAGATTATTCACTTTTCGTTTTTAAGGAATGTAGTTCATCCAATAAGTGCATTTGTGTCATTTATTGAACATTTACGTCATTTTGTGCATCCCAAGGCTTATTCTAATCACTTTTATTACTTAAGGAATCTTGTTCTTCCAATAAGTGCGTTTGTGTCATTAATTTAACATTTACATCATTTTGTGCATCCCAAGGCTTATTCTTATCACTTTTCGTTCTTAAGGAATGTAGTTCATCCAATAAGTTGGTTTGTTTCATTCGATGAGCATTTATGTCATTTTGTGCATCTCAAGGGTTTATTAAATCACTTTTCGTTCTTAAGGAATGTAGTTCATCCAATACGTGTGTTTGTGTCGTTGGATTAACATTTACGTCATTTTGTGCATCTCGAGGCTTACACTAATCACTTTTCGTTCTTAAGGAATGTAGTTCATCCAATACGTGTGTTTGTGTCATTGGATTAACATTTAAGTCATTTTTTGCATCGCAAGGCTATTTCTAATTACTTTTCGTTCTAAAGGAATGTAGTTCATCCAATAAGTGTGTTTGTGTCATTGGATAACCATTTATGCCATTTTTTTATCCCAAGGCTTATTCTAATCACTTTTTGTTCTTAAGGAATGTAGTTCATCCAATAAGTGCATTTGTGTCATTTGATGAACATTTACGTCATTTTGTGCATCCCAAGGCTTAATCTAATCACTTGTCTTACTTAAGGAATGTGTTTCATCTAGTAAGTGCGTTTGTGTGATTGAATAAACATTGACGTCATTTTGTGCATCCCAAGGCTTAGATTATTCACTTTTCGTTTTTAAGGAATGTAGTTCATCCAATAAGTGCATTTGTGTCATTTATTGAACATTTACGTCATTTTGTGCATCCCAAGGCTTATTCTAATCACTTTTCTTACTTAAGGAATCTAGTTCATCCAATAAGTGCGTTTGTGTCATTAATTTAACATTTACGTCATTTTGTGCATCCCAAGGCTTATTTTAATCACTTTTCGTTCTTAAGCAATGAAGTTCATCCAATAAGTGTGTTTGTGTCAATGGATGAACATTTACGTCAATTTGTACATCCCAAGGCTTTTTCTAACCAATTTTTGTTCTTAAGGAATGTAGTTCCAATAAGTGTGTATGTGTCACGGGATGAACATTAACGTAATTTGGTGCATCTCAAGGGTTATTCTAATCACTTTTCGTTCTGAAGGAATGTAGTTCATCCAATAAGTGCGTTTGTGTCATTAATTTAATATTTACGTCATTTTGTGCATCCCAAGGCTTATTCTAATCAATTTTCGTTCTTATAGAATGTAGTTCATGAAATAAGTGCGTTTGTGTCATTAATTTAACATTTACGTCATTTTGTGCATCCCAAGGTTTATTCTAATCACTTTTCGTTCTTAAGGAATGTAGTTCATCCAATAAGTGCATTTGTGCCATTGATTGAACATTTACGTCATTTTGTGCATCCCAAGGCTTATTCTAATCACTTTTCGTTCGTAAGTAATGTAGTTCATCCAATAAGTGCATTTGTGTCATTAATTTTAACATTTACGTCATTTTGTGCATCCCAAGGCTTATTCTAATCACTTTTCGTTCTTAAGGAATGTAGTTCATGAAATAAGTGCGTTTGTGTCATTAATTTAACATTTACGTCATTTTGTGCATCCCAAGGCTTATTCTAATCACTTTTTGTTCTTAAGGAATGTAGTTCATCCAATAAGTGCGTTTGTGTCTTTGAATATACATTTACGTCATTTTGTATATCCCAAGGCTTATATTAATCACTTTTCGTTCATAAGGAATGTAGTTCATCCAATAAGTGCATTTGTGTCATTGATTGAACATTTACGTCATTTTGTGCATCCCAAGGCTTATTCTAATCACTTTTTGGTCTTAAGTAATGTAGTTCATCCAATAAGTGCGTTTGTGTCATGGGATGAACATTATTGTAATTTTGTGCAGCCCAAGGCTTATTCTAATCACTTTTCTTACTTATGAAATGTAGTTCATCCAATAAGTTTGTTTCTGTCATTACTTTAACATTTACGTCATTTTGTGCATCCCAAGGCTTACTCTTATCACTTTTCGTTTTTAAGGAATATAGTTCATCCAATAAGTGCATTTGTGTCATTTATTGGACATTTACGTCATTTTGTGCAACCCAAGGCTTATTCTAATCAGTTTTCTTACTTAAGGAATGTAGTTCATCCAATAAGTGCGTTTTTGTCATTAATTTAACATTTACGTCATTTTGTGCATCCCAAGGCTTATTCTAATCAGTTTTCGTTCTTAAGAAATGTAGTTCATCCAATAAGTGTGTTTGTGTCATTGGATGAACATTTACGTCATTTTGTACATCCCAAGGCTTTTTCTAATCAATTTTTGTTCTTAAGGAATGTAGTTCATCCAATAAGTGTGATTGTGTCATTGGATGAACATTTATGTCTTTTTGTGCATCCCAAGGCTTATTCTTAACGCTATTCGTTCTTAAGAAATGTAGTTCATTCAATAACTATGTATGTGTCACGGGATGAACATTTACGTAATTTGGTGCAACGCAAAGGTTATTCTAATCACTTTTCGTTCTGAAGGAATGTAGTTCATCCAATAAATGCGTTTGTGTCATTAATTCACTATTTACGTCAGTTTGTGCATCCCAAGACTTATTCTAATCACATTTCGTTGTTATGTAATGTAGTTCATCCAATAAGTGCATTTATGTCATTCATTTTAACATTTACGTCATTTTGTGCATCCCAATGCTTATTCTAATCACTTTTCGTTCTTAAGGAATGTAGTTCATGAAATAAGTGCGTTTGTGTCTTTAATTTAACATTTACGTCATGTTGTGCATCCCAAGGCTTATTCTAATCACTTTTCGTTCTTAGGGAATGTAGTTCATCCAATAAGTGCGTTTGTGTCTTTGAATATACATTTACGTCATTTTGTGTATCTCAAGGCTTATATTAATCACTTTTCGTTCTTAAGGAATGTAGTTCATCCAATAAGTGCATTTGTGTCATTGATTGAACATTTACGTCATTTTGTGCATCCCAAGGCTTATTCTAATCACTTTTCGTTCTTAAGTAATGTAGTTCATCCAATAAGTGCGTTTGTGTCATGGGATGACCATTTACGTAATTTTGTGCATCCCAAGCTTATTCTAATCACTTTTCTTATTTATGAAATGTAGTTCATCCAATAAGTGCGTTTCGTTCATTAATTTAACATTTACGTCATTTTGTGCATCCCAAGGCTTATTCTTATCAGTTTTCGTTCTTAAGGAATGTAGTTCATCCAATCAGTGCGTTTGTGTCATGGGATGACGTTTACGTCATTTTGTGCATCCCAAGGCTTATTCGAATCACTTTTCGTTCGTAAGGAATGTAGTTCATCCAATAAGTGCATTTGTGTCATTGAATATACATTTACGTCATTTTGTGTATCAGAAGGCTTATATTAATCACTTTTCGTTCTTAAGGAATGTAGTTCATCCAATAAGTGCATTTGTGTCATTGATTGAACATTTACGTCATTTTGTGCATCCCAAGGCTTATTCTAATCACTTTTCGTTCTTAAGTAATGTAGTTCATCCAATAAGTGCGTTTGTGTCATGGGGTGAACATTTACGTAATTTTCTGCATCCCAAGCTTATTCTAATCACTTTTCTTACTTATGAAATGTAGATCATCCAATAAGTCCGTTTCTGTCATTAATTTAACATTTACGTCATTTTGTGCATCCCAAGGCTTATTGTTATCAGTTTTCGTTCTTAAGGAATGTAGTTCATCCAATCAGTGCGTTTGTGTCATGGGATAACGTTTACGTCATTTTGTGCATCCAAAGGCTTATTCTAATCACTTTTCGTTCTTAAGGAATGTAGTTCATCCAATAAGTGCATTTGTGTCGTTGAATATACATTTACGTCATTTTGTGTATCAGAAGGCTTATATTAATCACTTTTCGTTCTTAAGGAATGTAGTTCATCCAATAAGTGCATTTGTGTCATTGATTGAACATTTACGTCATTTTGTGCATCCCAAGGCTTATTCTAATCACTTTTCGTTCTTAAGTAATGTAGTTCATCCAATAAGTGCGTTTGTGTCATGGGGTGAACATTTACGTAATTTTGTGCATCCCAAGCTTATTCTAATCACTTTTCTTACTTATGAAATGTAGATCATCCAATAAGTTCGTTTCTGTCATTAATTTAACATTTACGTCATTTTGTGCATCCAAAGGCTTATTCTAATCACTTTTCGTTCTTAAGGAATGTAGTTCATCCAATAAGTGCATTTGTGTCGTTGAATATACATCTACGTCATTTTGTGTATCAGAAGGCTTATATTAATCACTTTTCATTCTTAAGGAATATAGTTTGTCCAATAAGTGCATTTGTGTCATTGATTGAACATTTACGTCATTTTGTGCTTCCCAAGGCTTATTCGAATCACTTTTCGTTCTTAAGGAATGTAGTTCATCCAATAAGTAGGTTTGTGTCATGGGATGAACATTTTTGTAATTTTGTGCATTCCAAGTCTTATTCTAATCACTTTTCTTACTTAAGAAATGTAGTTCATCCAATAAGTTTGTTTCTGTCATTAATTTAACATTTACGTCATTTTATGCATCCCAAGGCTTATTCTTATCACTTTTCGTTCTTAAGGAATGTAGTTCATCCAATAAGTGCATTTGTGTCATTGGATGAACATTTACGTCATTTTGTGCATCCCAAGACTTACTCTGATCACTTTTCTTACTTAAGGAATGTGTTTCATCCAATAAGTGCGTTTGTGTCATTGAATAAACATTTAAGTCATTTTGTGCATCCCAAGGCTTATATTATTCGCTTTTCGTTTTTGAGGAATGTAATTCAACCAATAAGTGCATTTGTGTCATTTATTGAACATTTACGTCATTTTGTGCATCCCAAGACTTATTCTAATCACTTTTCTTACTTAAGGAATATAGTTCATCCAATAAGTGTGTTTGTGTCATTAATTTAACATTTACGTTATTTTGTGCATCCCAAGGCTTATTCTAATCACTTTTCGTTTTTAAGGAATGTAGTTCATCCAATAAGTGTGTTTGTGTCATTGAATATACATTTATGTCATTTTGTGTATCCCAAGGCTTATATTAATCACTCTTCGTTCTTAAGGAATATAGTTCATCCAATAAGTTTGTTTGTGTTATTGGATGAACATTTATGTCTTTTTGTGCCTCCCAAGGGTTATTCTAATCACTTTTCGTTCTTAAGGAATGTAGTTCATCCAATAAGTGTGTTTGTGTCATTAATTTAACATTTACGTCATTTTGTGCATCCCTAGGCTTATTCTAATCAGTTTTCGTTCTTAATGAATGTAGTTCATCCAATAAGTGCGTTTGTATCATTAATTTAACATTTATGTCATTTTGTGCATCCCAAGGCTTATTCTAATCACTTTTCGTTTTTAAGGAATGTAGTTCATCCAATACGTTCGTTTGTCTCATTGGATGAACATTTACGTCATTTTGTGCATGTCAAGGGTTTTTTTAATCACTTTTCGTTCTTAAGGAATTAAGTTCATCCAAAAAGTGTTTTTGTGTCATTGGATAACCATTTAAGCCATTTTTTTTATCCCTAGGCTTCTTCTAATCACTTTTTGTTCTTAAGGAATGTAGTTCATCCAATAAGTGGGTTTGTGTCATTGGATCAAGATTTACGTCATTTTGTACATCCTAAGGCTTAATATGATCACTTTTCTTACTTAAGGAATGTGTTTCATCCAATAAGTGCATTTGTGTCATTGATTGAACATTTACGTCATTTTGTGCATCCCAAGGCTTATTCTAATCACTTTTCGTTCTTAAGGAATGTAGTTCATCCAATAAGTGTGTCTGTGTCATGGGATGAACATTTACGTAATTTTGTGCATCCCAAGGCTTATTCTACTCACTTTTCTTACTTATTAAATGTAATTCACCCAAGAAGTGCGCTTATGTCATTAATTTAACATTTACGTCATTTTGTGCATCCCAAGGCTTATTCTAATCACTTTTC
>JBBPBO010000005.1:53074887-53088057 GCA_037974295.1 Cicer cuneatum | reverse complement strand
TTTTCGTTCTTAATGAATGTAGTTCATCCAATAAGTGCGTTTGTATCATTAATTTAACATTTATGTCATTTTGTGCATCCCAAGGCTTATTCTAATCACTTTTCGTTTTTAAGGAATGTAGTTCATCCAATACGTTCGTTTGTCTCATTGGATGAACATTTACGTCATTTTGTGCATCTCAAGGGTTTTTTTAATCACTTTTCGTTCTTAAGGAATTAAGTTCATCCAAAAAGTGTTTCTGTGTCATTGGATAACCATTTAAGCCATTTTTTTTTATCCCTAGGCTTCTTCTAATCACTTTTTGTTCTTAAGGAATGTAGTTCATCCAATAAGTGGGTTTGTGTCATTGGATCAAGATTTACGTCATTTTGTACATCCTAAGGCTTAATATGATCACTTTTCTTACTTAAGGAATGTGTTTCATCCAATAAGTGCATTTGTGTCATTGATTGAACATTTACGTCATTTTGTGCATCCCAAGGCTTATTCTAATCACTTTTCATTCTTAAGGAATGTAGTTCATCCAATAAGTGTGTCTGTGTCATGGGATGAACATTTACGTAATTTTGTGCATCCCAAGGCTTATTCTACTCACTTTTCTTACTTATTAAATGTAATTCACCCAAGAAGTGCGCTTATGTCATTAATTTAACATTTACGTCATTTTGTGCATCCCAAGGCTTATTCTAATCACTTTTCGTTCTTAAGGAATGTAGTTCATCCAATAAGTGCATTTGTGTCATTGAATATACATTTACGTCATTTTGTGTATCAGAAGGCTTATATTAATCACTTTTCGTAATTAAGGAATGTAGTTCATCCAATAAGTGCATTTGTGTCATTGATTGAACATTTACGTCATTTTGTGCATCCCAAGGCTTATTCTAATCACTTTTCGTTCTTAAGGAATGTAGTTCATCCAATAAGTGTGTTTGTGTCATTAATTTAACATTTACGTCATTTTGTGTATCAGAAGGCTTATATTAATCACTTTTCGTAATTAAGGAATGTAGTTCATCCAATAAGTGCATTTGTGTCATTGATTGAACATTTACGTCATTTTGTGCATCCCAAGGCTTATTCTAATCACTTTTCGTTCTTAAGGAATGTAGTTCATCCAATAAGTGTGTTTGTGTCATTAATTTAACATTTACGTCATTTTGTGCATCCCTAGGCTTATTCTAATCACTTTTCGTTCTTAATGAATGTAGTTCATCCAATAAGTGGGTTTGTGTCATGGGATGAACGTTTACGTAATTAAATGCATCCCAACGCCTACTCTAATCACTTTTCTTACTTAAGGAATGTAGTTCATCCAATAAGTTCGTCTATGTCATGGGATGAACATTTACGTAATTTTGTGCATCCCAAGGCTTATTCTACTCACTTTTCTTACTTATGAAATGTAATTCACCCAATAAGTGCGCTTATGTCATTAATTTAACATTTACGTCATTTTGTGCATCCCAGGGCTTGTTCTTATCTCTTTTCGTTCTTAAGGAATGTAGTTCATCCAATAAGTGCGTTTGTGTCATGGGATGAACGTTTACGTCATTTTGTGCATCACGAGGCTTATTCTGATCACTTTTCGTTCTTAAGGAATGTTGTTCATCCAATAAGTGTGTTTGTGTTATTGGATGAACATTTACGTCATTTTGTGCATCCCAAGGCTTTTTCTAATCACTTTTTGTTCTTAAGATATGTAGTTCATCCAAAAAGTGTTTTTGTGTCACTGGATAACCATTTAAGCCATTTTTTATCCCTAGGCTTCTTCTAATCACATTTTGTTCTTAAGGAATGTAGTTCATCCAATAAGTGCATTTGTGTCATTGGATCAAGATTTACGTCATTTTGTACATCCTAAGGCTTAATCTGATCACTTTTCTTACTTAAGGAATGTGTTTCATCCAATAAGTGCATTTGTGTCAATGATTGAACATTTACGTCATTTTGTGCATCCCAAGGCTTATTCTAATCACTTTTCGTTCTTAAGGAATGTAGTTCATCCAATAAGTGCGTCTGTGTCATGGGATGAACATTTACGTAATTTTGTGCATCCCAAGGCTTATTCTACTCACTTTTCTTACTTATGAAATGTAATTCACCCAATAAGTGCGATTATGTCATTAATTTAACATTTACGTCATTTTGTGCATCCCAAGGCTTATTCTTATCTCTTTTCGTTCTTAAGGAATGTAGTTCATCCAATAAGTGCATTTGTGTCATGGGATGAACGTTTACGTCATTTTATGCATCACGAGGCTTATTCTGATCACTTTTCGTTCTTAAGGAATGTTGTTCATCCAATAAGTGTGTTTGTGTCATTGGATGAACATTTACGTCATTTTGTGCATGCCAAGGCTTTTTCTAATCACTTTTTGTTCTTAAGGAATGTAGTTCATCCAATAAGTATGTTTGTGTCATTGGATGAACATTTATGTCTTTCTGTGCATCCCAAGGGTTATTCTAATCACTTTTCGTTCTTAAGGAATATATTTCATCCAATAAGTGAGTTTGTGTCATTGGATGAGCATTTACATCAATTTCTGCGTCCCAAGGCTTAGTCTACTCACTTATCGTTCTTAAGGAATGTAGTTCATCCAATAATTGTGTTTGTGTCATTGGATGAACATTTTCGTCATTTTGTGCATCCCAAGACGTTTTCTAATCACTTTTAGTTCTTAAGGAATGTAGTTCATCCAATAAGTGTGTTTGTGTCATGGGATGAACATTTACGTAATTTTGTGCATCCGAAGACCTATTCTAATCACTTTTCTTACTTAAGGAATATAGTTCATCGCATAAGTGCGTTTGTGTCATTGATTGAACATTTACGTCATTTTGTGCATCCTAAGGCTTATTCTAATCACTTTTCGTTCTTAGGGAATGTAGTTCATCCAAAAAGTGTGTTTGTGTCATTGGATTAACGTTTACGTAAATTTGTACATCCCAAGGCTATTCTAATCACTTTTCTTACTTAAGGAATGTAGTTCATCCAATAAGTGCGTTTGTGTCATTGAATAAACATTTATGTCATTTTGTGCATCCCAAGGCTTATATTATTCACTTTTCGTTCTTAAGGAATGTAGTTCATCCAATAAGTGTGTTAATGTCATTGGATGAACATTTACGTCATTTTGTACATCCCAAGACTTATTCTAATCACTTTTCGTTCTTAAGGAATATATTTCATCCAATAAGGGAGTTTCTGTCATTGGATGAACATTTACATCATTTTGTGCATCCCAAGGCTTATTCTAATCACTTTTCGTACGTAAGGAATGTAGTTCATCCAATAAGTGCGTTGGTGCTATCAAATTTAACATTTACGTCATTTTGTGCATCCCAAGGCTTATTCTAATCACTTTTCGTTCTTAAGGAATTTAGTTCATCCAAAAAGTGTGTTTGTGTCATTGGATTAACGTTTACGTAAATTTGTACATCCCAAGGCTATTCTAATCACTTTTCTTACTTAAGGAATGTAGTTCATCCAATAAGTTCGTTTGTGTCATTAACATAACATTTATGTCATTTTGTGCATCCCAAGGCTTATTCTAATCACCTTTCATTCTTAAGGAATGGAGTCCATCCAATAAGTGCGTTTGTTTCATTGGATGAACATTTACGTCATTTTGTGCATCTCAAGGCTTTTTCTAATCACTTTTCGTTCTTAAGGTATTTAGTTCCTCCAATAAGTGTGTTTGTGTCATTGGATGAAAATTTATGTCTTTTTTTGTTTCCCAAGGCTTACCCTAATCACTTTTCGTTCATAAAGAATGTAGTGCATCCAATACGTGTGTTTGTGTCATTCGATTAACATTTACGTCATTTTGTGCATCGCAAGGCTTATTCTAATTACATTTCGTTCTAAAGGAATGTAGTTCATCCAATAAGTGCATTTGTGTCATTGAATAAACATTTACGTCATTTTGTGTATCCCAAGGCTTATATTATTCACTTGTCGTTCTTAAGGAAGGTAGTTCACCCAATAAGTACATTTGTGTCATTGATTGAACATTTACGTCATTTTGTGCATTCCAAGGCTTATTCTAATCACTTTTCATTCTTAAGGAATGTAGTTCATCCAATAAGTGCGTTTGTGTCATGGGATGAACATTTACGTAATTTTGTGCATCCTAAGGCTTATTCTAATTACTTTTCTTACTTAAGGAATGTAGTTCATCCAATAAGTACGTTTGTGTCATTAATTTAACATTTTCGCCATTTTGTGCATCCCAAGGCTTATTCTAATCGTTTTTCGTTCTTAAGGAATGTAGTTCATCCAATAAGTGTGTTTATGTCTATGGATGAACATTTACGTCATTTTGTACATCCCAAGGCTTATTCTAATCACTATTCATTCTTAAGAAATATATTTAATCCAATAAGTGAGTTTTTGTCATTGGAAGAACATTCACATCATTCTGTGCATCCCAAGGCATATTCTAATCACTTTTCGTTCTTAAGGAATGTAGTTCATCCAATAATTGTGTTTGTGTCATTGGATTACCATTTACGTAATTTTGTGCATCCCAACGCTTATTCTAATCACTTTTCTTACTTAACGAATGTAGTTCATCCAATAAGAACGTTTGTGTCCTTAATTTAACATTTTCGCCATTTTGTGCATCCCAAGGCTTATTCCAATCATTTTTCGTTCTTAAGGAATGTAGTTCATCCAATAAGTGCGTTTGTGTCATGGGATGAACATTTACGTAATTTTGTGCATCCCAAGGCTTATTCTAATCACTTTTCTTACTTAAGGAATGTAGTTCATCCAATAAGTACGTTTGTGTAATTAATTTAACATTTTCGCCATTTTGGGCATCCCAAGGTTTATTCTAATCATTTTTCGTTCTTAAGGAATGTAGTTCATCCAATAAGTGTGTTTATGTCTATGGATAAACATTTACGTCATTTTGTGCATCCCAAGGCTTATTCTAAACACTTTTCATTCTTACGGCATGTAGTTCATCTAATAATTGTGTTTGTGTCATTGGATTACCATTTACGTCATTTTGTGCATCCCAAGGATTATTCTAATCACTTAACGTTCTTAAGGAATTTAGTTCATCCAATAAGTGTGTTTGTGTCATTGGATAAACATTTACGTCTTTTTGTGCATCCCAAGGCTTATTCTAAACACTATTCGTTCTTAAGGAATGTAGTTCATAAAAAAAGTGTGTTTGTGTCACGGGATGAACATTTACGTACTTTTGTGCATCCCAAGGCTTATTCTAATCACTTTTCTTACTTAAGGAATGTAGTTCATCCATTAAGTGCGTTTGTGTCATTAATATAACATTTGTGTCATTTTGTGCATCCCAAAGCTTATTCTAATCACTTTTCATTCTTAAGGAATGTAGTCCATCCAATAAGTGCGTTTGTTTCATTGGATGAACATTTACGTCATTTTGTGAATCTCAAGGCTTTTTCTAATCACTTTTCGTTCTTAAAGCATTTAGATCCTCCAATAAGAGTGTTTGTGTCATTGGGTGAAAATTTATGTCTTTTTTTGCATCCCAAGGCTTACCCTAATCACTTTTCGTTCATAAGGAATGTAGTTCATCCAATACGTGTGTTTGTGTCATTGGATTAACATTTACGTCATTTTGTGCATCGCAAAGCTTATTCTAATTACTTTTCGTTCTAAAGGAATGTAGTTCATCCAATAAGTGCATTTGTGTCATTGAATAAACATTTACGTCATTTTGTGCATCCCAAGGCTTATATTATTCACTTTTCGTTCTTAAGGAATGTAGTTCATCCAATAAGTGCCTTTGTGTCATTGATTGAACATTTACGTCATTTTGTGCATCCAAAGGCTTTTTCTAATCACTTTTTGTTCTTAAGGAATGTAGTTCATCCAATAAGTGTGTTTGTGTCATTGAATAAACATTTACATTTTTTTGTGCATCCCAAGGCTTATATTAATCACTTTTCATTCTGAAGGAATGTAGTTCATTCAATAAGTGCATTTGTTTCATTGATTGAACATTTACGTCATTTTGTGCATACCAAGGCTTATTCTAATCACTTTTCATTCTTAAGGAATGTAGTTCCTCCAATAAGTGCTTTTGTGTCATGGGATGAACATTTAAGTAATTTTGTGCATCCCAAGGCTTATTCTAATCACTTTTCTTACTTAAGGAATGTAGTTCATCCAATAAGTACGTTTGTGTCCTTAATTTAACATTTTCGACATTTTGTGCATCGGAAGGCTTATTCCAATCATTTTTCGTTCTTAAGGAATGTAGTTCATCCAATAAATGTGTTTATGTCATTGGATGAACATTTACGTCATTCTGTACATCCCAAGGCTTATTCTAATCACTTTTCGTTCTTAAGGAATATATTTCATCCAATAAGTGAGTTTCTGTCAATGGATGAACATTTACATCATTTTGTGCATCCCAAGGCGTATTCTAATCACTTTTCGTTCTTAAGGAATTTAGTTCATCCAATAATTGCGTCTGTGTCATTGGATTATCATTTACGTCATTTTGTGCATCCCAAGGCTTATTCTAATCACTTTTCGTTCTTAAGGAATGTAGTTCATCCAATAAGTGCGTTTGTGTCATTGGATGAACATTTACGACTTTTTGTGCATCCCAAGGCTTATTCTAAACACTATTCGTTCTAAAGGAATGTAGTTCATCCAATGAGTGCGTTTGTGTCATGGGATGATCTTTTACGTAATTTTGTGCATCCCAAGGCTTATTCTAATCACTTTTCTTAATTAAGGAATGTAGTTCATCCAATAAGTGTGTTTGTGTCATTAATTTAGCATTTATGTCATTCTGTGCATCCAAAGGCTTATTCTAATCACTTTTCGTTCTTAAGGAATGTAGTTCATCAAATAAGTGTGTTTGTGTCATTGGATGAACATTTACGTCATTTTGTGCATCCAAAGGCTTATTCTAATCAAATTTACTTCTTACGTAATGTAGTTCATCGAATAAGTGCATTTGTGTCATTAATTTTATCATTTACGTCATTTTGTGCATCCCAAGGCTTATTCTAATCACTTTTCGTGCTTAATGAATATAGTTAATCCAATAAGTGCGTTTGTGTCATTAATTTGACATTTACGTCATTTTTTTTATCCCAAGGCTTATTCTAATCACTTTTTGTTCTGAAGGAAGGTAGTTCATCCAATAAGTGCATTTGTGTCATTGGATGAACATTTACGTCATTTTGTGCATCCCATGGCTTATTCTGATCACTTTTCTTACTTAAGGAATGTAGTTCATCCAATAAGTGCGTTTGTGTCATTAAATTATCATTTAGGTCATTTTGTGCATCCCAAGGCTTATTGTAATCACTCTTTGTTCTTAAGGAATGTAGTTCATCCAATAAGTGCGTTTGTGTCATGGGATGAACGTTTACGTAATTTTGTGCATCCCAAGGCTTATTCTAATCACTTTTCGTTCTTAAGGAATGTAGTTTATCCAATAAGTGTGTTTGTGTCATTAATTTCACATTTACATCATTTTGTGCATCCCAAGGCTTATTCAGATTTGATTTTAATGGTATTTTGGGATTATCGGTGTAATATTCAATATATGTATATTTTGTGTAAATATATATATATATATATATAATTAATTGTTTTGGAGGTGGAATTAAAATTATTGGATAATGGATGAATTAATTTAATTTTGAGTAATTAAATTATCGGACCGTTAATTAAGATATTCTCTGCTAATTTCGACGGAAACGGGTTAAGTGCTGGAGGATCAAAAGATATTTTGATATAAGAATTGGTGAGGTGGCGTAGATATTTGTGAAAAAGGAAACAATTCCTTTCTCCTCTGCTGTGTCAGTTGCTTTATGTGGATATTTAAGTAACAAGCTTTTCCTTCTTTCCTCTACGCGCCAGTTCTGCTTTATCTTCTTCTTCTTCTAATTTTTTGAGTGTTGGTGAAGAAAAATAGTTTACTTAAAAGTCATCGTTCTGGAAAATCTGAGTGTCGAATCAGAAAGTTTCGAGTACGAAAGTCATTCCTCTTATCGTTACGGAGCGAAAGAACTAATTTTCGTAGCGGCGAACGCGAACGGGAGTATCGTCGGCTTTTGTCGCAGAAGCGTACGAGCTAAGGGAACGTAACTAAGGTAAGGGCACCTTCCAAGTTTCTAGATTTGCATTTAGGGCTGTAAATGCATGTGTGATGAATGATATTTGGTTTATGATTGTGAAAAACATTGTATTATGTTTTGAAAATCATTCTATGAGCGTGGAATGATGATTCTGGTTCTGATTTTGTTTTGTTAAAAATCAGTGAGGTTATTCTGGTTTGAGTAAATCTGTGTTTTGCTGTGTTTTGTTAAACAATCTGGTGTTGATGGTTGTTTCAAATGAAAAGGGATTTAAAATGGTGGAAGTATTTTTATGAAAAATCTGTTGTTGGTATTTGATGAAAAATGTTCTGAGTTGAGGTTTTAAAAGAGGGGAATTAGGATTCTGGTGTTGGGTTGGATTTTCAAAAGAAAAGGTTTTGAAAATGTGTTGAAGTTTCAGGAAAATTCACTGATTTCGAAGGTGTATTCGAATACGGCATTGAGTGTATTCGAATACAACCTACAAAGCTTCTGTTTTCCCTAAGTTTTCGAACTTGTATTCGACTACGACCCTCTGTAGCCGAATACAGATTTGCAATTTTTGCTTCTGTTTTAACCAATGTATTCGACTACAACCCTCTGTAGCCGAATACAGATTTGCAACTTTTGCCACCGACTTCGCATCTGTATTCGACTACGAAGGCCTCGTATTCGAATACAAAATGCTGATTTTTCACTGTTTTAGCTTCTGTATTCGAATACAAGGTAGCTGTAGTCCAATACAGATTCGTGTTTTTCAGAAATTCAAGTTTTTAACATTGTTTTATAAACCTTAAGTGTTGGGGTACCTTAGGAAGGTTTTTGGTGATTAAAAATGGAAATTCGGTGATAGTTTGAAGTGGTGATGATGAAGTTTTTTTAGAATTTACTGAAGTTGTAGAAATTCTGATTTTTGTACTGTAACAGCCCGTGTATTCGAATACAATGAAGCTGTATTCGAATACAGATTCGTATTTTTGCCAGAAACCTCAGTTTTAATCACAGTTTTGAATCTTAACAGTTGGGGAAAAACCTTTGTTAATAAAGAGTGGAACTTTGAGGTAATGCAAAGTGTAATGCTTGCTTGAATGGTTAATCTTTGAATGTGTTGAGATGTTTTGACAAATGAGGAAAATGCATGAATTTTACTAAGGTTGCATACTGTTTTCAATGAAGTGAAACAATGCATATTCATGCATGGCATAGTCAGGTGGTACCCGCGATGGGCCACAGAGTAATGCGCATCCACGTGCTGATTTGTAGTGATTGCACGAGTGCTGATCTGTAGTGATTGCACTTGGTACTAATCTGTGATTGTACCTTGGTATATAAGTGTTGGTCAGATAAACGACTGCACTGGTACTGAACTGTAGTGTCTGTACCCTGAAATGCGCAGCCACGTGCTGATCTGTAGTGATTGCACTAGGTACTGATCTGTAGTGATTGTACCTTGGTTTATGTCAAACGTGCTGATCTGTAGTGATTGCACGAGTGCTGATCTGTAGTGATTGCACTAGGTACTGATCTGTAGTGATTGTACCTTGGTTTATGTCAAACGTGTTGGTCTGTAGTGACTGCACGAGTGCTGGTCTGTATGCGACTGCACTGGTGCTGATCTGTATGCGATTGCACCCTGGTCATGATGGTCGTTAAATTGTGCTGGTCTGTAAGTGACTGCACCTTGGTGATTCCAAGAATTTATGAACATGAGCATATACATATTGCATCGGAGTGTTTGACCGGAGGGTCACGTTTGATTTTATGTTGATGGTGGAAAATTGTTGTGTGAGTAAGTATTTTTTGAAAATCTGTAATTTCGGATGAATTGATGTTTGTGCTTACATCATGATTTTTATACTTACTTGGTTGCTGTTTTGTAAAGTACAAATGACATGGATTTCAAAATTTAGCATCCTTATTTATCATCATGTACTATGAATATGTTTGATATGCTTGATATAACTGCTATGTGGTAATTGTTATTTTCGGTCGGTGACCCTTTACAATTATTGTGGAAATTGGGCGTTGCCCTCAGATGAGATTCAGAACCGTACCCCTGATGGTCATACTAACGACAGGGAACGTCGTTAGTTTCCCTTGATCTTTACTTGTGGGCTATGCAAAGAGATGAGCAGCTGGGTGAAGAAAAGACTTGTGAATATTGTAATGCTACTGTAGCTTACGGTATGATCAGAATAGACTTATGTATAGGGTTTTGAACTCAATGGTTGTAAATATTCATTTTGGGAATTATTGTAAAACTCTTCCGCACTCTGATAAATATTTTGATGTATCTTTATTTTAGTATATTATAAAGATCAAATTCCCATAAATATCTCATTCGATTCAATTGTGATGTTGCTGTTTTAAAATTCCTTACTATTTTTAATTACGAAGTCGAATGATATTTAATTTGAATTGATTTTAATTTCCTTGGAACGCGATTCTGAAAACTCTTTTATTTATGTATTCGTTTTAAAAAAAATAAATAAATACACTCGCGCTGTGTTTTAAACTCGGGGTGTTACACTTACTCACATCACTTTTCGTTCTTAAGGAATGTAGTTCATCCAATACGTGTGTTTGTGTCATTGGATTAACATTTACGTCATTTTGTGCATCCCAAGGCATATTCTAATTACTTTTCGTTTTAAAGGAATGTAGTTCATCCCATAAGTGTGTTTGTGTCATTGGATAACCATTTAAGCCATTTTCTTATCCCAAGGCTTATTCTAATCACTTTTTATTCTTAAGGAATGTAGTTCATCCAATAAGTGCATTTGAGTCATTGGATGAACATTTACGTCATTTTGTGCATCCCAAGGCTTCTTCTAATCACTTTTCGTTCTTAAGGAATGTAGTTCATCAAATAAGTGCGTTTGTGTAATGGGATGAACGTTCACGTAATTTTTTGCATCCCAAGGCTTATTCTTATCACTTTTCGTTCTTAAGGAATGTAGTTTATCCAATAAGTGCATTTGTGTCGTTAATTTAACATTTACGTCATTTTCTGCATCCCAAGGCTTATTCTAATCACTTTTCGTTCCTAAGGAATGTAGTTCATCCAATTAGTGTGTTTGTGTCATTGGATGAACATTTAGGTCATTTTGTGCATCCCAAGGCTTATTCTAATCACTTTTCGTTCTTAAGGAATATAGTTCATCCAATAAGTGTGTTTTTGTCATGGGATGAACATTTACATTTTTTGGTGCCTCCCAAGAGTTATTCTAATCACTTTTCGTTCTTAAGGAATGTAGTTCATCCAATAAGTGCGTTTGTGTGATTAATTTAACATTTACGTCATTTTGTGCATCCCCAGGCTTATTCTTATCACATTTCGTTCTTATGTAATGTTGTTCAACCAATAAGTGCATTTGTGTCATTAATTTTATCATTTACGTCATGGGATGAACATTTACATTATTTGGTGCCTTCCAAGAGTTATTGTAATTACTTTTTGTTCTTAAGGAATGTAGTTCAACGAATAAGTGGATTTGTGTCATTGGATGAACATTTACGTCATTTTGTGCATCCCAAGGCTTATTCTAATCACTTTTCATTCTTAAGGAATGTAGTTCATCCAATTAGTGTGTTTGTGTCATTGGATGAACATTTAGGTCATTTTGTGCATCCCAAGGCTTATTCTAATCACTTTTCGTTCTTAATGAATGTATTTCATCCAATAAGTGTGTTTGTGTTATTGGATGAACATTTACGTCTATTTGTGCATCCCAACGCTTATTCTAAACACTATTCGTTGTTAAGGAATATAGTTCATCCAATAAGTGTGTTTTTGTCATGGGATGAACATTTACATTATTTGGTGCCTCCCAAGAGTTATTCTAATCACTTTAGTTCTTAAGGAATGTAGTTCATCCAATAAGTGCGTTTGTGTGATTAATTTAACATTTACGTCATTTTTGTCATCCCAAGGCTTATTCTAATCACTTTTCGTTCATAAGGAATGTAGTTCATCCAATACGTGTGTTTATGTCATTGGATTAACATTTAGGTCATTTTGTGCATCGCAAGGCTTAATCTAATTACTTTTCGTTCTAAAGGAATGTAGTTCATCCAATAGGAGTGTTTGTGTCATTGGATGAACATTTAAGCCATTTTTTTTATCCAAAGGCTTATTCTAATCACTTTTTGTTCTTAAGGAATGTAGTTCAACCAATAACTGCATTTGTGTCATTGGATGAACATTTACGTCATTTTGTGCATCCCAAGGCTTATATTATTCACTTATCGTTCTTAAGGAATGTAGTTCATCCAACAAGTGCGTTTGTGTCATTGGATGAACGTTTACGTAATTTTGTGCATCCCAAGGATAAATTTAATCACTTTTCGTTCTTAAGGAATGTAGTTCATCCAATAATTGTGCTTGTGTCATTGGATGCACATTTATGTCTTTTTGTGCATCCCAAGGTTTATTCTAATCACTTTTCATTCTTATGGAATGTAGTTCATCCAATAAGTGCATTTGTGTCATCAGATGCACGTTTACGTCATTTTGTGCATCCCAAGGCCTATTCTAATCACTTTTCGTTCTTAAGGAATGTAGTTCCTCCAATAAGTGTGTTTGTTTCATTGGATGAACATTTATGTCTTTTTGTGCATCCCAAGGTTTATTCAAATCACTTTTCGTTCTTAAGGAATGTAGTTCATCCAATAAGATCGTTTGTGTCATTGGATGAACATTTCTGTCATTTTCTGCATCCCAAGGCTTTTTCTAATCACTTTTCGTTCTTAAGGAATGTAATTCATCCAATAAGTGTGTTTGTCTCATGGGATGCACATTTATGTCTTTTTGTGCATCCTATGGCTTATGCTAATCACTTTTCGTTCTTAAGGAATGTAGTTCGTCCAATAAGTGCATTTGTGTTATTGGATGCACATTTCATAATTTTGTGCATCCCCAGGCTTATTCTAATCACTTTTCGTTCTTAAGAAATGTAGTTTATCCAATAAGTGTGTTTGTGTCATTAATTTCACATTTACGTCATTTTGTGAATCCCAAGGCTTATTCTAATCACTTTTCGTTCTTAAGGAATGTAGTTTATCCAATAA
>JBBPBO010000005.1:53040541-53074689 GCA_037974295.1 Cicer cuneatum | reverse complement strand
TAATTTTGTGCATCCCCAGGCTTATTCTAATCACTTTTCGTTCTTAAGAAATGTAGTTTATCCAATAAGTGTGTTTGTGTCATTAATTTCACATTTACGTCATTTTGTGAATCCCAAGGCTTATTCTAATCACTTTTCGTTCTTAAGGAATGTAGTTTATCCAATAATTGTGTTTGTGTCATTTATTTCACATTTACGTCATTTTGTGCATCACAAGGCTTATTCTAATCACTTTTCATTCATAAGGAATGTAGTTCATCCATTAAGTGCGTTTGTGTTATAGGATGAACGTTTACGTAATTTTGTGCATCCCAAGGATTATTCTAATCACTTTTCATTCATAAGGAATGTAGTTCATCCATTAAGTGCGTTTGTGTCATGGGATGAACGTTTACGTAATTTTGTGCATCCCAAGGATTATTCTAATCACTTTTCGTTCTTAAGGAATGTAGTTCATCCAATAAGTGCATTTGTGTCATTGGATAAACATTTACGTAATTTTGTGCATCCCCAAGCTTATTCTAATCACTTTTCGTTCTTAAGGAATGTAGTTCATCCAATAATTGTGCTTGTGTCATTGGATGCACATTTATGTCTTTTTGTGCATCCCAAGGTTTATTCTAATCACTTTTCATTCTTATGGAATGTAGTTCATCCAATAAGTGCATTTGTGTCATCAGATGCACGTTTACGTCATTTTCTGCATCCCAAGGCTTATTCTAATCACTTTTTGTTCTTAAGGAATCTAGTTCCTCCAATAAGTGTGTTTGTGTCATTGGATGAACATTTATGTCTTTTTGTGCATCCCAAGGTTTATTCAAATCACTTTTCGTTCTTAAGGAATGTAGTTCATCCAATAAGATCGTTTGTGTCATTGGATGAACATTTCTGTCATTTTCTGCATCCCAAGGCTTTTTCTAATCACTTTTCGTTCTTAAGGAATGTAATTCATCCAATAAGTGTGTTTGTCTCATGGGATGCACATTTATGTCTTTTTGTGCATCCTATGGCTTATGCTAATCACTTTTCGTTCTTAAGGAATGTAGTTCGTCCAATAAGTGCATTTGTGTTATTGGATGCACGTTTACGTCATTTTGTGCATCCCAAGGCTTATTGTAATCACTTTTCATTCTTAAGGAATGTAGTTCATCCATTAAGTGCGTTTGTGTCATGGGATGAACGTTTACGTAATTTTGTGCATCCCAAGAATTATTCTAATCACTTTTCGTTCTTAAGGAATGTAGTTTATCCAATAATTGTGCTTGTGTCATTGGATGCACATTTATGTTTTTGTGTGCATCCCAAGGTTTATTCTAATCACTTTTCATTCTTAAGGAATGTAGTTCATCCAATAAGTGCATTTGTGTCATCAGATGCACGTTTACGTCATTTTGTGCATCCCAAGGCTCATTCTAATCACTTTTCGTTCTTAAGGAATGTAGTTCCTCCAATAAGTGTGTTTGTGTCATTGGATGAACATTTATGTCTTTTTGTGCATCCCAAGGTTTATTCTAATCACTTTTCGTTCTTAAGGAATGTAGTTCATCCAATAAGATCGTTTGTGTCATTGGATGAACATTTCTGTCATTTTCTGCATCCCAAGGCTTTTTCTAATCACTTTTCGTTCTTAAGGAATGCAGTTTATCCAATGCGTGTGTTCATGTCATTGGATTAACATTTAAGCCATTTTTTTTATCCAAAGGCTTATTCTAATCACTTTTCGTTCTTAAGGAATGTAGTTCATCCAATAAGTGCGTCTGTGTCATGGGATGAGCATTTACATAATTTTGTGCATCCCAAGGCTTATTCTAATAACTTTTCTTACTTAAGGAATGTAGTTCATCCAAATAGTGCGTTTGTGTCATTAATTTAACATTTATGTCATTTTGTGCATCCCAAGGCTTATTCTAATCACTTTTCGTTCTTTAAGAATGCAGTTCATACAATAAGTGCGTTTGTGTCATTGGATGAACAGTTACGTAATTTTGTGCATCTCAATGCTATTTCTAATCACTTTTCGTTCTCAAGGAATGTAGTTCGTCCAATAAGTGTGTTTCTGTCATTGGATGAACATTTATGTCTTTTAGTGCATCCCAAGGTTTATTCTAATCACTTTTCGTTCTTAAGGAATGTAGTTCATCCAATAAGTGCATTTGTGTCATTGGATGAACATTTAGGATATTTTGTGCATCCCAAGGCTTATTCTAATCACTTTTCGTTGTTAAGGAATGTAGTTCATCCATTAAGTACGTTTGTGTCAAGGGATGAACATTTAGGTAATTTTGTGCATCCCAAGGCTTATTCTAATAACTTTTCGTTCTTAAGGAATGTAGTTTATCGAAAAAGTGTGTTTGTGTTATTAATTTCAGATTTACTTCATTTTGTGCATCCCAAGTCTTATTGTTATCACTTTTCGTTCTTAACGAATATAGTTCATCCAATAAGTTTGTTTGTGTCATTGGATGAACATTTATGTCTTTTTGTGCATCCCAAGGCTTATTCTAATCACTTTTTGTTCTTAAGGAATATTTTTCATCCAATAAGTGCATTTGTGTCATTGGATGAATATTTTCGTCATTTTGTACATCCTAAGGCTTATTCTAATCACTTTTCGTTCTTAAAGAATGTAGTTCATCCAATAAGTGTGTTTGTGTCATGGGATGAACGTTTACGTAGTTTTGTGCATCCCATAGCTTATTCTAATCATTTTTCTTACTTAAAGAATGTAGTTCATCTAATAACTTTTCGTTCTTAAGGAATGTAGTTCATCCATTAAGTGAGTTTGTGTCAAGGGATGAACGTTTACGTAATTTTGTGCATCCTAAGGCTTATTCTAATTACTTTTCGTTCTTAAGGAATGTAGTGTATCGAATAATTGTGTTGGTGTCATTAATTTCACATTTACATCATTTTGTGCATCTCATGGCTTATTGTTATCACTTTTCGTTCTTAATGAATGTAGTACATAGAATAAGTGCGTTTGTGTCATTGGATGAACATTTACTTCATTTTGTGCATCCCAAGACTTTTGCTAATCACTTTTCGTTCTTAAGGAATGTAGTTCATCCAATAAGTGAGTTTGTGTCATTGGATGAAAATTTATGTCTTTTTGTGCATCCCAAGGATTATTCTAATCACTTTTCGTTCTTAAGGAATGTAGTTCATCAAATAAGTGCATTTGTGTCATTGGATAAACATTTACGTCATTTTGTGAATCCCAAGGCTTATTCTAATCACTTTTCGTTCTTAAGGAATGTATTTTATCCAATAATTGTGTTTGTGTCATTAATTTCACATTTACGTCATTTTGTGCATCCCAAGACTTATTCTAATTAGTTTTCGTTCTTAAGGAATGTAGTTTATCCAATAAGTGTGTTTGTGTCATTTATTTAACATTTATGTCATTTTGTGCATCCCAAGGCTTAATCTAATCACTTTTCGTTGTTAAGGAATGTAGTTCATCCAATACGTGCGTTTGTTTCATTGAATGAACATTTACGTCATTTTGTGCATCTCAATGCTTTTTCTAATCACTTTTCGTTCTTAAGGAATGTAGTTCATCCAATAAGTGCATTTGTGTTATTGGATGAACATTTACATCATTTTGTGTTCCCAAGTCTTATTCTAATCACTTTTCGTTCTTAAGGAACGTAGTTCATACAATAAGTGCATTTGTGTAATTGGATGAACATTTACGTCATTTTGTGCATCCCAAGGCTTATTCTAATCACTTTTCATTCATAAGGAATGTAGTTCATCCATTAAGTGCGTTTGTGTCATGGGATGAACGTTTACGTAATTTTGTGCATCCCAAGGATTATTCTAATCACTTTTCATTCATAAGGAATGTAGTTCAGCCATTAAGTGCGTTTGTGTCAGGGGATGAACGTTTACGTAATTTTGTGCATCCCAAGGAATATTCTAATCACTTTTCGTTCTTAAGGAATGTAGTTCATCCAATAAGTGCATTTGTGTCATTGGATAAACATTTACGTAATTTTGTGCATCCCTAGGCTTATTCTAATTACTTTTCGTTCTTAAGGAATGTAGTTTATCAAATAAGTGTGTTTGTGTCATTAATTTCACATTTACGTCATTTTGTGAATCCCATGGCTTATTCTAATCACTTTTCATTCTTAAGGAATGTAGTTTATCCAATCAGTGTGTTTGTGTCATTAATTTCACATTTACGTCATTTTGTGCATCCCAAGGCTTATTCTAATAAGTTTTCGTTCTTAAGGAATGTAGTTTATCCAATAACTGTGTTTGTATCATTTATTTCACATTTACGTCATTTTGTGCATCCCAAGGCTTATTCTAATCACTTTTCGTTCTTAAGAAATGTAGTTCATCCAATAAGTGCATTTGTGTCATTGGATGAACATTTACTTCATTTTGTGCATCCCAAGGCTTCTTCTAATCACTTTTCATTCTTAAGGAATGTAGTTCATCCATTAAGTGCGTTTGTCTCATGGGATGAACATTTACGTAATTTTGTGCATCCCAAGGATTATTCTTATCACTTTTCATTCTTAAGGAATGTAGTTTATCCAATAATTGTGTTTGTGTCATTAATTTCACATTTACGTGATTTTGTGCATCCCACGGCTTATTCTAATCACTTTTCGTTCTTAAGGAATGTAGTTCATACAATAAGTGCGTTTGTTTCATTGGATGAACATTTCTGTCATTTTCTGCATCCCAAGGCTTTTTCTAATCACTTTTCGTTCTTAAGGAATGTAGTTCATCCAATAAGTGCGTTAGTGTCATGGGGTGAACGTTTACGTAATTTTGTGCATCCCAAGGATTATTCTAATCACTTTTCTTACTTAAGGAATATAGTTCATCCAATAAGTGCGTTTGTGTCATTTATTTAACATTTATGTCATTTTGTGCATCCCAAGGCTTAATCTAATCACTTTTCGATGTTAAGGAATGCAGTTCATCCAATACGTGCGTTTGTTTCATTGGATGAACATTTACATCATTTTGTGCATCTCAAGGCTTTTTCTAATCACTTTTCGTTCTTAACGAATGTAGTTCATCCAATAAGTGCATTTGTGTTATTGGATGAACATTTACATCATTTTGTGTTCCCAAGGCTTATTCTAATCACTTTTCGTTCTTAAGGAACGTAGTTCATACAATAAGTGCATTTGTGTCATTGGATGAACATTTACGTCATTTTGTGCATCCCAAGGCTTATTCTAATGACTTTTCATTCATAAGGAATGTAGTTCATCCATTAAGTGCGTTTGTGTCATGGGATGAACGTTTACGTAATTTTGTGCATCCCAAGGATTATTCTAATCACTTTTATTTCATAAGGAATGTAGTTTACCCATTAAGTGCGTTTGTGTCATGGGATGAACGTTTACGTAATTTTGTGCATCCCAAGGCTTATTCTAATCACTTTTCGTTCTTAAGGAATGCAATTCATCCAATAAGTGCATTTGTGTTATTGGATGAATATTTACATCATTTTGTGTTCCCAAGGCTTATTCTAATCACTTTTCGTTCTTAAGGAACGTAGTTCATACAATAAGTGCATTTGTGTCATGGGATGAACGTTTACGTAATTTTGTGCATCCCAAGGATTATTCTAATCACTTTTATTTCATAAGGAATGTAGTTTACCCATTAAGTGCGTTTGTGTCATGGGATGAACGTTTACGTAATTTTGTGCATCCCAAGGCTTATTATAAACACTTTTCGTTCTTAAGGAATGCAATTCATCCAATAAGTGCATTTGTGTTATTAGATGAACATTTACATCATTTTGTGCTTCCCAAGGCTTATTCTAATCACTTTTCGTTCTTAAGGAACGTAGTTCATACAATAAGTGCATTTGTGTCATTGGATGAACATTTACGTCATTTTGTGCATCTCATGGCTTATTCTAATCACTTTTCATTCATAAGGAATGTAGTTCATCCATTAAGTGCGTTTGTGTCATGGGATGAACGTTTACGTAATTTTGTGCATCCCAAGGCTTATTCTAATCACTTTTCGTTCTTAAGGAACGTAGTTCATACAATAAGTGCATTTGTGTCATTGGATGAACGTTTACATCATTTTGTGCATCCCATTGCTTATTCTAATCACTTTTCGTTCTTAAGGAATGTAGTTTATCCAATAATTCCGTTTGTGTCATGGGATGAACGTTTACGTAATTTTGTGCATCCCAAGGATTATTCTAATCACTTTTCATTCATAAGGAATGTAGTTCATCCATTAAGTGCATTTGTGTCATGGGATGAACGTTTACGTAATTTTGTGCATCCCAAGGATTATTCTAATCACTTTTTGTTCTTAAGGAATGTAGTTTATCCAATAATTGTGCTTGTATCATTAATTTCAAACTTACGTCATTTTGTGCATTTCAAGCATTATTCTAATCACTTTTCGTTCTTAAGGAATGTAGTTTATCCAATAAGTGTGTTTGTGTCATTAATTTCACATTTACGTCATTTTGGGCATCCCAAGGCTTATTCTAATCACTTGTCGTTGTTCAATAATGTAGTTCGTACAATAAGTGCATTTATGTCATTGGATGAACATTTACGTCATTTTGTGCATCCCAAAGCTTTTTCTAATCACTTTTCGTTCTTAAGGAATTAAGTTCATCCAATAAGTGCGTTTGTGTCATGGTATGAACGTTTACGTAATTTTGTGCATCCCAAAGATTATTCTAATGACTTTTCTTACTTAAGGAATGTAGTTCATTTAATAAGTGCGTTTGTGTCATTACTTTAACATTAATATCATTTTGTGCATCCCAAGGCTTATTCTAATCACTTTTTGTTCTTAAGGAAAGTAGTTCATCCATTAAGTGCATTTGTGTCATTGGATAAACATTTACGTAATTTTGTGCATCCCCAGGCTTATTCTAATCACTTTTCGTTCTTAAGAAATGTAGTTTATCCAATAAGTGTGTTTGTGTCATTAATTTCACATTTACGTCATTTTGTGAATCCCAAGGCTTATTCTAATCACTTTTCGTTCTTAAGGAATGTAGTTTATCCAATAAGTGTGTTTGTGTCATTAATTTCACATTTACGTCATTTTGTGCATCCCAAGGCTTATTCTAATCACTTTTCGTTCTTAAGGATTGTAGTTTATCCAATTATTGTGTTTGTGTCATTTATTTCACATTTACGTCATTTTGTGCATCCCAAGGCTTATTCTAATCACTTTTCGTTGTTCAAGAATGTAGTTCATACAATAAGTGCATTTATGTCATTGGATGAACATTTACGTCATTTTGTGCATCCCAAAGCTTTTTCTAATCACTTTTCGTTCTTAAGGAATGTAGTTCATCCAATAAGTGCGTTTGTGTCATGGTATGAACGTTTACGTAATTTTGTGCATCCCAAGGATTATTCTAATGACTTTTCTTACTTAAGGAATGTAGTTCATTTAATAAGTGCATTTGTGTCATTACTTTAACATTGATATCATTTTGTGCATCCGAAGGCTTATTCTAATCACTTTTCGTTCTTAAGGAATGTAGTTCATCCATTAAGTGCGTTTGTCTCATGGGATGAACGTTTACGTAATTTTGTGCATCCCAAGGATTATTCTAATCACTTTTCATTCTTAAGGAATGTAGTTTATCCAATAATTGTGTTTGTGTCATTAATTTCACATTTACGTGATTTTGTGCATCCCACGGCTTATTCTAATCACTTTTCGTTCTTCAGGAATGTAGTTCATGCAATAAGTGCGTTTCTTTCATTGGATGAACATTTCTGTCATTTTCTGCATCCAAGGCTTTTTCTAATCACTTTTCGTTCTTAAGGAATGTAGTTCATCCAATAAGTGCGTTAGTGTCATGGGGTGAACGTTTACGTAATTTTGTGCATCCCAAGGATTATTCTAATCACTTTTCTTACTTAAGGAATATAGTTCATCCAATAAGTGCGTTTGTGTCATTTATTTAACATTTATGTCATTTTGTGCATCCCAAGGCTTAATCTAATCACTTTTCGTTGTTAAGGAATGTAGTTAATCCAATACGTGCGTTTGTTTCATTGGATGAACATTTACGTCATTTTGTGCATCTCAATGCTTTTTCTAATCACTTTTCGTTTTTAAGGAAAGTAGTTCATCCAATAAGTGCATTTGTGTTATTGGATGAACATTTACATCATTTTGTGTTCCCAAGGCTTTTTCTAATCACTTTTCGTTCTTAAGGAACGTAGTTCATACAATAAGTGCATTTGTGTCATTGGATGAACATTTACGTCATTTTGTGCATCCCAAGGATTATTCTAATCACTTTTCATTCATAAGGAATGTAGTTCATCCATTAAGTGCGTTTGTGTCATGGGATGAACGTTTACGTAATTTTGTGCATCCCAAGGATTATTCTAATCACTTTTCATTCATAAGGAATGTAGTTGAGCCATTAAGTGCATTTGTGTCATGGGATGAACGTTTACGTAATTTTGTGCATCCCAAGGAATATTCTAATCACTTTTCGTTCTTAAGGAATGTAGTTCATCCAATAAGTGCATTTGTGTCATTGGATAAACATTTACGTAATTTTGTGCATCCCCAGGCTTATTCTAATCACTTTTCGTTCTTAAGGTCCTTTGTATATTTAGTTTGGTGAATGTAAATACCTTCTGCATTAATTCTGAAAATTCTTGACAAAGAATGCCATTAGTAGATCCAAAAATAATATCATCAACATAAATTTGAATGATCAAAATATCATTTTCTATTGATCTGCTAAACAAAGTATTGTCTATTTGTCCTCTTTCAAAGTTATTTTTAAGTAAGAAATTACTGAGTCTATCATACCATGCTCTAGGTGCTTGTTTTAACCCATACAAGGATTTTCTCAGTTTAAAGACACGGTTTAGAAATTCAGAATTTTCAAAACCTGTTGGTTGTTTAACATATACCTCTTCACTCAAATAACCATTGAGAAAAGCACTTTTAACATCCATTTGAAATAATTTGATATTATTATTTGCAGCAAAGGACAATAAGATACGAATAGCTTCTAACCTGGCCACTGGAGCAAATGTCTCAGTGTAATCAATACCCTCTTGTTGACTGTAACCTTGTGCCATAAGCCTTGCCTTGTTTCTGACTACTTCACCCTTTTCATTTAGCTTATTTCTAAAGACCCACTTGGTTCCCACAATGTTCTTCTCTGGTCTTGGAACTAGATCCCAAACATCATTCCTCTTAAATTCATTTAACTCTTCCTGCATTGCAATAATCCATCCATCATCTGCCAATGCTTCACTAACAGATGTAGGCTCAATCGATGAGATTAAACCAAACAGACTTATATCTTTTAATGATGATCTGGTTCTTAAAGAATCACTTCCACTTCCAATGATCAGATTTTCAGGATGAGATGACTGGTATTTCCATCCAGATTTCTCTTCTGACTTCTCATGACTGGTTCTGATTTGATCAGGTTCATCCTTTGAAGATGTGTCACATGCTTCTGATTTATTTGTATCCTTCACTTCTCCAAATTCTGCTGGTTTATCTGCTTCTGCTGGTTTTTCTGTTTCTGCTTCCTCTGGTGTTGTTAAATCTGTAATATCAACATCTTGCTTTGACTTTGCAGTGTCAAGCTGTTTGTCGTTAAACTTAACATGTATAGATTCCTCTACAATATGAGTTTCAGTATTAAACACCCTATAAGCTTTAGATCTTTCAGAGTATCCAATGAAGATACACTTTTGAGATCGAGAATCAAACTTACCAAGGATATCTTTAGTATTTAGCATATAACAGATACAGCCAAATTGTTTAAAGTAAGAAATGTAAGGTTTTTTACCTTTCCATAATTCATATGGTGTTTTATTCAACATAGACCTAATAAAGACTCTATTCTGAATATAACATGCAGTGTTGATTGCTTCAGCCCAAAAATGTTTTGCAGCATTTAAATCATTTAACATAGTTCTGGCCATGTCTTGGAGTGATCTATTCTTCCTTTCTACAACTCCATTCTGTTGAGGTGTTCTAGGAGAAGAAAAGTTGTGAGAAATTCCATTCTCATCACAAAAACTTTCAAAGAATTTGTTTTCAAATTCTCCTCCATTATCACTTCTAATTGATACTATCTTAAAACCTTTTTCATTCATGACTTGTTTACAGAATGTCATAAATACAGTATGGGATTCATCTTTACTTCTTAGAAATTTTACCCATGTCCACCTAGAGTAATCGTCTACTATAACAAAGCCATATTTCTTTCGATTTAGAGATGCTACTTTCACTGGTCCAAACAGATCCATATGCAGAAGTTCAAGAGGCTTTGATGTAGTTACTGATTTATTAGGAGTAAAGAAACTTTTGGTTTGTTTTCCCTTTTGACAGCCTTCACACAAGATTTCAGTTTTGAAACTAAGATTAGGTAGACCTCTTACTAACTTAAGTTTGTTCAATTCTGAAATTGATCTAAAATTAGCATGACCTAATCTTTTGTGCCACATTAAATTCTCTTCATTCACTGACATAAGACATTTAACCTCTTGCTTTCCTAGACTAAATAGATTTATTTTATAAATATTATTTTGCCTCTGACCTGTGAAAAGCACAGATCCATCCTTCTGACTGATTGCCTTGCATGTCTTTTGATTGAATATAATATCATAATTGTTATCACTTAACTGACTTATACTCAACAAGTTATGTTTAAGACCTTTAACAAATAAGACATCTTTAATAGAAGGAGAGTTACCATTACCAACTGTTCCTTGACCAATTATCTGGCCTTTTTGCTTTCCTCCAAAAGTTACTGTGCCTCCTTTGTTTAATTTCAATTCTTGGAACATAAACCTTTCTCCCGTCATATGTCACGAGCATCCACTGTCCAGGTACCATGACTGGTGTTTTAACTTGTTTGCTAAGGACATCTGCAACAAAAACAATTTTGCTTTTAGGTACCCAAATCTGGTTGGGTCCAGGTTTGTTAGTTTTGATAAATTTCTTGTTTTTTCTTGTATTTAGCATAGGACAAGACACTTTGGAATGATCTTTCTTGTAACAACCAGTACACACTATATCAGAGGAAACAGGTTTAAATATAGGTTTAGATTTAATTATTGTTTCTTCAAATCCTATACCTCTATTTCCGTTTCTACTGACTCCATAAATCATAGAAGCATATTTGCTTCTTTCCATACCACTATCAATAAATTCTTGAAGAACTTGTTCATGCATATCAGAATTACTTGTGGTATTTTCAATTGCTGTTGAATTATGATTATTTTTCAGATTTAAACTTTCATCTTTAATTTCAACAAAACTATTTTTCAAGCATACATTCTCTGTTTTCAATTTTGCAATATCAGTTTCAAGAATGACACTTCCTGTTTTAAATTCTGCAATCTGATTCTTTAAAACATTAACTTCTTCTGTTAGATTTGTATTTTCTTTCTTAAGAGTTTTCAGTTTTAAAGATAATTTGTAATTACTGTTTAAAAAATCATTCAGAGCAGTAATCAAATCAGATCAAGTGAATTCAGAATATACCTCAGTTTCATCATCTTCGGATTCTCTTCCAGAATCAAATTCTGTGTTGGATCCAGAGTTGGTGTGAGCCATCATAGCCAAATCTGCATGTTCATCTTCAGAAGATTCATTAGAATCATCCCATGTAGCCATCATGCTTTTCTTCTTAGTTCTGAAATCTTTCCTCTGGTACTTCCCTTTCTCCATATTTGGACATTCTGACTTGATATGTCCAAATTCATTGCATCCGTAGCAGATGATACCTTTCTTGTCATTTGTATCATCACTTCCTTCGTTGGACTGATTGGAATATCTCTGGGGAAATTTATTCCTTCTGTTATGCCACATCTTTCTGAACTTCCTGGATAAGAAAGCAATTTCTTCTTCCTCTGAGTTCAAACTTTGATCGTCTGAATCACTATTTTCTGATGTTACTTTCAGAGCCTTTTTCTGCTTGGATTTCAGGGCTAGAGTTTTGTTCTTCTTCTTGGGTTCATCTTCTTCCAACTCAATTTCATGTGATCTGAGAGAGCTGATTAATTCTTCCAGCTTTAGAGTATTCAGATCTTTAGCTTCCTGAATAGCAGTAATCTTTGGTCTCCACTTGATTTTCAGACTTCTAAGTATTTTGTTTACATGATCAGCAGTAGTGTAGCTCTTTTCTAGTACCCTTAATCCTGATACTAGAGTCTGGAATCTGGAAAACATAGTTTCAATGTCTTCATCTTCTTCCATCTTGAATAACTCGTACTTTTTGACTAGAATGTTAGCCTTTGCTTCTTGGACTTGCTTACTGCCTTCGTAAGTCAGAATCAGACTATCATAGATGCTCTTTGCTGTTTCTCTGTTAGTGCATTTGTCGAACTCCTTGAACGTGATTGCATTGATCATGAACGTTCTGGATTTGTGATGCAACTTGAACATCTTCTTCTGATCAGCATCCATATCTCTTATGGAAATTTTAATACCATCAGCATCTTCTGGAGCAGTATAACCATCTTCCACCAAGTCCCAAAGTTCAGGATCTTGTGAAATAAAAAAACTTCTCAGCCTGTCCTTCCAGTATTCAAATCGTTCTCCATCAAACAGAGGTGGTCTATTGATGTTTCCTCCAATAGCTTCATCATTGAATCTGAACATATTGATCCCTTGGATCTTTCCTCAAACACTATAAAGTGCTCAGCCTTGAGACCGAGCTCTGATGCCAATTGAAGGTGCAAACACGAGAAGGGGGGGTTGAATTGTGTTTGTCAAACTTAATTACTTTTGCTGTTTTGTTAAATATTGATTTGAATTATTCGATAAATAACTAATCAGATTCAGTAGCGGATAATAATAACATAATAACATAGCAATTTATACTGATTCACCGTTAACTAGGCTACGTCCAGTCCCTTCCTCCAGAAGGCCTTTTTACTAATTCAAACTCCTTTGAATTACAACACCACTGACCCTTCAAGTGATTCTTCCCAAACAGCCTGACAACCCCAGACTTTTGAGGAACAACAACACCTTAACTAAACCAGCTAAGTCTTCTCAAACAGCCTGACAACCCCAAACTTTTGAGGAATAACAACACCTTGACTAAACCAGCCAAGTCTTTTCCTACCAATCTGACAACCCCAGATTGAAGAAGAAATCTACACCACTATAATAAAGGTTTGGAACTTTGCAACGTTGCTTCTGAAAAGCTCATTGCTGCACTTCTTCTTGCACTCTTTTATTGCTTCTGGAAAGCTGATTGTTGCACTGTATTTCTCTCTCAAAAACACTTAGAAAATATTGCTCTTGCTCATTTGTGTTTCTCTCTTTTGAACTCTCAGATAACTTTGAATTGAAGTTTTAGTTCTTGTGTTTTTCGATACTTTATTCTTCAGCATTAAGTCTCTATTTATAGTTGAAATTTAGAACTCCACTGATGCTTTAGTTCTGCAGTATATTTCGATTAATCTGTTTTGAGAATATTATGGAGTAGTTTGCTCAGATTCTGTTTTGAGCCTTTTGCACACTGATCTGTTTTGAACATTTTCCTACGCTTCTGTTTTGAGCATTTTTCTCAGATTCTGTTTTGAGCCTTTTTCTCCAATTCTGTTTTAAGCATTTTTCTCAGATTCTATTTTGAGCATTTTTCTCAGATTCTATTTTGAGCATTTTTCTCAGATTCGGTTTTGAACATTTTTCTCTGACAGATTCATCTGACGATATCCTCTGGTGACGTCATCCTCTGATTTCTGCTTCTGGTGAAGTCATCTTCTAACGACATCATCTGGTGACGTCATCCTCTAATTTCTGCTTCTGATGACGTCATCTTCTGATCTATTGTTCTGATGACATTTTTCATTCTTCTTCTAAGACAAATATGTTATTTTCATAAAATACATTTGTTAACATCAAAACATTCCTTGCAAGAACCAATTTGGTTCCAACATGTAGTTCATCCAATAAGTGCGTTTGTGTCATTGGTTGAACATTTACGATATTTTGTGCACCCCAAAGCTTATTCTAATTATTTTTCGTTCTTAAGTAATGTAGTTCATCCAATAAGTGCGTTTGAGTCATTGGATAAACATTTACGTCATTTTGTGCATCCCAAGGCTTATGTTAATCACTTTTAGTACTTAAGGAAATTAGTTCATCCAATAAGTGCGTTTGTGTCATTGGAAAAACATTTACTTCATTTTGTGCATCCCAAAGCTTATTCTAATTACTTTTTGTTCTTAAGGAATGTTGTTCATCCGATAAGTGCGTTTGTGTCATTGGATAAACATTTACGTCATTTTGTGCATCCCAAGGCTTATATTAATCACTTTTCGTTCTTAAGGAATGTAGTTCATCCAATAAGTGCGTTTGTGTCATTGGATGAACATTGACGTCATTTTGTGCATCCAAAGGCTTATTCTAATCACTTTTTCGTTCTTAAGGAATGTAGTTCATCCAATAAGTGCGTTCTTGTCATTGGTTGAATATTCACGTCATTTTGTGCATCTCAAAGCTTATTCTAATTATTTTTAGTTCTTAAGGAATATAGTTCATCCAATAAGTGCGTTTGTGTGATTGCATGAACATTTACGTTATTTTGTGCATCCAAAGACTTATTCTAATCACTTTTACGTTTTTAAAGAATGTAGTTCATTCTTTAAGTGCGTTTGTGTGATTAATTTATTACTTACGTCATTTTGTGCATCCCAAGGTTTATTCTAATCATTTTTTGTTCTTAAGAAATGTAGTTCATCCAATAAGTGCGTTTGTGTCTATGGATGAACATTTACGTCTTTTTGTGTATCCTAAAGTTTATTCTAATTTCTTTTCGTTCTTAAGGAATGTAGTTCATCCAAAAAGTGCGTTTATGTCATTGGATGAACATTTACTTCATTTTGTGCATCCCAAGGCTTATTCCCATCACTTTTCGTTCTTAAGGAATGTAGTTCATCCAATAACTGTGTTTGTTTCATTGGATGAACATTTACACCTTTTTCTGCATCGCAAGGATTAATCTAATCACTTTTCGTTCTTAAGGAATCTAGTTCATCCAATAAGTGTGTTTGTGTCATTGGTTGAACATTTCCGTCTTTTTGTGTATCCCAAAGCTTATTCTAATCACATTTCTTTCTTAAGGAATCTAGTTCATCCAATAAGTGTGTTTGTGTCATTGGATGAACATTTACGTTATTTTATGCATCCAAAGGCTTATTGTAATCACTTCTTCGTTTTAAAGGAATGTAGTTAATCTAATAAGTGCGTTTGTGTCATTTGAAGAACAGTTACTTGGTTTTGTGCATCCGAAAGCTTATTTTAATTACTTTTCATTCTTAAGGAATGTTGTTCAGCCGATAAGTGCGTTTGTGTCATTGGATAAACATTTACATTATTTTGTGCATCCCAAGGCGTATATTAATCGCTTTTCGTTCTTTAGGATTGTAGTTCATCTGATAAGTGCGTTTGTGTCATTGGATGAATATTTACGTCATTTTGTGCATCCAAAGGGTTATTCTAATCACTTTTTCGTTCGTAAGGAATGTAGGTCATCCAATATGAGCGTTTGTGTCATTGGTTGAACATTTATGTCATTTTGTGCATCCTAGGGCTTATATTAATCACTTTTAGTACTTAAGGAAAGTAGTTCATCCAATAAGTGCGTTTGAGTCATTGGATAAACATTTACGTCATTTTGTGCATCCCAAGGCTTATATTAATGACTTTTAGTACTTAAGGAAAGTAGTTCATCCAATAAGTGCGTTTGTGTCATTGGATGAACATTTACTTCATTTTGTGCATCCCAAAGCTTATTCTAATTACATTTTGTTCTTAAGGAATGTTGTTCATTCGATAAGTGCATTTGTGTCATTGGATAAACATTTACGTCATTTTGTGCATCCGAAGGCTTATATTAATTACTTTTAGTACTTAAGGAAAGTAGTTCATCCAATAAGTGCGTTTGTGTCATTGGATGAACATTTACTTCATTTTGTGCATCCCAAAGCTTATTCTAATTACATTTCGTTCTTAAGGAATGTTGTTCATTCGATAAGTGCGTTTGAGTCATTGGATAAACATTTACGTCATTTTGTGCATCCCAAGGCTTATATTAATCACTTTCCTTCTTAAGGAATCTAGTTCATCCAATAAGTGCGTTTGTGTCATTGGATGAACATTTACGTTATTTTGTGCATCCAAAGGCTTATTGTAATCACTTTTTCGTTTTTAAGGAATTTAGTTCATTCTTTAAGTGCATTTGTGGGAATAATTTAACACTGACGTCATTTTCTGCATCCCAAGATTTATTCTAATTACTTTTCGTTCTTAAGGAATGTTGTTCATCAAATAAGTGCGTTTGTGTCATTGGATACACAGTTACTTCATTTTTTGCATCCCAAGGCTTATATTAATCACTTTTCGTTCTTAAGCAATGTAGTTCATCCAATAAGTGCGTTTGTGTCATTGGATGAAAATTTACTTCATTTGGTGCATCCAAAGGCTTATTCTAATCACTTTTAGAACTTAAGGAAATTAGTTCATCCAATAAGTGCGTTGGTGTCATTGGATGAACATTTACTTCATTTTGTGCATCCCAAAGCTTATTCTAATTACTTTTCGTCCTTAAGGAATGTTGTTCATCCGATAAGTGTGTTTGTGTCACTGGATAAACATTTACGTCATTTTGTGCATCCCAAGGCTTATATTAATCACTTTTCGTTGTTAAGGAATGTAGTTCATCCAATAAGTGGGTTTGTGTCATTGGATGAACATTTATGTTATTTTATGAATCCAAAGTTTATTTCAATCACTTTTTCATTTTTAAGGAATGTAGTTAATCCAATAAGTGCGTTTGTGTGATTAATTGAACACTTATTTCATTTTGGGCATCCCAAGGTTTTTTCTAATCACTTTTTGTTCTTAAGGAATGAAGTTCATCCAATAAGCGTGTTTGTATTTTTGGATGAACATTGACGTCATTTTGTGCATCCCAAAGCTTATTCTAATTACTTTTCGTTCTTAACGGATGTTGTTCTTCGGATAAGTGCGTTTGTGTCATTGGATAAACATTTACGTAATTCTGTGCATCCCAAGGCTTATATTTATCACTTTTTGTTCTTAAGGAATAAAGTTAATCCAATAAGTGCGTTTGAGTCATTAGATAAACATTTACGTCATTTTGTGAATCCCAAGGCTTATAAATCACTTGTAGTACTTAAAGAAAGTAGTGCATCCAATAAGTGCGTTTGTGTTATTCGAAGAACATTTACTTCATTTTGTGCATCCCAAAGCTTATTCTAATTACTTTTCGTTCTTAAGGAATGTTGTTCATCCGATAAGTGCGTTTGTGTCATTGGATAAACATTTACATCATTTTGTGCATCCCAAGGCTTATATTAATCACTTTTCGTTCTTAAGGAATATAGTTCTTCCAATAAGTGCGTTTGTGTCATTGGATGAACATTTACGTCGTTTTGTGCATCCTAAGGCTTATTCTAATCACTTTTTCGTTTTTAAGGAATTTAGTTCATTCTTTAAGTGCGTTTGTGTGATTAATTTAACACTTACGTCAATTTGTGCATCCGAAGGCTTATTCTAATCACTTTTTCGTTCTAAAGGAATGTAGTTCATCCAATAAGTGCGTTTGTGTCATTGAATGAACATTTACGACATTTTGTGCGTCCCAAGGCGTATATTAATCAATTTTTGTTCTTAAGGAATGTAGTTTATCCAATAAGTGCGTTTGTGTCATTGGATAAACATTTACGTCATTTTGTGCATCCAAAGGCTTATCCTAACCACTTATCTTTCTTAAGGAATGTAGTTCATCCAATAAGTGTGTTCGTGTCATTAGTCGAACATTTACATCATTTTGTGCATCCCAAAGCTTACTCCAATCATTATTCGTTTTTAAGGAATGTAGTCCATCCAATAAGTCTGTTTGTGTCTTTGGATGAACATTGACGTCATTTTGTGCATCCCAAAGCTTATTCTAATTACTTTTCGTTCTTAAGGGATGTTGTTCTTCCGATAAGTGCATTTGTGTAATTGGATAATCATTTTCGTCATTTTGTGCATCCCAAGGCTTATATTAATCACTTTTCGTTCTTATGGAATGAAGTTCATCCAATAAGTGCGTTTATGTCATTGGATGAATATTTACGTCATTTTCTGCATCCAAAAGCTTATTCTAATCACTTTTTCGTTCTTAAGGAATGTAGTTCATCCAACAAGTGCGTTCGTATCAATAGTTTAACATTTACGTCATTTTGTGCATCCCAAGGCTTATAAATCACTTGTCGTACTTAAGGAAAGTAGTTCATCCAATAAATGCGTTTGTGTCATTGGAAGAACATTTACTTCATTTTGTGCATCCCAAAGCTTATTCTAATTACTTTTCGTTCTTAAGGGATGTTGTTCTTCCGATAAGTGCATTTGTGTCATTGGATAAACATTTTCGTCATTTTGTGCATCCCAAGGCTTATATTAATCACTTTTCGTTCTTATGGAATGAAGTTCGTCCAATAAGTGCGTTTATGTCATTGGATGAATATTTACGTCATTTTCTGCATCCAAAAGCTTATTCTAATCACTTTTTCGTTCTTAAGGAATGTAGTTCATCCAACAAGTGCGTTCGTATCAATAGTTTAACATTTACGTCATTTTGTGCATCCCAAGGCTTATAAATCACTTGTCGTACTTAAGGAAAGTAGTTCATCCAATAAATGCGTTTGTGTCATTGGAAGAACATTTACTTCATTTTGTGCATCCCAAAGCTTATTCTAATTACTTTTCGTTCTTAAGGGATGTTGTTCTTCCGATAAGTGCATTTGTGTCATTGGATAAACATTTTCGTCATTTTGTGCATCCCAAGGCTTATATTAATCACTTTTCGTTCTTATGGAATGAAGTTCGTCCAATAAGTGCGTTTATGTCATTGGATGAATATTTACGTCATTTTCTGCATCCAAAAGCTTATTCTAATCACTTTTTCGTTCTTAAGGAATGTAGTTCATCCAACAAGTGCGTTCGTATCAATAGTTTAACATTTACGTCATTTTGTGCATCCTAAGGCTTATAAATCACTTGTCGTACTTAAGGAAAGTAGTTCATCCAATAAATGCGTTTATGTCATTGGAAGAACATTTACTTCATTTTTTGCATCCCAAAGCTTATATTAATCACTTTTCGTTCTTAAGTAATGTAATTCATCCAATAAGTGCGTTTGAGTCATTGGATAAACATTTACGTCATTTTGTGCATCTCAAGGCTTATGTTAATCACGTTTCCTTCTTAAGAAATGTAGTTCATCCAATAAGTGCGTTTGTGTCATTGGGTGAACATTTACGTTATTTTGTGCATCCAAATGCTTTTTCTAATCACTTTTTGGTTTTTAAGGAATTTAGTTCATTCTTTAAGTGCGTTTGTGTGATTAATTTAACACTTACGTCAATTTGTGCATCCGAAGGCTTATTCTAATCACTTTTTCGTTCTAAAGGAATGTACTTCATCCAATAAGTGCGTTTGTGTCATTGAATGAACATTTACGACATTTTGTGCGTCCCAAGGCGTATATTAATCAATTTTTGTTCTTAAGGAATGTAGTTTATCCAATAAGTGCGTTTGTGTCATGGGATAAACATTTACGTCATTTTGTGCATCCAAAGGCTTATCCTAACCACTTTTTTGTTCTTAAGGAATGTAGTTCATCCAATAAGTGTGTTCGTGTCATTGGTCGAACATTTACGTCATTTTGTGCATCCCAAAGCTTACTCCAATTATATTTCATTTTTAAGGAATGTAGTCCATCCAATAAGTGTGTTTGTGTCTTTGGATGAACATGGACGTCATTTTGTGCATCCCAAAGCTTATTCTAATTACTTTTCCTTCTTAAGGGATGTTGTTCTTCCGATAAGTGCGTTTGTGTCATTGGATAAAAATTTTCGTCATTTTGTGCATCCCAAGGCTTATATTAATCACTTTTCCTTCTTAAGAAATGTAATTCATGGAATAAGTGCGTTTTTGTCATTGGATGAACATTTACGTTATTTTGTGCATCCAAATGCTTATTCTAATCACTTTTTCCTTTTTAAGGAATTTAGTTCATTCTTTAAGTGTGTTTGTGTGATCAATTTAACACTTACGACATTTTGTGCATCCGATGGTTTATTCTAATCACTTTTCGTTCTTAAGGAATGTAGTTTATCCAATAAATGCGTTTGTGTCATTTGATGAACATTAACGTCTTTTTTTCTATATCTCAAAGCTTAATCTCATCACTTTTCGTTCTTAAGAAATCTAGTTCATCCAATAATTTTGTTTGTCTCATTGGATGAGCATTTACGTCATTTTGTGCATCCCAAGGCTTATATCAATCACTTTTCGTTCTTAAGGAATGAAGTCCATCCAACAAGTGCGTTTATGTCATTGGATGAACATTTACGTCGTTTTGTGCATCCAAAGGCTTATTCTAATCACTTTTTCGTTCTTCATGAATGTAGTTCATCCAATAAGTGCGTTTGTGTCATTAGTTGAACATTTACGTCATTTTTTGCATCCCAAGGCTTATATTAATCACTTTTCGTTCTTAAAGAATATAGTTCATCCAATCAGTGAGTTTGTGGCATTTGATGAACATTAACGTTATTTTGTGCATCCGTAGGTTTATTCAAATCACTTTTTCGTTTTTACGGAATGTAGTTCATACTTTAAGTGCGTTTGTGTGAGTAATTTAACATTTATGTCATTTTATGCATCCCAAGGTTTATTCTAATCACTTTTCGTTCTTAAGGAATGTAGTTCATCCAATAAGCGTGTTTGTGTCTTTGAAAGAACATTTATGTCATTATGTTCATCCAATAAGTGCGTTTGAGTCAATGGATAAACATTAACGTCATTTTGTGCATCCAAAGGCTTATATTAATCACTTTTCGTTCTTAAGGAATGTAGTGCATCCAATAAGTGCGTTTGTGTCAATGGATGAACATTCACGTCTTTTTCTGCATCCCAAGCCTTTTCTAATTACTTTTCATGCTTAAGAAATGTAGTTCATCCAACAAGTGCGTTTGTGTCATTTGATGAAGATCTACGTTATTTTGTTCAACCCAAGGCCTATTCTAATCACTTTTCGTTCTTAAGGAATGTAGTTCATCCAATTAGTGCCTTTGTGTCATTGAATAAACATTGACGTCATTTTGTGCATCAATAGGCTTATTCTAATTACTTTTCGTTCTTAAGGAATGTAGTTCATTAAATAAGTGCGTTTGTGTCAATGGATGCACATTTAGGTCATTCTGTGCATCCCGAGGCTTATTCTAATTAATTTTCGTTCTTAAGGAATGTAGTGCATCCAATAAGTGCGTTTGTGTCAATGGATGAATATTTACGTAATTTTGTGCATCCCAAGGATTATTCTAATGACTTTTCTTACTTAAGGAATGTAGTTCATTTAATAAGTGCATTTGTGTCATTACTTTAACATTGATATCATTTTGTGCATCCCAAGGCTTATTCTAATCACTTTTCGTTCTTAAGAAATGTAGTTCATCCAACAAGTGCGTTTGTGTCATTGGATGAACATTTATGTCATTTTGTGCAACCCAAGGCTTATTCTAATCACTTTTCGTTCTTAAGGAATGAAGTTCATCCAATAATCGCGTTTGTGTCGTTTGATAAACATTTACGTCATTTTGTGCATCCTAAGGCTTATTCTAATCACTTTTTCATTCCTAAGGAATGTAGCTCATCCAATAAGTGTGTTTGTGTCGTTGGATAATCATTTACGTCGTTTTGTGCATCGAAAGGCTTATTCTAATCAATTTTTCGTTCTTAAGGAATGTAGTTCATCCAATAAGTGCGTTTGTGTCATTGGATGAACATTTACGTCATTTTGTGCTTCCCAAGGCTTATGCTAATCGCTTTTGGTTCTTCAGGAATTTATTCATCCAATAAGTGCGTTTGTATCATTGGATAAGATTTACGTCTTTTTCTGCATCCTAAGGTTTTTTCTAATCACTTTTCGTTCTTTAGGAATGTAGTTCATCCAGTAAGTGCGTTTGTGTCTTGGGATGAACATTTCCGTCATTTTGTGCAACCCAAGGCTTATTCTAATCACTTTTCGTTCTTAATGAATGAAGTTCATCCAACAATTGCTTTTGTGTCATTAGATGAACATCTACGTCATTTTGTGCATCCCAAGGTTTATTCTAATCACTTTTCGTTCTTAAGGCATGTAGTTCATCCAATAAGTGTGTTTGTGTCTTCGGATGAACAGTTACATCATTTTATGCATTCTAAGGCTTATTCTAATCACCTTTGGTTCCTAAGGAATGTAGTTCATCCAATAACTGCGTTTATGTCATTTATTTAACATATACGTCATTTTGTGATCCCCAAGGATTATTCTAATCACTTTTCGTTCTTAAGGAATGTAGTTCATCCAATAAATGCGTTTGTTTCATTGAATGTACATTTACGTCATTTAGTGCATCCAAAGGCTTATTCTAATCACATTTTCGTTCTTAAGGAATGTAGTTCATCCAATAAGTGCGTTTGTGTCATTGGTCGAACATTTACGTCATTTTGTGCATCCCAAGGCATATTCGAATCACATTTCGTTCTTAAGGAACGTAGTTCATCCAATAAGTGTGTTTGTGTCTTTGGATGAACATTTACGTCATTTTGTGCATCCCAACGCTTATTTTAATCACTTTTGGTACCTAACGAATGAAGTTCATCCAATAACCGCGTTTGTGTCATTGGATGAACATTTACGTCTTTTTCTGCATCCCAAGGCCTAATCTATTCAATTTTCATTCTTAAGGAATGTAGTTCATCCAATAAGTGCTTTGTGTCATTGGATGAACATTTACGTCATGTTGTGCAACCCAAGTCTTATTCTAATCACTTTTCGTTCTTAAGGATTGTAGTTCATCCAATAAGTGCGTTCGTGTCATTGGATAAACATTTACGTTATTTTGTGCATCCCAAGGATTATATAATCACTTTTCGTTCTTAAGGAATGTAGTTCATCAAATAAGTGCGTTTGTGTCATAGGATGAACAATTGCGTCATTTTGTGCATCCAAAGACCTATTCTAATCACTTTTCGTTCTTAAGGAAAGTAAAACGTTTTTGTGTCATTAGATGAAGTTTTTGAAGGAAGGAAACCAGAGATTTTGATTGTATTCGGCTACTATTAGTTTTTATTCGGTTAAAAACCTAAAATCTGTTAATAACGTTTTTATATGTTGAAAAACTCGAATCTGTATTCGACTACAGCACTGATGTATTCGAATACAGATTTTTCTGGGAACATGTATTCGAATACAAACTATCTGTATTCGAATACGACAGTAAAAATTTCGTTTCTAAAATGAAATTTTAACAATAAATAATCCAAAAAAAAATTTTAAACATGTATTAAAACATATAGATGTAAAAGAATCATATATTAAGTAAGAGAAGATGGAAAAGTTAAAATTAAAAGTGATATGACTTACAAAGCTTTCAAACCTTTTAGAGATCATTCTCATTTAGAATGCCTAGTTCCCTTCGTATCTTGTAAAATGATTCTCTAGGTAGTGATGTTGATAGCCCTGGTATTGTCACATTTCAGAGGAATACACCCGAGATCAAGTCCATAGTCACATAGTTGTTGCTTAAGCCAAAGGATTTGAGCACAGCAACTGCCTGCTGCTATGTATTCTACCTCGGCAGTACTTAAGGCCACACATGCTTGTTTCTTACAAGACCACGATACTAGTGCATTTCCTAGAATGTCACAGGTGTCGCTTGTGCCTTTTCGGTCTGTCTTACATCCTGCATAGTCAGAGTCAGAATAACCAATGAGATTGCATATGCTACCTTTTGGATACCATAGGCCAGCATTGGTCGTTCCTTTTAGATATTTCATTATCCTCTTTACTGCTACAAGATGTGATTCCTTCGGATCTGGTTGAAACCTTGCACACAAACAAACACTAAACATAATATCTGGCCTACTGGCCGTTAGATATAAGAGAGACCCAATCATACCTCTATACCTTGATATATCAATTGATTTACCAGTTTCGTCTTTATCAACATACATTCCGGATCCCATGGGAGTCGCACTTTCTTTGCTGCTGTCCATCTCAAATCTTTTTAATAATTCTTTACAATTTTTTTTTGATGAATAAAGATGCCGTTCTTAAGTTGCTTGATTTGAAGTCCTAGGAAATAATTTAATTTTCCCATCATGGACATTTCAAATTCTCCTTGCATCATTAATGAGAATTCTTCACATATTTCATTTTCGGTTGATCCAAATATGATATTATCTACGTAAACTTGAACAAGTAAGGTATGATCATTTGTTCTTTTAATGAATAAGGTTTTATCGACTTTACCTTTTTCAAATCCATGTTCACATAAGAATATACTCAACCTATCATACCAAGCTCTTGGAGCTTGTTTCAAACCATAAAGCGCCTTCTTAAATTTGAAGACGTGTGAAGGATTCTTGAAGTCTTCAAAGCCATGTGGCTTTTTGACATAGACTTCCTCGTTGATATAGCCATTTAGTAACGCACTCTTGACATCCATATGAAATAGTTCAAAATCAATCCCTTCTTCTTGATTGTATCCTTGTGCGACCAATCTTGCCTTGTTTCGGATAACTATTTCATCTTCGTCTAATTTGTTCTTAAACACCCATTTGGTACCAATGATGTATTTATTTCCTGGATTTGGAACAAGTTCCTAAACTTTGTTTCTTTCAAACTGATTTAGTTCTTCTTGCATGGCAAGTATCCATTGATCATCATTGAGGGCTTCACCTATTTTGGAGGGTTCTATTTGAGAAACAAATGCCACACTTAAACAAGCATCTTTGAGATTTAGCCTTGTAGTGACTCCTTTGTTGATATCACCTATTATGTTGTCAATCGGATGATCACGATGGGTTTTCCATTCTTGAGGAAGATCAATGTGTTGATCTAGTTGTTCTATATTGATTTCGTCCTTTTGAGTTGTTTGATCAACTTGATTTTCTTTGCTTGTCTCATCATAAATAATTTTATCCTCCTTCGAGGGGTTAGATTCATCAAAAGATACATGTATAGATTCTTCAACTATCAAAGTTCTTTTATTAAAAATTCTAAATGCTTTACTAGTTAAGGAATAACCAATAAAAATACCTTCATCGGCCTTCTCATCGAATTTTCCGAGATTATCCTTACCATTATTTAACACAAAGCATTTGAATTTTCCGAGATATTCGGCTTTCTTCCTTTATAAAGTTCATATGGAGTTTTCTTCAGCATTGGCCGGATTATGACTCGGTTGGATACGTAACAAGCTCTACTTACAGCATCTGCCCAAAAGTATTTTGGTAGACTTGAATCACTTAGCATAGTTCTTGCAAGTTCTACCAATGATCTATTCTTTCTCTCAACAACTCCATTTTGTTGAGGTGTTCTTGCTGTAGAAAAATTATGGAAGATTCCATTTTCTTCGCAGTATTCTACAAAAGAGGCATTTTGAAATTCTCCTCCATGATCACTTCTAATTGATACAATTTTGGTTGCTTGTTCATTTTGGACTAGTTTGGCATATTTCTTAAAAGCTTTAAAAGCTTCATTTTTATTTGCCAAAAATAAGGTTCATGTGAACCTTGAAAAATCATCAACTATTACTAGTCCATATGAATTTCCACCAAGACTTTTAGTTCTTGATGGTCCAAACAAGTCCATATGTACTAATTGAAGTGGTCTTGAAGTTGATATGATATTTTTGGGTTTAAAGGAAACTTTAGTTTGTTTACCTTTTTGACAAGCGTCACATAATTTATCCTTAATGAATTTCATTTTTGGTAAGCCTACAACAAGTTCATGCTTGACTAACTTGTTTAAGTGATCCATATGGATATGTGCAAATCTTTTATGCCATAGCCAAGCATCATTGTTGTCACTTACCATAAGACATTTCATTTTTAAGGATAAAATCATCAAGATTAATTGTAAAAATATTTTTGAAACTCTTACCAATAAAGTGAATTTCATTTGTTACCTCATTTTGGATAATACAATCATCTTTGTTGAAAGTGATTTTGTAACCTTTGTCACAAAGCTAACTTATGCTTATGAGATTGTGTTTTAACCCTTCAACATAGAGGACATCTTCAACTGAAGGAGATGGAGCAATGCCAACCTTTCCAATGCCCAAAATTTTTCCTTTGTTGTTATCTCCATAGATCACATAACCTTTTGACTCAAGAGTTGGTGCTAAACATTTGTTTTGTCACCGGTCATGTGCTTTGAACATCCACTATCCAAGTACCACATATTTGATGTACTTTGTGTGTATTCCTACAAAACAAGATTTATAGTTTATTAGGTACCCAAAGTGTTTTGGGTCCTTGAAGATTAGTACCTTTCTTGACCCACACATAATGCCCTTGTGGACCACCAACGTTCCTTAAATGACAAGCATTAGGTGTGTGGCCATTAAGACCACAATAGAAACATGTTGTAATCTTTTTAGGAAAACATGGTTTCTTTTGAATAGTACTCTTTTTAGAATAATGATGATTCTTTTGAATAGCTATTTCTTTCTCATTTTTGGATTGATTACTTGCTTTAACAACGATAGTTTTACTAGTACTTGGTTTATCAAATTTTGAGTAACCAAGTCCACTTTTATCGTTTGAATATCTTTGCATGTTAAGTAAATTTTCCAATCTAATTTGTCCTTTTTCGTATCTTTCGATAACTCTATTCATTTGGACAATTTTAAATGAGAGAGAATCACATTTATTGCATGTAGAATTCTATTTTTGTTTTTCAAAATCTTGTTGCATAGTGTCGATCTTTTCATTTAGAGATAAAATTTGTTTCTTTTGATTCGACATTATTTTGTACAGATTTCTACATTCTATAAATAGTTCTCTTATAGCTTGTTGTGCATCACTATCTTCAACACATGAATCATCATTATAACAAGTATTTTTGCTACTAACCTCTTCTTCGTCATCAGAATGGTGAGATGCCATCAAGGCAACATTTGCGCATTCATCATTTTTTGAATTTGAAGATGAACTTGCTTCATTATCTTCCCATGCTATGTATGCCTTTTTGAACTCCTTCCTTCTGTTAGCATTCTTCTTGATAAGGTTAGGACATTCTGCTTTTATGTGTCCTTGTTTTCCACATTCAAAGCAAGTAAATTTTGATTTGTAGTGGAACCATCTTTCTTTATGAAGTTTTTCTTTTTCTTGAACGTTCTATCTTTTTGAAGAAATTTACGAATTTTTTAACAAGAAGAGTGGTATTTTCCTCTTCATCTGAATTTTCTTCATTCAACAAATCTTTTGATTATATTCTTAATGCAATATTCTTTGTTTTCTTTTCTAAACTCTCATTCTTTTCTAATGTTTCTAATTCTATTTCATGCTCTTGTAACTTTCTGAAAAGTGCTGAGAGTGACATTTTAGATGAACTTTTCTTTTCAGAAATTGTTGTCACTTTAGGCTGCCATGCTCTAGTTAATGATCTCAGAACCTTTAGGTTCAATTCATCATTAGTAAAACTTTTGCCAAGTGCTGTCAAGTGATTTGTTAAGTGAGAAAATCGTTTCTGCATGTCTAGAATTGCTTCTCCTAGTTGCATTCGAAACATTTCGTATTCTTGAGACAAAGTGTTTAGTTTTGAACGTTTTACCTCAATTGTTCCTTTATGGGTAACTTCAAGAGTATCCCATATTTCTTTTGCTGTTTTGTAGTGGGATATACGAAAGAATTCGTCCATTCCTAATGCTGATTGTAACATATTTTTGGCTTTCTTGTCGAACAATACTTTTCTCTTTTCATCGTCTGTCCATGAGGCTTTTATTTTTATTTCTTCTTTATTGTTGATGACTGTTTTTGGAATTTATGGACCATTTTCTACAGCCTCCCATATGTCATCTCCTTAAGCCTCAAGGTATGCTTGCATACGTATTTTCCAAAAATCATAATGTTCACCGACAAAGCAGGGTGGTTTGTTACTGCTACCACCATCTCTAAAAACATGTTGTGCAGAAGCCATGAATCGAGTAGCTAATTACCAAAACCTACTATGATGCCAATTGTAAGGACAGAGGTGCACCTAAGAGGGGGGGTGAATTAGGTGTTAGACGATTTTTCTGTTTTTCGAATTTTGTGAGATTGTTTAAGTGATTGTTTTGAGTTTATGAATGCTTTGTAAAATACTGAAAATACCACAAGAGATTTTCCACTAACTTTTCGAATAAGTTACAAGTCTAGTAATAATATTAAAAGGAAACTAAGAGTTTTAACGGAAAATTTAAAAAGGCAGAAACACAAAAACATTCAAATAGCCAATCCAATCATCAAATTCTGGTGGAAGATGAAGATGGTCAATCTTGTCGGATAAGTTACTGTGTTCTTGATGAAAAGAGGCATTGTGTTGAGTGATGGTTGTTTCGATGTGTTGGAATTGATTGTTGAAGGATGCAATCATGTTTTGAATTTGATTGTTGAAAGAATCATTCAAGTGTTCAAATCGATCTGTGACAAAGGATTGAATGGAGTTAAGTTTGTCCATGATCATTTTGTTTGAAATGATGTCTTCAGCATGTGCTATGTTGTCTACTTCTGGTGCTACTGCTGTTGCTGCTTCTAGTGCATCTTCTGGTGCTGCTTCTGGTGCTATTGTTGGGCCTGTTGTTGGTTCTGCTTCTTCTGCATTGTCATCTTGGGCAGTTGATGAACTTTGTCCAATATCACCCTTATGAACATAAGTTTGAAGTGATTCACTCCATACTATTTTCATGCTAGGTAAAGCACTTAAATCCAACAAGTTGTCTTTGGTTGTTTGGTACAGCACCTCGCCTGAGAAATCAACTTTAAAATGTTCCAGAATTCTTGTGACGTCTCTTGCGTAGGGAAAAACTATAGAGTCTTTGGAAGCAAACAGAACTGAGCAAACAAAGTAAGCCTAATTGAGATCAGCCCCTTCAATCATAAAGATCATAACTTGAAGTTCGAACTCAGATATTTGTGAGTAATTTCCGGCTTTTGGTACCAAAATATAACTTAAAAAGTAATGAAGTAATTTCTGGTCAATTGTAAGATTACCAACCCCATATCTTTGTCGAGTGTATTCGGAACCAGCCTGTGTTCTTTTTCGTTCCATAGTCTCCTTAGCAAATCGACACAGTGAGATATACGCATCGTATTTGGTAGTGTTTATTCATTCACATAAGTGTCCTAGACACATTTTCTGACCTTCAGATGGTATGTGAAGGATTTCTCCAATAGTTCTAGTGTTTAAACTAATATGTGCATCCCAAGGCTTATTCTAATCAATTTTCGTTCTTAAGGAATGTAGTTATTCCAATAAGTGTGTTTGTGTCATTGGATGAACATTTATGTCTTTTTGTGCATCCCAAGGCTTATTCTAATCAAGTTTCGATTTTAAGGAATGCATGTCATCCAATAGGTGTGTTTGTATCTTTGGATGAACATTTACATCATTTTGTGCATCCCAAGGCTTATTCTAATCAGTTTTCGTTCCTAAGGAATGTAGTTCATCCAATAACTTCGTTTGTGTCATTGGATGAACATTTACGTCTTTTTCTGCATCCCTAGGCTTAATCGAATCACTTTTCTTTCTTAAGGAATGTAGTTCATCCAATATGTGCGTTTGTCTAATTGGTTGAACATTTACGTCATTTTGTGCATCCCAAGCCTTATTCAAATCACTTTTCGTTCTTAAGGAATGTAGTTCATCCAATAAGTGCGTTTGTGTCATTGGATGAACATTTACGTCATTTTGTGCATCCCAAGGCTTATTCTAATCACTTTTCATACTTAAGGAATGTAGTTCATCCAATAAGTGCGTTTGTGTCATTAATTTAACATTTACTTCATTTTGTGCATCCCAAGGCTTATTCTAATCACTTTTCGTTCTTAAGGAAAGAAATTCATCCAAGAAGTGCGTTCGTGTCTTTGGAAGAATATTTACGTCATTTTGTGTATCTCAACGTTTTTTCTATCACTTTTTGTTCTAAAGGAATGTAGTTCATCCAATAAGTGCGTTTGTGTCGTTGAATGAACATTTACGTCATTTTGTGGATCCCAATACTTATTCTAATTAGTTTTCATTCTTAAGAAAAGTAGTTCATCCAACAAGTTCGTTTGTGTCATTAATTTAACATTTACGTCATTTTGTGCATACAAGGCTTATTTTAATCACTTTTCATACTTAAGGAATGTAGTTCATCCAATAAGTGCGTTTGTGTCATTAAATTGACATTTACGTCATTTCGTGCATCCCAAGGCTTATTCTAATCACTTTTTGTATTTAAGAATGGTAGTTCATCCAATAAGTGCCTTTGTGGCAGTAATTTAAAATTTACGTCCTTTTGTGCATCCCACAGCTTATTCTAATCACTTTTCTCTCTTAAGAAATGTAGTTCATCCAATAAGTGCGTTTGCGTCATTGAATGAACATTTACGTAAATTTGTGCATCCCAAGGCTTATTCTAATCACTTTTCGTTATTAAGGAATGTAGTTCATCCTATAAGTGCGTTTGTGTCATTGGATAAACAGTTACGTCTTTTTGTGCATCCCAAGGCTTATTCTAATCACTTTTTGTTCTTAAGGAATGTAGTTCATCCAATAAGTGCGATTGTTTGATTGGATGAACATTTACGTCATGTTGTGCATCCAAAGGCTTATTTTAATCACTTTTCGTACTTAAGGAATGTAGTTCATCCAATAAATGTGTTTGTGTCATTAATTTAAAATTTACGGCATTTTCTACATCTTAAGGCTTATTCTAATCACTTTTCGTTCTTAAGGAATGTAATTCCTCCAATAAGTGTGTTTGTATCATTGGATGAACATTTACATCATTTTGTGCATCCCAAGGCTTACTCTAATCAATTTTTGTTTTTATGGAACGTAGTTCATCCAATAATTGCGTTTGTGTCATTGGATGAGCATTTACGTATTTTTCTGCATCCCAAGGCTTAATGTATTCACTTTTCGTTCTTAAGGAATGTAGTTCATCCAATATGTGCGTTTGTCTCATTGGTTGAACACATACGTCATTTTGTGCATCCCAAGCCTTATTCAAATCACTTTTCGTTCTTAAGGAATGTAGTTCATCCAATAAGTGCGTTTGTGTCATTGGATGAACATTTACGTCATTTTGTGCATCCCAAGCCTTATTCTAATCACTTTTCTTTCTTAAGGAATGTAGTTCATCCAATAAGTGCGTTTGTGTCACTAATTTAACAATTATGTCATTTTGTGCATCCCATTGATTATTCTAATCAGTTTTCGTTCTTAATGAAAGAAATTCATCCAATAAGTGTGTTTGAGTCATTAAAGGAACATTTACGTCTTTTTGTGCAACCCAAGGCTTATTTTAATCAATTTTCGTTCTTATGGAATGTAGTTCTTCTAATAAGTGCAATTGTGTCTCGGGAAAACATTTACGTCATTTTGTGCATCCTAAGGCTTATTCTATCCACTCTTCGTTCTTAAGGAATGTAGTTCATCCAATAAGTGCGATTGTGTCATTAATTTAACATTTACGTCATTTTGTGCATCCCAATGCTTATTCTAATCACTTTTCTTACTGTAGGAATGTAGTTCATCCAAAAAGTGCGTTTGTGTTAATAATTTAACATTTACGTCATTTTGTGCATCCCAAGGCTTATTATAATCACTTGTCTTTCTTAAGTTACGTATTTCTTCCAATAAGTGTGTTTGTGTCATTGGAAGAACATTTACGTCAATTTGTGCATCCCAAGGCTTATTATAATCACTTTTCGTTCTTAAGGAATGCAGTTCATCCAATAAGTGCGTTTGTGCGATTAATTTAACATTTATGCATTTTGAGCATTTTGAGCATCCCAAGGCTTAATTTAATCACTTTTTGTTCTTAAGGAATTTAATTCATCCAATAAGTGCATTTGTGTCATTGGATTAACATTTACGTCTTTTTGAGCATCCCAAAGCTTATTCTAATTTGTTTTCGTTCTTAATGAATGTAGTTCTTCAATTAAGTGTGTTTGTGACATTAGATGAACATTTACGTCATTTTGTGCATCCCAAGGCTTATTCTAATCACTTTTCGAACATAAGGAATGTAGTTCATCCAATAAGTGCGTTTGTGTCTTTAATTTAACATTTACATCATTTATTGCATTGCAAGGCGTATTCTAATCACTTTTCATACTGTAGGAATGTAGTTCATCCAATAAGTACGTTGGTGTGATTAATTTTACATTTACACCTTTTTGTGCATCCCAAGGCTTATTCTAATCAATTTTCGTAATTAAGGAATGTAGTTCATCCAATAAGTGTGTTTGTGTCATTGGAGAACATTTACGTCATTTTGTGCATCCCAAGGCTTATTCTAATCACTTTTCGTAATTAAGGAATGTAGTTCATCCATTAAGTGCGTTTGTGTCATTAATTTAACATTTAAGTCATTTTGTGCATCCAAAGGTTCATTCTAATCACTTTTTGTTTTTAAGGAATGTAGTTCATTTAATAAGTGCGTTTGTGTCATTTGATGAACATTTACATTTTTTAGTGCATCCCAAGGATTATTCTAATCAATTTACGTTCTAAAGGAAAATAGTTCATCCAATAAGTGCGTTTGTGTCATGAATTTAACATTTATGCATTTTGTGCATCCCAAGGCTTATTCTAATCACTTTTCGTACTATAGGAATGTAGTTCATCCAATATGTGGGTTTGTGTCATTGGATGAACATTTATGTCATTTTGTGCATCCAAAGGCTTATTCTAATCACTTTTCGTTCTTAATGAATGCAGCTCATCCAATAAGTGCGTTTGTGTCGTTAATTTAACGTTTACGTCATTTTTTGCATCCCAAGGCTTATTCTAATCACATTTTGTTCTTAAGGAATGTAGTTCATCCAATAAGTTTGTTTGTGTCTTGGCATGAACATTTGCGTCATTTTGTTCGTCCCAAGCCTTATTCTAATCCCTTTTCATTCCTAAGGAATGTAGTTCATCCAATAACTTCATTTGTGTCATTGGATGAACATTTACGACTTTTTTTGCATCCCAAGGCTTAATCTAATTACTTTTCTTTCTTATGGAATGTAGTTCATCCAATAAGTGCGTTTGTCTCATTGGATGAACATTTACGTCATTGTCAGCATCCCAATATTTATTCTAATTACTTTTCGTTATTAAGGAATGCAGTTCATCCAATAAGTGCGTTTGTGTTATTGGATAAACATTTACGTCAATTTGTGCATCCCAAGGTTTTTTTTAAATACTTTTCGTTCTTAAGGAAAGTAGTTTATCCAAAAAGTGCGTTTGTGTCTTTGGATGAACATTTACGTCAATTTGTTCGTCCCAAGCCTTATTCTAATCACTTTTCGTTCGTTTGGAATGTAGTTCATCCAATAAGTGCGTTTGAGTCGTTGGATGAACCTTTACGTCATTTTGTGTATCTCATGGCTTATTCTATTCACTTTTCGTTCTTAAGGAATGTAGTTCTTCCAATATGTGTGGTTGTGTCAATGGATGAACATTTACGTCTTTTTGTACATCCCAAAGCTTATTCAAATCACTTTTCGTTCTACAGGAATAAAGTTCATCCCATAAGTGCGATTGTGTCATTGGATGATCATTTACGTCTTTTTTTTGCATCCCAAGGCTTATTCTTATCATTTTTTGTTCTTAAGGAATGTAGTTCATTCAATAAGTGCGTTTGTATCTTTGGATGAACATTTACGTCAATTTGTGCATCCCAAGGCTTATTATAATCACTTTTCATTCTTAAGGAATGTAGTTCATCCAATAAGTGTGTTTGTGTCTTTGGATGAAAATTTATGTCAATTTTTGCATCCCAAGGCTTATTCTAATCCCTTTTCGTTCTTAAGGAATGTAGTTCATCCATTAAGTTTGTTTGTGTAATTGGATAAACATTTACGTCATTTTGTGCATCCCAAGGTTTTTTTTAAACACTTTTCGTTCTTAAGGAAAGTAGTTCATCCAAAAAGTGCGTTTGTGTCTTTGGATGAACATTTACGTCAATTTGTTCGTCCCAAGCCTTATTCTAATCACTTTTCGTTCGTTTGGAATGTAGTTCATCCAATAAGTGCGTTTGAGTCGTTGGATGAACCTTTACGTCATTTTGTGTATCTCA